>OX438885.1:24153393-24635893 GCA_949315895.1 Anania crocealis | reverse complement strand
TATCAGGCTGCTTAGTTTTCGTTCGGATACGGGTCCGAAAAGTTTTTCTTCCAGATTCTCGTAGGTATAGGTCCGGCTCAACAAGCTCTCCAACATTGCCTTAACAACCGGGCTCATAGCTTCCTTCGTTCCGAAGCTACGAACGATATACCTTTTTTCGGATACGATTCCGGAAAAAGCCGAACAGCCATATCTCCGGAACGGGTAGTGATAGATACACCGAACTTGGTATCCCTATCAAGGGCTTGGAGAGACCTACCGATTAAACAGGACGGCATAACTCTATGTAGAGTCAAAAAAGTTTTAGACAACAAAAACTGAAAAATTTTTACAACTTTTCGGATTTTTAATTTTTTGCAGTGCAATAAAGACAATTATATAGTAGGCGTCTAGATTAAGGAAATTGACCATTATAAGGTAAATCGTACCTTAGATATTTGTTTTATTTACCTTTTCCCCTTTTTTGATTTTATTGATTTTATGTGTTTTTATTTTGTTTTATATCTTATATTTCTTGTGTTTTATTGACAATCTACCTTAAATTTACGCCGTACGTGAGGTCTATTGCCCACGTACGTAGATATAGTTAACTCCGGTTTTATTGAGCCATTCTTAAATTGACGTTTGACGTTGCTCTATCCCAAATGGCAACCTTGCGTACCCCTGCTAAGAGGACTGACGGAGATAGCCCCAAGATCTCTCCACCCACTAAACCGAGCAAGGCAGGACCGAGCTCAAGACCTTTGACCACCACTAACAAAGTAAGGCGTAGTATAGGGGAGTGGGAAGCTGGGATTAGCGAACCTAAACCTTGTCCAGAACAGACACACCCGCACTCACCAAAACAGACGATGCAGGCGGGAGCAACGGCGGCTCCTCGACTGGCGAAGCAGAAGGCGGCGTCCCCCCAGGAGACACGGGAAACGCAGAGAAGAGCGTCTGTGGAGGCAGCCGAGGAGTTGACGATGCCCGTGCCGAAGAAGAGAGGACCAACCGGCAGGATGGCTGAGGCTAGGGACTGGTTGCAGTTTGCGAAGTTCAACATCAGCAAGTCTCGCAATATGAAAACAGGACTGAAGGCCGGAGCCATCCAGGCGGTTGACAATCTATATCGGCTGATGAAGGAAGTAGCGGAGGAACTTCTCATTAAGAAATCCATAACAGCATCGCAGAACAGATCTGAAAAAGAAAAAGAAAAAATTAGTATTGGGGTAAATACAGAAAAAGAAGGGGGTAGTTTAGAAAGGGAAGTACAGGATAGGAATAGGGACACAAACATTGACACAGACAAAATTTTAGAAATTTTAAAAATACAAAGTGAAAAGTTAGATAGAACACAGAATGAAATAGAAAAAATTAAAACTAGTATGCAATTAGATGAGAGTAGACCAGCCGCAAAGTCCTACGCGGAAACAACAAGCATGACAACAAATAAGACTGTGCAGAACAGGGAGTCCCTCCATTCAGTAATCATATCATCGAAGGATGATCAGGAGACTGGAGAGGAGGTTTTAGCCAGGGTGCGAACAGCTGTCAATGCGAAGGATGGCTGGGTCACAGTTGATAGAGTTCGTAAGGTCAAGGACCGAAAGATTGTAGTCGGGTGCAGAACCGAAGAAGCTCGACAAAGAGTCAAAGAGAGACTAAAAGGCGCAGCGGACCACCTTCGAGTGGAGGAGATCAAAAACCACGACCCCATGGTCATACTGAGGGATGTTCTGCAGTTTAACACCGACGAGGACATCAATGCCGCCCTCAAGAACCAAAACGGTGATCTCTTCCAACAGCTAGATCCTAAGGATGTTCGAGTGGAGGTCAAGTTCAGACGACGAGCCAGGAACCAACAGTGCAGCCATGTGGTTCTGAAGGTGTCACCTCCGCTCTACAACCGATTAATCAATAGAGGCTACGTGCACATTGATATGCAGCGCATAAAGGTAGAGGACCAATCACCACTCATACAGTGCTCTACGTGCTTAGGATTTGGCCACGGTCGCAAGTTCTGCAAAGAAAAGATCTCCAAGTGCAGTCATTGCGGTGGCCCCCATATGCGCAACGAATGCGCCGACTATCTGGCCGCAGAAAGTCCAAAATGCTGCAATTGCACGGCAGCCAGATTAGACAACAATGAGCACAATGCCTTCAGCTCTGAGTGTGCGGTGCGCAAAAAATGGGATGCGTTAGCCAGAGCGAAGATAGCTTATTGCTAAGGTGGTTCCTACTGACTCTGGGGCAGGCAACCCCACCAGACGATACGTAGTCGCCCAAGCGAACTTGCAGAGAAAACAGTTAGCGACGGAAGAGCTAATGATAGAGTCCGCTAACCGAAAATTCGCATTAGCATTTGTTCAGGAACCCTATGTGGGAGGAGCTAAAAGTATGAAGGATTACCGTGGGGCGAGAGTCTACCAGAATGCTGCCGTAGGAGATGGGATTGTAAAGGCGGCGATTGTCGTTTACGACAAGGATATCGACGTCATACCTTGCCCGAAACTCACATGCAACAACATCGTTGTTGTGAGGATCCGAACCAGCGTCTGGGAAATCGCGGCGGTGTCCTTCTACTTCGAGCCAGACCAACCCATAGGGCCCTACCTGGACCGGCTAAAGTTTATATGCGAAGAGCTGGGATCGACAAGAACAATAATTGGCGGAGACTGCAACGCCAAGAGTACCTGGTGGGGTAGCATTATAGAAGACCACAGGGGCGTTGAGATGTCCGGGACCCTGGAAGAGTCTAAATTGCAGGTATTGAACATCGGAGATACGCCCACATTCGAAACCACGAGAGGTAACAGGACTATCTCCAGCCGGGTAGACATAACGGCCTGTACCGACGACCTCATGGGACTAGTGCAGGACTGGAGGGTAGACCGGTCTATAACAAGCTCAGATCATAACACCATACTTTTCCAGCTCAATTTGACGCGAAGCAAGGGTTTCAGGGTACAGCGCACTACCAGACTGTACAATACGAAGAAGGCAGACTGGACCCTATTCGATGAAGTACTAACACTGCAGAAGGCCGAGCACAACATCTGCACGGCATCGATAAATGCCATTAGCGGCAAAGAACAGCTGGAAGGTATGGTAGTTAAGCTTACGAACGCAATATCCGAGGCATGTAAGGGCAGCATGCCCGTTAAGAAGCAATCTGAGATGATCACAGTCCCATGGTGGAGCGAAGAACTCGCCCTTAAGAAGAAAACTATGGTAACCCACAGAAGGAGAATCCATAGCGCTGCGCCACATAGAAAGCAAAAGGTCGTCGAAGAATACCTGCTCAAGAAAGAAGACTATGAATGCCACGCCAAGAATGCCCGAACCACGAGCTGGAAAGAGTTCTGCGGGAAGCAGACCAGAGAGGGAGTATGGGAAGGCATTTATCGCATCATAAATAGGACCGCCAGGAGAGAAGAAGACTTGACCCTTAAAACCAATGACGGTAAACACCTTGATCCCAAAGAATCGGCAAACCTACTTGCAACAACATTCTACCCTGAAGACCTCGAAAGCACGGATAACTCGGAACATCGCCGGGTCAGACAAGCGGCAGAACAAGTAAACGCAGTGGAGTGTGATGATCCACACGACCCACCGTTTACATTGTTGGAGCTAAAGACCGCAGCGGGGAGTTTTAATCCAAAGAAGGCCCCGGGAGTGGATGGCTTCACAGCAGATATCTGCAGCCGAGCTATACTCCAGGATCCGGACGCTCTCCTTGCCCTATACAACAAGTGTCTGCAGATAGCACACTTCCCGGACATCTGGAAGGAGGCCACAGTGGTGGTCCTCAAGAAACCGGGCAAGGATGACTACATGAACCCCAAGTCTTATAGACCGATAGGTCTCCTGCCGGTCTTGGGGAAGATCCTGGAGAAGATAGTAGTAGCAAGGATGAAATGGCACTTATTACCGAGGATTAGTACTCGCCAGTTTGGATTCATGCCCCAGAGGAGCACCGAGGACGCCCTCTATTGCCTAATGAACCGAATTAGAAGCAAAATAGAGCTGAAGAAGCTGGTCTGCTTAGTATCATTGGACATAGAGGGGGCCTTCGATAGCGCATGGTGGCCAGCCATCAGAGTCCGGCTGGCTGAGGAAAAGTGTCCGGTAAATGTAAGGAGGCTACTCGACAGCTACCTGAGCTGCAGAAGAGTTACCGTAAGGTTTGCTGGGGAAGAAAGCACGCGGGAAACCACGAAGGGTTGCGTGCAGGGGTCAATCGGCGGTCCCCTTCTCTGGAACCTGCTTCTCAACCCACTACTTGACGAACTCGAGAATAGGGGAGTCTACTGTCAGGCGTTTGCTGATGACGTGACGATGTTATTTGACGGGGACACAGCGCGCGATATACAACAACAGGCGAACGCAGCTCTCGCCTTTGTTCAGCAGTGGGGTGTCAAAAATAAGTTGAAATTCGCGCCACACAAGACCTGTGCGATGCTATTGACACGGAAACTGAAACATGACACACCACGGCTGACCATGGGGGAGACCAGCATTGGCCTTTCTAAGGAGATAAAGATCTTGGGGCTGACAATTGACCAAAATTTAACTTTTAGCTCCCATCTTTTAAACCAGTGCAGAAAAGCTATAGGGCTTTACAAGCAAATAGCCAGAGCAGCTAAAGTCACTTGGGGCCTTCAGCCCGAGATAATAAAATCTATCTATAGCGCAGCGGTAGAACCGGTGATCTTGTACGCAGCAGCAGCATGGGCACCGGCCGTTCGGAAGCTTGGGGTTCAAAAGCAGCTCAACACAGTGCAGCGGGGATTCGCTCAAAAACTTTGCGGATCTTATCGCACTGTCTCTCTCCACTCAGCCCTACTGTTGTCGGGGATACTTCCTCTCGACCTACGAGTGCAGGAGGTAGCAGCCCTGTATGAAGCCAAGAGAGGGTCATCGCCGGCGCTGTTGGGTGACAGGGAGGTAGAACGTGTGGTAAGACCCGCAAAAGCGCCGCATCCGGCATCGCATATGCACCTGGAGTTCATAGGTTTGGTAGACCAAAACCTTGTGAACAGGCACAATGTGCAGGAGGTGCGAATATTCACCGACGGCAGCAAGCTGGAGGGGAAGGTCGGAGCATCACTTTCCATTTGGAAAGGTGATGCCGAGATCCGGAACCGAAAGTTATGCCTGTCCGCGTACTGCACAGTCTACCAGGCGGAACTCTTGGCCATATGCGAAGCAACGAGCGAAATCCTGAAGAGGGTGGAAAAGAGCTATGGTGTGTACAGTGATTCTAGAGCAGCGCTCGAAACACTCACTAACCATGGCTCTCTCCATCCTCTTGCACACAAGGCCAGGGATAATTTGCAAATGGCTCTAAGACAAGGCAAAGATGTCTCTTTATTTTGGGTTAAAGCACATGCAGGACTCCCTGGCAATGAGCGAGCCGATGAACTCGCCAAGGAGGCCGCGCTGACGTCCAAGAGGAAGCCGGACTACGATAGGTGTCCCGTTTCGCACGCGAAGCGGCTATTACGCGAAGTATCTATAGGTATTTGGAACCAGCGGTATATAGATGGTAGCACTGCATCGGTGACCAAACTGTTCCTACCCGACGTTATCAGCGCGCATAGAATAGTCAAGACTGTTCGGCCAACGGGCCCACTTACGCAGGTCCTTACGGGACACGGCGGGTTCTCCCAATACTTGAACCGATTCAAGCGTCGGGAGAGCCCGGCGTGCGTGTGTGACCCTGAGGTGGAAGAGACAGTCCCCCATCTGATAGTAGAGTGTCCCGTCCATGCAAATTTAAGGTTCGAGTTTGAACAATCGGTAGAACAACAGTTAAGTATAGATAATATTAGTAAATTTATGGTAGACAAGTGTATTGGGTATAAGTTTCTTAATTATTGCTTAAAAATATATAGTATTGTTAAAAATAGGAATAAGGATATATAATCGCTACTTTTAGTATATGTGTTCATATACGATAAAAGTAACAATAGATTTAGCATAAGAAAACTGTATTAGAACTTAAGCCCAAATATGTGTATTAGTCGTAATCATAAAGTAGAAATATAGCAAAGTAGAAAAATTTTGTAGAAGAATTAAAACAGAACCTTAGATAGTAAGCAAATTGTGTGTTAAATTAGAATAAGAAAAGTAGAAAATGAGATTGTAACTTGTAAAAGCTGCATAAAACTGTAGACCCCATAAATATAAAAAATGTATTAGAAGTAAGCTGTAATTAAAATAAGGATATACTCTAGGCCAGAAATAAAATTGAAAGACTCCAATCAATGAATAGGCAATAAAGAAAGAGTGTCAAATCATTATAAGAAATAGCAAATAAGAAAAATGTACAATAAATAAAACCCTATAAAAAACAAAATCCCTGTACAATAAAAACAGGGGACAGAGCAGAAAAAAAAAAAAAAAAAAAAAAAAAAAAAAAAAAAACCTAACCTAACCTAACCTAACCTAACCTAACCTAACCTAACCTAACCTAACCTAACCTAACCTAACCTAACCTAACCTAACCTAACCTAACCTAACCTAACCTTTACCAAAAGTTAGGTTTGTTTACCAAAACGTCAGAAAAGTTAGGTTCGCTAACCTAACCTAACCTTTACCAAAAGTTAGGTTTGTTTACCAAAACGTCAGAAAAGTTAGGTTCGCTAACCTAACCTAACCTTTACCAAAAGTTAGGTTTGTTTACCAAAACGTCAGAAAAGTTAGGTTCGCTAACCTAACCTAACCTTTACCAAAAGTTAGGTTTGTTTACCAAAACGTCAGAAAAGTTAGGTTCGCTAACCTAACCTAACCTTTACCAAAAGTTAGGTTTGTTTACCAAAACGTCAGAAAAGTTAGGTTCGCTAACCTAACCTAACCTTTACCAAAAGTTAGGTTTGTTTACCAAAACGTCAGAAAAGTTAGGTTCGCTAACCTAACCTAACCTTTACCAAAAGTTAGGTTTGTTTACCAAAACGTCAGAAAAGTTAGGTTCGCTAACCTAACCTAACCTTTACCAAAAGTTAGGTTTGTTTACCAAAACGTCAGAAAAGTTAGGTTCGCTAACCTAACCTAACCTTTACCAAAAGTTAGGTTTGTTTACCAAAACGTCAGAAAAGTTAGGTTCGCTAACCTAACCTAACCTTTACCAAAAGTTAGGTTTGTTTACCAAAACGTCAGAAAAGTTAGGTTCGCTAACACTAACATTACATTGCCGTGGTAGCGGATGCTGCCGTGCGGCACCGTGTCCCGAGTGCGCGGCGGAGCGGCGCGCTCTTAGCGCTGCACCTCGTTTTGGACGCAGCTGTGTATCTCTGCGTACTTACAATTTTATACTAAAAAGTTTTGCATTAGAACTTTGAGTGGATGTATTTGTAATATTTGTGGCAACCAGCAAACTTTAAAACGTAAACGCATTTCCGATACTGCATCATAATATTTAAATTTATTTCTTACATTAAAATCATGATTCTGGTTTTTTAAAAATTCACCTATAAATAATAAGCGAATTCCACCGTATTCGTAAATATTAACGATTAATTAAAATATTATACTCTTTTAAACTTCCTTGGTCACTATCACTAGAGTTAATTGATACGGGGTTTGTACAATGTACCTTATTGTTTGAGTTTCCGATGTTTTGGCACTGTTGCAAGCGCTACGATCACGGGAGAACTGACGCGCGCTTGGAATAGTGCCGAAATATCGGAAACTCATAAAAACTAAGGTACATGGTATACACTTCGTATCAATTAACTCTACTTAACATAGTCTCCTAATTAGTAACCGATTAGTGCAATGGGTACTATTATCAAATTAAATAGATTGGCCGTACAAAGTACGTATTTGAAGTTTGACTCTATTTGATAAACTGATTGAAAAATGCAGTTCTGAATTCCATGATACAGTTACTTAGGCAATGAAGAATTTTATAGGAGAAGTAGTTATACCCAATGAAGTTATGTTGGAGAAATAGTGCTTTAAAAGGATTTATCATTATTTTAGTGACAAATTTCTATTTTTCTTATGACCTCTAAGCTCATGATGGTCGTGGCTACGTGAGCCATAAAGAAGACTCGACGCCTCTGGAGAGGGACAGGGCCGGGACCACTGGAACGGGATCAGGAAGTGCACGGGGCGAATGAAACACCGTGCTCCTTAAAAATTCCGTATATTAAATCAGTAGCTATGTACACGGGCGACGTCAGAGCGCGGGCACGGCGCGCGCGTGTGTGCGTGCGGGCGCGTGCGTGTGTGCGTGCGTGTGCGGCAGGTGCGGCGGCGCGTCGGGCTCGTCCAGGTCGAGCGCGGCGTCGATCATGGTCGTGTCGTGCAGCAGCCGCAGCCGCGACGCGCTCAGCCCGCCGCCGCCGCCGCCGCCGCCGCCGCCGCCGCCGCCGCCGCCGCCGCCCACAGCGACGCGCACCTCTGGAACGATGAACGAGACCAGTGAGACACGCTCGCGGCCTTCGGTACCGATATTGTACATGTTATGGTGTTGCTAAGACTCACCTCGCCACTATCATCTCGTGTAGAGCCAGCACGTACTTTTTTTTAATTTATTTACATTAATTTCAGGCAACAGATTACAAGCCCATAACACGACGACCATTTGGATCAGCGGTAGTTAACGCTGCTTCTGATCCATGGGTCGCGGGTTCGATCCCCGCACAGTACAAATATTTGTGTGCATGAACATGTTTGTTTGTACTGGTCTGGGTGTTTTCTATGTATTATAAGTATGTATTTATAAAAAAAGTATATAAGTAAGTTTATCGGTTGTCTAGTACCCCATACGACAGGGTACTTAATAGTACCTTAATTTGGGACTAGATGGCTCAGTGTGGCCCGGTAAGGCATGTCTTAAATATTTGTTTATTATTTATAACATAAAGTCCTCACTGATTAATACAGAATGAAATTTTAATCACCTTCCAAATTTTTATACAACAATCTACGAGACAAAAACCAAATATATTTTTTGGTATAGGTCCAATTTTCACCATTTTTCGCGACATAGTTTTAAATTTTACGATCTTACGACTATGAAGGTATAAAAGGAAAATCAACAACTTATAAAATAGTATCGTAATGAATGAATGAGATGCGCATCGCGTAAAAAGTGTGTTGTAAAGAGACCGTATCAAAAATTTTAAATTTTTTTTAGACCTTTTCTAGGTGATTTATCTTGACATTTTTACACTAGGCTACACCAAAAGAAAAAAAACCGTGAAGTGTTTTTGTCTCGCAGATTGTGATTAAAATTATATCCTGTAAAGCTACACATTAATTGTACGGCGTTGTGCTAGTGTGAGTGTTAAGCATAGCACTATTCCATCTCTTCCTATGGGAGTCGTATGTGGCGACAAAAGGCGAAATTCTTGAAGGAGGCGGACAGTAACTGTGACGTTTTATCACTGGCCGATCTACGGCCGCCAACCCGCCGGCCAAGCGTGCTGATTATAGCAATATTCTTCTTATGGAGAGGCCTGCGTCTTATACAACATAAGACAAAAACAATAAAGACGTGTTTTTTGTTTTGGTAAAGTCCTTTACAAAAATGTCAAGATAAATCACCCAGAAAATCACAAGTGACGTCAGCCTCACCGTGCAGCGGCAGCGGCGCAGGCAGGTGCCTCAGCGACGCCGGCGGGGCGGGGGCGGGGGCGGGGGCGGGGGCGGGCGCGTCGGGCGCCAGGCTGCGGTTGAGGTAGGCGTGCGGCTCGCCCTCGAACAGGTTCGTGTAGCTGCCGCCGCCGCACGACACGCCTGCAACATTTATACGTTTGTTTTTTAATTCATTGTCGAGTAAACGTTCGAAATAAACGCTTCCGCGATGGCCACCTACTCCCGATTTTAGTTTTGGAAGCTCTACACTTGCAGCAAAGATTTTCTCTATCTTCTTTATGTTTTTATATCTCCGAGCTCCCGGTGTGATCCGACAACGACCTTCCTTTTTTAAAAGATTCAGCCAGATAAATAAATTTAAAAGATTCAGGCAAAAAATAGCAGGCCGACGAGAAAATTTTAGGGAATAAAAAATATAAAAACTAAAGGAGACAATTTTTTTTGGGCCCAGTAGCAACGGTACCATATAAGGATGTCGTTGTATCCTAAAATAATAACTTATTTTTTTAGACAATTAAACAAAAGATCATATTTAAATGAAACCGAAATCATAAAATCAATTTAAAAATGCGTTGTATTGACTTTTTTTAAAACACGACATTCCTCCATTTTGGAGTCAAAGCATAGATAACTTATTGTGTCAAGGTCTTACTATAAAATCCGTGTAAAAGGATCGTTATAAAAATAAAATAAACCATTTTAATTAGAAGATAATGTTTGGACCACATTTTATCTACTTTTATTTATTCTAAATAAATGGAATCTCAGTAAAAAATATTTTAATTCAATTTTTAAGATTTTTGCTAAAATGTTTATTTAATGAAACCGTGGAACGGAACGCAATTCCGTCTTGATGTTTGGCAGTTATCACAGACATTGACAGGAGCATAGAATACACAGGAGTGAGTAGAGTCACGGAGTGAGAGTCATTCTTACTATCCGTTTGTTTCGAACTGAGTATTTATGTTCTATGATTTTTTCCTTATTTTTAACGAAAAATAAAGGAAAATGGCATCAAGCACAGCTCCTATTTCACTAAACCGTTGTGTTAACTGTGCTGTGAGATTTCAATGGAATGTGCAAAGAAAATTACTTTCAGAAACGACTGAAAATGTGCTTAAACTTATTATGGAGAACATGTCAGAGCCAATGGAGAGTAAAGGCTTAGGGGCGCTATGAAACACCAAGAAAAATTGTGTACCGGCAACCTGTCCATTAAATTGGTCTGAATAATTATCTTATTCGTGGTAGGATACAATTAAGGCAAGACACTAGTCGAATAACGTATTATATTTAGGATTCTAGATGACCCTAACCAATCAATTTCTAACACTCTAGTGTTGGTTAGTAGTGTAGTGCAGCTCTAGCTGCACTTGCTGGATACACTTACACGATATTTTACTAAAAAAACTAGATTCACTTGGTATACGTGGAAAAACAAAAAAATGGTTGTCTTCCTACTTGTCGAATAGAAAGCAGTTTGTACAATTAACACATCTTAATGATAAAACTAGACAATTTAATCAAATCAAATCTTCCGTTCAAACTCTTACTGGATCGATACCTCAAGGCAGTGTGTTGGGTTGTTTGTTGTTTTTAGCCTATATAAACAAATTACCTTCAGTTGTTACACAAAAAGTTATTTTATTTGCGGACGATGCTACACTCATAGTAACTTGTGAACAGGATGAAATAAATACTTTACAAGACGTAATACACGAATGCCTGCACCAAATTGTAATGGAACTAAAAGGAATAGGTCTTGAACTGAATTTCGGTAAAACAAAAATTATGCATTTTAGACCATACCAAAGAGCAGAGCTAATGCTTTCAATATCTTATCAGGGACAAAATGTTGAGCAAGTTAACACATTTTCGCTTCTAGGAATCACGATTGACTCGACACTAACGTGGAAACCACACGTAGAAGTCGTGGTGAGTAGGCTTAGCAGTTTCTCTTATGCACTACGGGAACTTCGAAAGAGTACTAATGAAGAGTGTGCGCTCACGGCGTACCACAGCCATGCTGCCGCTTGGATACGATACGGGATAATATTCTGGGGAAACTCGACGGATGTGTCCGCGATATCTGTATTGCAAAAACGATGCCTTAGAATTATTACCTTAACTGCGCAAAGAGACTCGTGTAGAATGTTATTTGTACAATACAGGATACTTACGGTTACCTGCGTCTATATCTTAGAAATGTGTCGCTTTATTAGAAACCACGGAAATCACTTTCAGCGTAATACTGAGCTCTCAAGCCGCTATGGTTCGCGCCGCGCGAATGATTACGTACTACCCTCCGCGCGACTTACGCTCTATAGAAATGGTCCATTTTACATGGCTGTAAAAATTTTCAATCATTTACCCAACTCCATCAAAGCCCTCCAAGGCAATAAATTCGAAAAAATCCTAAAACAGTTGTTGATTGCAAGGGCTTACTATAATCTAAATGAATATTTTAACGACAAAGGAAATATTCCCATTGACATCCTGTAATTTATAATTTTATTTTTGACATGTTATTGTAGTTGCTGACAATCTATTTATAATTTCTATTTTAATTTATGTTTTCCTTCACTAATGTGTAATTATTTGACATTTGTGAATTACTATTAATTTATTTTAGTTATTATTAATCCTATTATATTATATTATCCTTTTAATGAAACCTGTATTGTGAATTAGTTGACGTTTATTCATACATTTGACATTGTAATTATGTATAATTTTAGGAACTGTTAAATGTTATTGAATATTACTAAAAGTCACAAATACCTCTTGTAGGTTATAAAGTAGCTATTAAACACCTCTGTATGCCTACCTATTAGACTGCTGTTACTTTATGTTGTGAATAAATGAATATGAATATGAATATATAAAATAGATACTGTTACAATTGTCTGGAAGGCAGACGCACTGTCGGTTGTTGTGCACATGTGATGTCCATTGTGTGGTCTTTATCTTTGGCATGCTACCTACCAGATGAGGTACTGTTACTGAGAGACGATTTCGAAAATGATGATTCTTAGAATTAAATTTGGTTTTTTTTCTTTGGTTTTGGTTTGGTTTCTCTGTTGTTTTATTTTTATACTTCTCCTTCTAAGTACACGTATATGTGGTTAACCTGTAGGTAGGTACATAATATTTATTATTGTTATTGATCACTGATCCTTCTGAACTCTATTTAGAATATTACGTAAGTATAGCTGTTTTTTTTATGATAAAATATGATTCACCTTAGTCAGCGAAGGGTTGGTGGGTTCGATTCCTAGCTAAGACATGTATATCTTTGATATAACTAGCATTATGTATGCAAATAATCAAATAAAACCAGTAAGAAGTTTTTAGGTTATGTCATTTAAGTTTGGATTACTTTCTGAATATTCCCGTTAGATAAAGAAATACTAATATTGCTAATGTTTTCTAGACATTATAAGGAACAATTTGATATATGTTTCATTACTATACGTCACAATATTTGGTGGGCCCATTCGCCATACAAAAAAAAATTGTCTCCTTTTATGCTTTTTGACGTATCATTATGTTCAACGGTTCATATCAAAATAGCAAATTACATAGATAAAATATATCAATGTTAATAATTCAGTCTAGGCGTAGTACACAAAAACAGGGCGAGCGCGGAAATTCATATCTACCTAAAGCAATTGATTTGAAATTGCTGGAATAAATTGAAAAGAACACAAATTTTTGGATGTCTTAGATTAGCGGGCGCTGGGTGCCTAGGATTTTGAAGCCGCTTGATAAGCAAATTTGTGACAAAGTCGCCGTGTATCTACTGACCTTCCCTGTGGTCCAGCTCCCTGCGCGGCTGCGCGGTGTGCGGGGAGGCGGGCGCGGCGGGGGCGGGGCCTGCGCCGGGGGCGGGGCCTGCGGGGGCGGGGCCTGCGGGCGCGGGGGGCGTGGCCAGCGCGCGCGCCAGGGCCGGCGGCAGCTCGTCCTTCACGTCGATCGTGAAGACGCCGCGCCTGTACCATTCACACGGTTTACATGTCTAGTCGAATTATAGTCTGACCGTCACCACAGAACGGGCAAGACCCGAAGATGCGAGCGGCAAGACAGGCAGACCAGCTGCTGGGTGCTGTCATTCCGCCGTCCTTTACGCACCCCACCTGCCCGCACATACTCTAGGCGCGGTGCAGCGGTACATAGACATTATGTTATGTCGACAAATGGTTGTCGGGCCGCGCACAGTGCAGGGTTCCAAAGTTGCCTGTCGCAAATCAACATACCCGATTTTACGACATGATTAATACATTACAGTTTTCTAGTCAGACCGTCTGACATTACTGATGGCTGACGGACAGACAGACTGCCATGACGTAACGAAATACCACACAAAAGTATGAAAATAATTAATAAAATAAATAAATGCTAAGAACACCATTATACCTACCTACATTGTTCTGACCCCAAAGTTTAACACACTTGTTTTGTAGAAATGAGAAACACTGAAGGCACCACGAATCAAAGACCCGAAAAAATATTGATAAATACTTTCATCTACATTGAACACTCAGGGGATCGAACCCGGAGCCCCAGAGCTGTTATACACTTATGTATACGCCACTCGCCCGCGGAGGCCGTCCATAGTGAGCAAGCGACTCTGTCATGGCAGCACTCGCAAGTGGGTTAGTGAATTTTATCCATTCATCTTATTTATTTTTGATTAATATATCAATCATCGATGTGTATAGTAAGATTTATATTTATACACAGTCCGATACAAAAATTGATGTTGAATTTATGTCAGCGTCAAGTTTGTCGGTGAAATTGGAAAGAAGTTCCTTATCGCGCGTTGCGAAAGGGGGCTAGAAGGAAAATATTGTAACGACACTTTTTGCTACAGTTGTAAGCCATGCGGCGATAGAGAGAGAGAGAGAGAGAGAGCGAGCGAGAGAGCGAGAGAGAGCGAGAGAGAGCGAGCGAGAGAGAGAGAGAAGAGAGAGAGAGAGGGAGGGGGTGAAGGAGAGTGGAAGGGGTGAGGGCGAGAAGAGGGGAGGGGAGGGGGAGGGGGCGAAAGAGAATTAATTTTGCAACATTCAATTTTCAATTTCTGTTATTATGATAGCAATTATTTTTGCAACATTTTTCACTGATGCTTTGCTCCTATTGGTCGCAGAGTGATGGTCTATAGCCTTAAGCCTTCCTCGATAAATGGACTATCCAACACAAAAAAAAAACAATTCGAACCAGTACTTCCTCAGATAAGCGCGTTCAAGCAAACAAACAACAAACTCTTCAGCTTTATAATACGAGTATTAGCAATAGATATGTGCACTTTTGGCTGGGTCAATTTTTTGGCGCTGACTGTGTAATTGTGTATCTAGTGTACATTATACAGGGAGACACGTTTAAAGTGTTTGGAGCCTTCAATGGAGGACAGTAGAGTTAATTTCTTGTCATTTTAATTTTGAGATACTTGCAATATAAAGTTTTTTCAAAGATTTATTTACTTTAATAACATTTTAATAGAAGTAGAGCTTTTTAAATAATAAGTGTTCATTAGGGTAAAGCTCATTATTAAAAAAGACTTAAAATTGGCTACTTTCGGACATTAGATTGTAGGGTGAAAAATACTGGAAATTAACTCTACTATTCACCCTCGAAGGCTGATCCCTCAAAACCTGTCACCCTGTATGCTGATGATAGGCAGCGTGCGTGACTGACCGGTCGATGAGGCTGGGCGCGAGCGGCGCGCACAGCACGTGCCAGCAGTTGGCGCAGGCGCTGCCGCGCGAGTACGGGTTGGCGCCGCCGCCGCCGCGCCGCGACGAGAACGAGCCCTTGATCTGTACACGCAGGACAGGAGACCATACACTAACCGGCGGGCTACACCGGTCCCTTTCACCGGGCTTACAGACGGTCATGAACCGGGCTCACGTCCGACCATCAGTCGGCTACGGTAGACTGTGAGGAAGGTTGCTGGCGAGCCGGTTTCTACCCGAGCACGGCTCATGAACACACGACAACTGATAACCGGATGTTAAGCTCGGTTTATGACCTGAACTGTGCATAAACTTAAATCATGTGTCTAAGTTATTTAATAGAAAAAGGGCTATTACACTATTAATGATTATTTAAATGATAGAAACGTAGAAGCTCGTACTTGCTTAAACCTTTTGTAAACATTTATCTAAAAAGAGGCTGACAAATAGTGACCGAGTTTCTTGTGCTGCTTCTTCTCGACACTAGCCCAGACTTATCTCGAAGCAGTGGTAGGTTTAAATATTGGGTAAAAAGGCCTCCTGGGGTAGTAATAGTATTTAACTTTCCTAGTTAAATTACTATTTTATGTTTCAATAATTAATGTTTAAATACATTGCATTAAATCCCGTATAGTGAGAAATTTTCTGTTACATTTTGCAATAATTAAAGAGCCAAGCACAAAAGCAGGACAGTGGCAAGTTCAGTCTACTCTGCTCCCGCTCAGTCACTGCAGGCGACAAACAAACCGGCGCATTAGCAATGAACAGACACCCTTATATTATTATGCCCGTAAATATAAATGTATCTGCTTTTTTACATGCATCAAGACATTGTCTACAGTGAAAGATACAGAATCAAATATACGGATAGAATGCAAAATGAGGCCTCAGGGGCAGGGCATCACGATTCACAAAACGCTGTGACAGTTTCATTAAAGTTGTTCCAAAACTGGGCAGTGTTAAAGGCGCGTTTAGTATGACGGGTTAGGCTGGCAGTTGGCCCGCTTTATTTTGTCCTGCTTTATGTGTAGGTGACAGGTGTGCTGATCCCTTTAGCATGATAAGGATTTAATATTTTAGCAAAATTTTAAGAAGCCGAAGTCACAGATATAATTAGTATTAAACAACAGAAGTAGTGGAGGAGGAGAGGAAGTGTACTCACGTCCTCGTTGGTGGTCTGGTCGGTGGAGGCGAGGTAGGTGTGGAAGCCGGCCAGCCCCAGCACGGACCACACGGACAGGAAGCACACGGCGGCCACGACGGCGGAGGCGGGCGACGCGCGCAGCGCCGCCGCCAGCCCCGCGCCGCGCGCCGCCAGCGCCAGGTGAGTCACGGCGCACGCGAACACGAACACGGCCAGGAACGACAGCGACACCACGAACGTGTAGAAGTAGCGGTAGTTGCGCTTGCCCACGCAGTTGCCCACCCACGGGCAGTGGTGGTCGAAGCGGTCCACGCAGTTGTCGCACAGCGAGCAGTGCGAGGCGCGCGGCGGCCGGAACATCTTGCACGTGAAGCAGTACTTGAGCTTGACGGGGCGGCCGCGCACCAGCACCTCGCGCGCGCGCGGCGGCGGCCGGCCGGCGGCGGGCTCCCCGGCGGCGGCGGCGGCGGCGGCGGCGGGCTGAGCCTCCAGCGCCGCCGCCTCGGCCGGCGCGGCGCGCGGGATAATGCCGGGGTCGGACAGCGCCGTGCGCAGCAGCGCGGACAGCGTGAGCAGGAACAGCGCGGCGCCCACGGCGGGCACGGCGGGCGACACGCTGGCGGCCAGGAAGGGGCAGTCGAAGGCGAAGTGCAGCGCGCACGTGCCGCAGATGAGCGCCAGCGTGAGCGCGAACACGCCGGGGTGCGGCGCCGTCATGAGGCGGCCGTCGCACCAGAAGCGGTTGCGGCCCGCGAACACCTCCCACTTGCGCGTCACGCGCCGCGATGCCATGGCGGCATCACCCGCGCGCCGCCTGCGCACACACACCTGCTATACATATTGCAACTTACTGACCGACAATGATGTCTACGAGTGCCAGTGCCAGTGTGTGGAACAGCGTCGTCGCCATTAAACGTGGATTTCTTTTTATTAATTTGCCAGTATAGATGTTGCCTTTACAAGAAAAGGACACATATTTCATTCCACATTCTTTTACACATTTACCTCAATATACTCATACAATTCCTAAAGTTTATAATAATAAATAATAATTTTACATTACTTATGACTAAAAATAACATACTGCTAAGAATCCTTCTTTGCTATTACAGCATGTGAATTAAACTACCTGTGCAAAATTGGTATGCAGAAATTGTTCTACAACATAAATAAATATGAAAATTAGTATTAAGAAAGTGCACAAAAAGATCTTGGCCAACAACATTGAACTCCAAGTAAGATCATGTCATAAAATAATGTGTGCCAATGGCTTCTAGGGCCACCAACACAAGGTGACATGTACGTACACTGACACACCAACAACATAAACAGAAAACAGTTTCAACATAACACATACTAACACATCGGCATTGGCACTCTGAGGTGAGGTTAGGCAACAAACTAAATGAAAAAATATGTTTCAGTCTTAAGAATGTCAGTATTTTATTTTTATTTAAAATTACTGTTCTTAAACACAATTTAACAATGCATTGGATAAGTCTTCTGTCTGGGACGGTCTGGAGAATATCACTAGTTGCAACAAGGATGGTCTTGTACTGTTTGTTAGGTGTAAATAAATATTTCTTTGAATGCTAAAGATATACAATACAATGATCAAACCTAGCTTACAGTGCTGACAATGAGACAAACCTGGCCTAATAAATGAAAGAAAAAAAGAGAGCAAGACTTAAAACACCTTATTCATTATTTATCATCTTTTTAAGTATATTTTTTCTGTATGTGCCTTTGTCACCTAATTCTTCTAAAACAGCTAGACTAATTTGGATGCAATTGTGTTTATTTTAATCAGTTTCTAGATGGTTTTAAATATAGTTGCTATCTCGGCAGGACAACATCTGCTTACTTACTTTAAATATTATCTTTCTATCTGTCTTATAAAGTCTTTAGTCTTTATTTCAATCCTCTAAGATTGAGTATTGTGGTATGGACTCCATGAACAGTAATTTGCACAGTAACTTGCTATCAAGTATGATTGTAGTTTAGAGCTAGACTCTTTTATGATTCTGCTTAAGAAGTTTAAATTTTTTCTTCTAAATATAGGTAATAGATGTTTCAAACTTATCTAAACTTTGTTTACTATACTTTAGTAACATTCCTTTAACAACTAATCTTTTGATGTATTGGGTAGATATGATAATATTGTGGCAATCAGAGATAAATATTGTAGATGCTGATAACATATTGATAACCCTTTGGCAATCATTATTTCATGGCTAATGCCTAACCTAAGCATCATACTTTTCTTTCTATTAAACACCCTGTTGGTCTAGTGGTTTAAAAACCGGGCCAAGATCTTGGGATCCCAGGTTCGATCCCCGGGTCGAGCAACAAAAAGTTTCGAGTTTTCAAACATTGCCTTGGTTTGTGATCACCAACCCGCATTTGGCAAGTGTAGTTATTATGCCAGTTCCCATCATTGCAGTGGTAACTTGAATTCAAAGATGGAGGCCTTTTTCCTGCAGTGGGATGATTATAGGCTGTTACTTTACTTTACTTCTATTAAACATCATCTACCTATTTAAATCATCACTAACCCCTCGATTGTATGTTATTCCAAACACGGTTAAAATCAATTGTTATTGCTTCCTCCGGCGGTCTTATGACCCTGTAGGAGTTAACAACCATCAGTCCCTATAAATTCATAATGAAATGATGTTTTTTGGAAGTGTTTCATTAGCTGCTTTTCGTCAGAGTTCAGTTGACCAAATCTGACTTGTTAATGTTCAATGTTAACGATAATATTGTGGTAATCAGATGGAAGGGACACAATCAATTTCTTGATAGATAAGAAATTACAATAGATAACTTACAAACAAATGGTGCCATTATTACAATTAGATAATTAGCTTGTATAAGTTTACACCAAATTTTAATCAGTGATGATCATTGTAGCAAAACAACATCCTGTTGCATGTAGTGTTAAGACACAGTCAAAGAAACTATGTTCCATGGCTACGGCAATGTGAAACCGTGATAAAGGTGTCGTACTCACTGTCGCCTTACAAGCGGAGACCAGAGCAGTACGCGAGGCGATGGGTGGAGCACTTCGTCACACAGCTGCAGCGCGGCAGCGCCGAAGTCTTTCGCGCACAACTATTACACTGCACACTGCTACAACTAACTTATTCTTTAAAAAGTCCGACACTTAAGTTAATTACACATCCAAAAATCTTCTAAAACAGAGATAACTTTTAAAGAGATGATCTTACTATCTCAAAAATAACTTGTAGATTGCAATAAGAGCAATAATAATATACCACACTGTAATTATCTAAAATAATATTAAAAATTGTTTTACATCGACTCTAAAAACATTTCCTATAAAAAAATAAATCTTAGAACAAAGTGGTAAAAACTTTCTTTCCTTCGTTGTTCTTGTTCTACAGCACAGCACACACACAGAAAACATCATCAATCATGTCAAAGTCAGAATGACATGTTAAATCTTATAAATGTCACAGTATAGTCACGTGATGAATTTTACCAAATAATTGGAAAATTAATTAAGGTTGTAAAATATGTTGCTTTGCAGAACACAAAATAATCAAAAGAGTAGGTACCTAAAATAAGAAAGTGAAATATTGTTCTTCGAAAGCGACATACATAGATCCTCCTATTAGTTTGTGAAAGCGAGCGACCATATTATATTGCTGCGTAAAGGCTCTTCAAAAGAGTAGGTACCTAAAATGAGAAAGTGAAATATTGTTCTTCGAAAGCGACATACATTGATCCTCCTAGTAGTCTGTGAAAGCGAGCGCCATATTATATTGCTGCATAAAGACTCTATGAGCTGCTTATTCTAAGTCTATGAGCTTATAGAGTCATCTCAGTCCTCCAAGTTGAAGATGCAAACAATTATAGAATTATGTGGCATACAGAACGCATAAAGTGGCATATATTGACAATCGCGTCTCTCCGTGACGACAGACAGCGCGTTTTGGGGGTGTAGGCTCTCTGCTCGTGCAGCTACGTTTGAGCTATAATGGTGACATGGAACAAGTAATCACTACGTGATGGTGATAGTGGGCTTCGGCTCGTGGCCTGTTGTGGCTGTTACGTTTTCTAGTGTGACGGCATTGGTCCGGTTGTTCTGGTCAGCGAGGTTGTCTTGCATGCTTCATACGCTGGACTCAGCTTACCCCCTCTAGCGGACTTGTGGGCGTATGGGGTCGGGGTCTCAACGCTCGTGTTGAACTGCCTGCTAGTCTGAGGGAGATTCCTTGTGTACAGGATCCCTTATTCCCTATGCCTGAACCCGGCATAGCCGTATGTAGATGATGCATGGAAGATGTCCTATACGGGTTCACTGCATCGTCAATTCGTCAACATTCTTTTCTTTTAGTTTGTCGGACGAAGTGGCTAATGACTTGGCAGTATGGTCCCAAACCTTGAACAAAAAAAACAAAAACTAGTTTTGTGCGGGCGGGAAATGAAAAAAAGAAAAAGATCTTAGTTTTGTGAAAAATATATGATAATTTGTGAAATTGTTATATTATGTTAGTAAAAAATAAGTTAAAGAAAACAAAAGTGAAACATAAAGAAAAGCGTTCTCACGTAAAACCCTCTGTGCAAAATCTCATCTGTAGCAAGTTAGCAACTGTTCATAATTAATACAACCTTTTATTTATGGTAATGAAATATTAAATAACTTGTATAGAATACACAACACTTAAGCCATTTTGATTTCGTTTACTCCATAACACTGTGATATCGAGATAAAAACTTTTGATGAAATGTTGGCCTTGACGACACGTGGGTTGAGAAATAAAACTCCGTTATTTTGTAAAAAATAATTCAATTATTAACGATTGCTATCATAAAATTACAGTATTCCGACTGTCCTTTTGACGTGACAACGTCTTAAATTAGGTTGCGGCTGGGAGTCACTTATGAAAAAGTGTAACGCTCGGTAACGTTACGATGAGTCACCGAACGAGAGAGAGGCCCGCCGAATGCCTTGCGTCTCTCTCCCACTCAACTATGATCGGTCTGCCGCGCGCGCAGCACTAGAGAATTAGGCGCATTTTAAAATTTGTGCAATTCTTATTTTCATTCAATTCCTTGTTCCTATTGTGCAATTTAATTATATTCATATCAATAAATATTCTACCGAGAAAAAGACGTTGTCACGTAAAATCTTCGCCCGTAAAACCGACTTTACAGGCAACCATTTTTTTTTTTTGCAGTTTTTAAATAGGTACGCACTGAGGCATCGTAACCATAGAATACATTTTACTTTTGATCGCAACGCGTGAATGTTGACGGCGCGGCGTCATTAACAAATTAAAATATACTATCCCACTTTAGAAGTGGCACGTTTTATTCTCGGGTTTTTAGTTAACTTGTATTGTTGATCTTAAAAAGTGTTCGAGAAGAAGACTACACTCCTTAATTGATCGAAGCTGGTGGAATAAAAAAAATATACAGTCGCTTGGCAGTATGGTCTCAGACTTTAGCTGGTTCCGAATGAAACAAAAAATAGACAGATTTCAAAATTCTCGTATCGAACTTTTTCGGAGTTTTGCGCGGGAAACGAGAAGAGAAAGATGGACTTTGTTTCGTAATTTTGTGAAATTATCTTAAGCGGCATATAATGTGATAAGGTGGTGGCATTGTTATAATAATGTGTCAGTGAGTAGGATAAATCAAATAAAAGTGAGAAACAAGGAAAGGCGCTGCTATTTGACTTTGATCTACGTTCTCGCGTAAAACTCCTGTAATCATTGAAATGTATAATCACCCATACATTTCAATGACTTAGGTTAGGTTTCATTTCATTTCATCTCATTCATTTTCATTTCATATCAATAAAATTTATAAAAATCTACTGAAGACTTGGCTGTATGGGCATAGTTCCCTTTGCCTACCCAGAATTGGTGAAGAAAACAACAACAACAACTTGAACTTTTTCGTGTGGTGTCGTGTCAGCTGTCTCAGCTGTGTGGATTTGTAGAAGACGTGTAGGTAGGTTGCATCTTTCATAATTTCAGTAATAACAATAGTTATCTATCGAATTTCTGAATGAATCCGTACCCAAATAGAATTAAATTAAAACCAAGAGCGTCTCCATGGATCGACGATCACCTGAAGAAGTTAGATTCGTCCCTTATACTTCAGATAAGTCAATGAATCGGTAGCTGAAAATAGAAGAGACGAGTGACGTGCCTGCGATGGGCTTTCAAGGATCGCGGCGTGAGTCGCTAGTGGTGGTGGGACTGTGCCTGGCCTGGTACTCTGTGAGCTCGGCCAGCAACGTGGTGGGCAAGCTGGTGTTGACGGACTTCCCGTACCCCATCACTGTGACGATGGTGCAGCTGCTGTCGATCGTGGTTCTGAGCGCGCCAGCTTTCAGCTTGTGCGGGGTGCGCCGCGAGACGGAGTTCCCGCGCCGCTACTACTGGCGCACGCTGGTGCCGCTCGCCTTCGCCAAGTTCCTCACCACGGTCTGCTCTCAGGTCTCCATTTGGAAAGTTCCTATTTCTTATGCACACACAGGTAAGAAACAATATTTTAAGCTCTATTTAAAAAAAGGATGTTCTTAAGTTCCTTGGAAATAAGCTGAAAAAAATATATTAGAGAAATAAGATAACCTTCATTGATAACCTGTTGCCAAGTATGAAGTTGGTAGTGTCATGAATCCATTACTGTTAAAATTGTTGGAATAACAAATTTGCAACAAGTGCTTCTGACAATCATTTCTTAAAGTTTAAAGTAAACCTCTTGCCGTTAAAAAACATTCAATCAGAACAAAAACATCTATGAACATCATTATATTTTACTGATTTAATGATATTTTTAGGAAAAGATTTATTTTTGTGTTAGCATAACTGGTACTGGGTTAGGTCATTAAATACCACAAATGTTTTGTTACCTACTAGTGTTGCATTTTTTTATTGCTGTGTGGAGCAGTACTACCCCTTATCATCCTATGGGTGTTGTAAGAGGCCCGCTTTCCGCTAATTTACAAATAGCTCAATAGAATGGTAATTGCATCTCAATCATAATATATTTTGATATTACTACCTTAATAAATGTGACATTACTGCCTTAATCCCTCAACCCCCAGGAGGCACTCAGGTGCCACGATAACAATTGAATTCAATTGTGTCTGGAATAACTCACTATCGAGGGATTAATAATGTGTCAAAATATACAATTAAAATGCAGTTCCGATTCTATTGAGCCATTTGTAAATTAGCAGAATTGGGGGCCTGGTACAGTGTCTCTTCTCTAGTTATCACTATTAAAAAACCAGCAAAGGAAAACTTGGCTATTGCCAAGGCCATGTCCAGCAGCAGACCAATATAGGCTATACATATGAGGATAGATTTGTTTCCTTGTTTAAGCATTTTATTTCCATAATTTCTATGCCCTTTTCCTTTGCTGGTTTTTTGGTTACATTTGTTAGCCATTGTATAAAACAGATTAATAATGAATCGGTAGGTAAATTCTAGGGACTACTGCCTCCAGTTGGCGCCACTGTTGACTGAGGTCCAGAGGTATAACTGTCAAAGACGACTTTATAAGATCGGCGCCGAAACGAAAGTTTTTAATCTTGAATCTAATTAAGTTATTTATTTATAAATAACTATTTTCATATTATCCTTCGATCGTGAGTTATTCCAGACACAATTGAAATCAATTGTTAAACTTCTGAAATAATATTGCTCTTTGAGGGCGCTATTTTTGCGCTTTTTCTTAATTCCACTTTCAAAGCGTTTACATTCATCGCCGATAATTTTACGAAGGAGATCACTTTCCAGCAGGTAAATTAAAAAAAATATAATTTCTGGTTAAAGACGTTTATTTCTCATAAAGAGATTACATAATTTCACTTACATGAGACATTTTTACGTGTTAAATAGTTCGGCAGTCATACAGAGGTTGAAAATAACAAATAATATTCACTTTTGTAACACAGAAATAAGTAACGGCATACACATCACACATACCTACACACAACGGCAAAATTCTCATACCCATTAAACTGCACTCAATTTTGTTCACAGATTCACAAATTCATTAGTTGCATCAATGGAAAACATCTTTTAGTAGGTTACTCATGAATATTACTACGGATTAATCACAAAAATTCTCAAACATTGCATCTATTTTTACGTTACAATAAATGTTAACAAAAATAATAAAAATATTGGGCGGTAGATGTAAGAAAATTTACAAAACAAGTATCTATTATGCCACAGTGCAGATGTGACATAGTAACTTAACTTATATTTACTTTTTAAGTATTGGTACAGAATTTAAGACATAGTATTTTAATTTGGTTTTAAATATGTTAAGGGTGTCTGCACGTTTGATTTCTTGAGGAATTTTATTATACATTTGCACTCCTGCAAAACTGATTGACCTCTTGCCATGTACAGTCCGTACTTTTGGTAAGACCAAGTGATCCTTTCTACGACTACTTCTATTATGAACATGATGAACTTTAGTAAAACTAATTTGAGTGTGTGTAGACTTATCTAAAATTTTTCTTATCAATATACATGTATAATATGTGTATAATTGATTTATACTCAGTATTTTAGTTTCACCATAGATTTTTTCTGTGGGTGCTAAATAATCGTAGAAGAACAACCCTTTGACGATCCTATTTTGGCGAATTTGTAGATTTTTGAGCCCCAGATTTCAATTAAGTATATCAGATGTGGTTTTACAAGGGAGTTGTAGATCGTGCGTCGAATTTGTAAGGGAAGGCAGTGAACAATATTACGTAGTGAACCTATTAGAGATGACAGCTTGGATGTTACTTGCTCGATGTGTATATTCCAATTTAATTGGCTGTCTAGCTTTAGGCCAAGGTATTTTTCGCAGTTCTTTTCCTTGAGAATTATATTTTCAATTTTCAGTGGTTGATGTGACGGGATAATTTTATTTTTAGACTTAAAAATTATGTAGCACGTTTTAGATGCATTTATGGTTAAAAGAGTATATTTAAACCACTCGTTGAGTCTGTCTAGGTCTTCTTGAGCTTGAGATATTAGGTTATTAATGTTTTTTCCAAAATAAAATAAACATGTGTCGTCGGCGTAGAGTGAGATATCACCATGCAGTCCAACATCATGGATATCATTAATGTAAATCAGGAACAACAGGGGTCCTAGTATAGATCCCTGAGGTACCCCATATGTAATATTATGAGGATTGCTGTGGTATTCACCAATTTTAACTACTTGGGACCTATCTGTCAAGTACGATTCCAAAATTTGGTACGCTGTTCCTGATACTCCAATCGATTTTAACTTTTGCAGTAGAATTGCGTGGCTAACGGTGTCGAACGCCTTTTTAAGGTCAATAAATAGACCCAATACCACATTTTTTTGATCGATGTTCGTTTTTAACTTAGCTATTAAGTCTGATGTGGCTGACAAAGTATTTGATTTGGACCTGAATCCATACTGCCGACTAGAAAGAAAATTTATAGATGTAAGATGATCGTTTAGCCTCTTATAGATGACTCTTTCAAATATTTTCGAAATAATCGGCAGCACCGAGACAGGTCGGTAATTGTTAGGATCCGTTTTGGAGCCTGATTTGAATACGGGGGTGACTTTGGCTGGTTTTAAAGAGTCTGGAAAACTTCCTTTATTAAGGTGGTAGTTAATACTGCTTGTAAGGTCATCCACTATCAAGTTTTTGATGCATTTAATCACTTTAGTACTTATACCGTCAATTCCTACACTACAGTTCGGATCGAGACCATCTATGATCTTTACAATCTCATTTTTATGGCATGGGCTGAATACTGTTATTTGATTGTTATGAGGAGTCACAATTGGTGCAGGGCCACAATGATACATTTGGGGAATTGCGCTTGCCAGAGTAGGACCCACAGAGGAGAAAAAGCTATTAAAAGTTTCACATACTTCGGCACCATTGACCACAGGGCCTGTAGGCAAAGTCAGTTTTGGAGGGGTGCAATGGGATTTAATTTTGTTATTAGACAGTGTATTGATTAGATCCCACATCTTTTTGGGGTGCTTTAGACACTTATTAAACTTATCATAGTAGTATTTGTTTTTTGTTCTTCTTATTGTATCGGCAACGCTTTTCCTTTCTATCTTGAATTTTGTTTTTAGATTTTCATCATCAGGATTTTTCCGTAGGCTGTACCATAGCTCATTGCGAGTTTGAATTTTTAAAATTACATCCTTACATATCCAATCTTCTTGAGGCAGATTTTGTATTTTTGTTTTCATTTTATTGCTTTTGTTTAGGCCTTGTACTATATAGTTTTTAAGATTACTGAAATCACAGTCAATTTGCGGTTGGCGTTCGAGCTCTATGGTCTTGTATAACTGATTGTAGTCAACAGCTTCGTATTGTATTTTCATTTTGGGGATCGGTTTTATCCTTTCCATGGTAAGATAGATTTGTTTGTGATCAGTCATAGGTGAGTCGATAATAGACATGTGAAAACTCTTGTCCTTTAAATTAGTGCACACGTGATCAAGGATAGTTTTAGTAGTAGATGTTTCCCTTGTGCAATGCTCTGGGTCAATCTTATTAAGTATTCTATACCCAAATTCTTGTAGATTATCTTTGTAATGTTTCTTATGTCGATTTTCTTTCAGCAGGTCTATATTAAAATCGCCGAATACAATTGAACGTTTTCTTTGTATTAGTTGTGGTGTGTAGTCTTCGAGAAAGTCCTTGACATTTCTATCTCCAGGATTGTACACTACGCCAACGTTGAGAGCAAATTTTTCGAGATAAATCCATAAATAGTTAATGCCTCCGATGTAGGCTTCCTTATTAAGGCTATGTTTGACATCATTATGCACGTAGATGGACACGCCTCCACCCCTAGCATCGGTTCTGAAGCTATAGTAATGGGTATAATTTGGAAGTCCCATTTGTTCAGCATCTTCAACAGAACGTATCCAGGTTTCAGTCAATAACACAATATGAGTAGTGTTATCAATGGATTTCAGAACACACTTGAGTTCGTCGAATTTTCCTTTACGACGTATGCTACGGATATTTGCGTAAAAGAAGTTGAGTGATGATTTGGATATATGCAAGCGCTGATACGATTGAGTTATATGGTGACTGACCGCATCGGAGGAAACATGTTGTGGCTGTGGTAAATTAGCTAATCTGAGTTTTTTGATACAGTTTGAATAATTTTTGGAGTACCTTTAACGAATTTTATGATGAGATCCTTTTCACCACTTTCTTGGCGTCGGGAAAGCTCTTTATTTAGTTCTTTGAGTGTGTTCTTCTGGGTAGGTGTTTGATCAGAGTATATTTTGATGCTCTGTGGTGACTTCAGTTTATTCCGTAGTATGTCTTTTACTAACTGGGGATCTTCAAAACATACTTTTAAAGGACGGATCTTTCCAGGAGCATGCTTTCCTAGGCGAAGTACTTTCAAGATTTTATTAGAACACTGTATAGATAAATGGTTTTCTATAATGTCTATTGCTGAATTTTTATCTTGGACATTGGTGCCAGATACTTCGGAAAGACCAACAATTATTATATTTTTTTTTTTTTTTTTTTTTTTTTTTTTTTTAAATTTATGTCACAAAGCCCGCAAAAACCAGTGAAAATTGAATGTTATTGGACCTCACGCGACAGAAGCGCCTCTAGTGGCAAATTCACTAGCGATAGCCCCATTCATTACTGTGCATGCTAATAATTAAACTGGCTTGAGTTTTTTTTTGTATAGATCTCTTGTCACCCTTTAGCATTGAAGGCCTTAAAAAAAACTTGATTCATGTTTGACATGGAATAAACTAACTTTTTTTAAAATAGTTCCTAACTGCTTATGATGCATTTTACTAGAAGCAGGCAATGATAAAAGTATTTAATAGAAAATTCTTGAAATTTTGGGTTTATCTCTTTTCATTTTGATTATTTTACAAATCTCAGTTATCAAGGCAGTAGTATCAGTTTTATTTCTGCAAATAAGTTGTAAGAAGGCACTTTTACACATCCCAATATTTTAAACTACACATCACAATATTTAGACTTTACAGTGCCGCAGTGCTTAGGGACAACAAGTGCTTAGTAGAAGCAGCTTAAGAAATATGGTCACGTTATTTTTAAATAAATGTGTATACAAAAGAGAGAGAGAGAGATTAATGTACAGGGAGATCAGCAATAGACTGTGGTAATCGTTCGGTCGGCAGTGAAGGCGACGACGCCGCTGTGGACGGCGGGGCTGGCGCGGGCGCTGTTCGGCGAGCGGCAGCCGCGCGGCGTGCAGGCGGCGCTGGTGCTGATCGCGCTGGGCGTGGGCGTGGCCTCGGCCACCGAGCTGCACTTCGACGCGCTGGGGCTGCTGGCCGCGCTGGCCGCCGCCGCGCTGCTCAGCCTGCAGCACCTGTTCAGCAAGCGCGTGCTGCGCGACACGGGCGTGCACCACCTGCGGCTGCTGCAGGTCCTGGGCCGCCTGGCGCTGGCGCTGTTCGTGCCCGTGTGGCTGGCGAGCGACGCGGCGGCGCTGGCGGGCGCGGCGGCGGCGGCGGCGGCGCCGGCGGGCGGCTGGGGGCGCTGCGGCGCGCTGCTGGCGGCGGACGGCGCGCTGGCCTGGCTGCAGGCCGTGCTCGCGTTCGGCGTGCTGTCGCGCGTGTCGCCGCTCACGTACGCCGTGGCGTCGGCCGCCAAGCGCGCCGCCGTGGTGGGCGCGTCGCTGCTGCTGCTGCGCAACCCGGCGCCGCCGCTCAACGTGTGCGGCATGCTGCTGGCGGGCGGCGGCGTGCTCGCCTACCAGCGCGCCCGCCTCGCGCGCCGCGCCGCGCCCGCGCTGCCCGTCTGACGCGCCCCACCTCCCCCCTACCGCCACGCGCTCCACTCGAGCCGAGTACGTTCATAACGAATTTAGTTCAATTGATGCTTTTTGTCGCGCGGTGATGACGTGACGCAGTTTTATTCTATTTGTTTTGATATAGTAAGCCCCCGTGATAGATAGTTCGATTAGTAGATTCTATGGATCGCTGAGATACGGTATTGTTGATACTGATGACTGTGCAGGGTAAATATAGAATCGCGTCTCGACTTGAAAGTAAATATTTGGGTGCTGATAAACAACGCTTAAAATAAACATTAAGTAGCTAAATCAAATGGAAACAAAGCCGTTTAAGATAATCGTAGCATTTTTTTTATTTTTTTATAAAATAATCAATGCAGCAGAACAATCAATAAAATCAATACAGGTTATTGATTACGTTGTTTGCCCCACACTAACGGCATTATCTGATTTATGCCTTTATGAGAATATGCGATTTTATATTAAACTTGTACTAATACAGGTTAATACGATTAAGGCTAACCAAACCACCATTTTATGTAAATAAGGATTATGCACCAAGTATTCCCAATGTATTAATATGATGATTACGTTAAATGCGACCAAGTCGCGAAATGTTACTTTTTTGTGTAAATAAAAATATTTTACGTTTTTAACACGTTTTTTATTAATTCATTTATTTTTCAACTACTGCTAAGGTAAAGTTGAATTTTTTCACATGCGAAAGTTGATAATAGTAGATACCTTTATTATTATAACAATATTAAAACATTGTTCAAAGAGAAATAAATATTTATTCTTTTTTAAGTAGTTCAAGCTTTATTCCCACGGCTCGGCAGTCTGCGTAAACGACGCGTTATATTTGTTCCGTTAAAACCTGTGCCCGGTCCAGCATTGGTATTAAAAATTGTGCGGGGCACATTCCTTTCTGCCCTTTCTCAAGGTCATCTATATTTCTATACCAAATTTCATAACACCGGTCTAGTTTAGTCATGCAAGCGGCATGACATGTAGCATAGATTTTGCTTTTATCCTCACGTGCCCAACAGTTAACATGTTCGCGGTCACGAAGTAGACTGAGATGGTAAATTAAATACATTATGGAATCGGAAACATGCGAGTTAAATATGCAAAATACATCTTTTATTTCATCAAATTAAAAGAACCAATGCGTCATTTAAAATTCAATAGTTTCGTTTGGAAAACGCTATCTTCCTAGCTTACTACTTTATGCATTTAGGAACAACGGATTGGACAGAATGGCTAGTGTTTTTTATCCCTGGTATTAGAAGTTGTTTTATAATATTTTAGGGAATAAATGGGATTATAAGAACATTACCTACATAAACCATATTTCCTGTAAATATATTAAGGAGTCTAACCGTTACTACCAAGCTTGAGTATATTAATTTCAGTATTTAAACTTGAAAAATTATGTCTCAATATTTTGCCTGACGTTTTGATCGGGATGCACCGACCATGGTCACAGTCTGACCCGATCGAACGTCAGGCAAAATAATAAGCTAGTATCGCGTTTAATTCACGTTAACATTTAAATACTTATGCAATGCGAAAGTTTAAAAGTAATTATGTCTCAGTCGGAAAGTACTCGAACCCGCATCTCCTGGCAGGCCGCCGGGGCGGCGCTTTACATTCAGTCACTGAAACACTACGTCATAGGTAGGCGTCAATTTTTCAAGCATATTCTTATCGCTGTAAACCAGCATTGTTTCATCAAATGTTAGGAGTTTGCACCCATAACACCCGGAAGAAACATCTTTTCAGATGTTTGACATCTGCAAAGATGGCAATATCTCGGTGGCTAAATGATAAAGAGCCGCGCCCGGCATGCGAGGAGATGCGGGTTCGAGTTCCGCCTGAGATAAATTATAGGTTTTACCTGAGCATGGAGCAGTTGGGGCTATGGTAAAAATTATTAGATTGGTAATTAGTAACAAAAAAAATGATTTTCGGATAATATCATTCTGTTACAAAGTTTTAAAAGGTCAATAATTCATTCAATCCGATTCCAATCCGAACCAGTTTCAATCCCGATCTCCAAAGATATGGCACTCTTGTACACGATCGACTATGAAATCGGATTCGACATCACGATCGAGTACCGTCGATCAAATTGGGTGACCATACAGAAAAAAATGTAAACTACCAAGAATGTAATATCGTAACAAAACGTAAAATCTTGCCATATTTATTATTTTAATGTTCAATATAATGTTATTCACTGTAACATGTACTTTCCTCCCATTTTTGCTTAGTGCAACTATATTTTACAGCTGACTTTGTTAGTTAAAGTGGCTAATTGAGAATGTCTGTGTGAAAAAAAAAACTTCACGCCGAAATCACACGTAAAAAATAACTTTGTGCTGGACGATTTATTTATTAACCAATGAACTTGTACTTGTAATTAAATAATGTTACCGATGTTTTTCAACACATTCTCCAATTATGAAAGTGTAAAAAACTTGAAAGCAATACTAATAAATTGTAAGGTGAAGAGGTTCGATACTTAAGTAAGTTTCGACTCAGTGTGAATTTATTGTTTATAGTGGAGTGGGATAAAATTTCGCTGACGCTTAATGCGTTAGGCGGTGCGCAGAAAGATTACGTCAAATAGATAGGTAAATGTATACTCCATAATTTCTCCTTAACACATCGACACTCATATTAAATGCGTTGTCTGCATAACTTACCATTCTTATCAAATTCCGCCCTTGTCTCACATCGAATCTATGTCCGATGTCTAAAATATCATTTATTAGACCTAAACGTGCCATTTTAAATAAATAAAACTAGATAAAATCGTCAAAATATCACTCTCAATCTCAAAAAAGTTAGTTTCTTGTAACTGTGTTTACTCGATCCTAAACACGAATCTAAACTCGATAGATCAATGTCAAAATTACGTCAAGAGTGCCGAAAAATCTTGAAGTCGATTTCATTTAGTTCCTTTAAATTTCACCCAATCCGGGTACGATTTGGCGCTAGTGTAGCATTCAAGAGTGCCAAACGACAAGATTTCGATTCCAATCTCCAATACTGCTTGAAATCGAGTTTCAAGAGTAAGCCTACTGTTCCATGATCTTGTATTCACTGTATAGATGAGAGTTCTACTCTAACGCTAATATTATTCATAATTCACATGATAAGTACATACCTAGCTCAAAAAATATTCTTGTATTGCCATTTTATACCGCGGTCGGTGATTTATAGATTACTAGAACAATAACAACACAAGTTGTACTTGGTGTTGTTCTTCCTGGCACAACCATGGATATTTTTAAAATATCTTTAGATGGTGAAAAATATTCAGGATTTTGTACTGTTATTTGCCACTGTTTCGAAAATCTTTACCAACTAAATCTACTAAGGAGATAAGCGTGCTGACAAGCGTTCCGTCGCGTATGGTCAAATTCGCAATCAGGGGGGGTACTCACAGTATAACCATTGGTACACCCTTTTTTCACGCAGAAACTAGCGACATCCCTCCGTTGGAACATAACTTATCCTCACAAGTTACATTAATTTGTCGATAGATGTCTTTGCCTTCGGATTTGTCAGAAAAAAGAATAGCAAATTATTATTTTCTCGTAATTTCTGAATAATCAATCATTTCAGTAACAACTTTTCATCTAAAAAACTAATAAAAATAACAAAATATTTTTTCTAAGTGGTATACTCGGGTACTTTTGCGGCAATAGCATGGCAATCGAGCTCGCAATCACTCAAATCCAGTCTTGCCAGAATATTACCGTTGGTTGTAACCTTTTACGTAATTTTTTAACTGCATTGGTTACTTTTAGGTTACACGAATGTAAAGGTTACTTTAAGGTGATTTTTTTGGAATTAGTAGCAAGAAATTTAAATTTCTTACATAAAAGCAACGTGAATCAGAACGCTCGTTTTAGAATTTTTAATGTTTGTAAGCTTCGTTAGCAGTAAAGCCACAGACTTCTATGAATGAACAACCGTTTCTATTGGAACAAGAGTTGTACTCTTTCTTCTTACAAGTCTACTAGTATTACAGGACAACAATGATATTTAAAAAGCAATAGATATGTTACATGCGCTCTCAATATGCGTCCCTAAAACGTCACAATTGTGCGTCTTTTTAAATCCATGAAAGAGAAAGTAATTGTTCGTTTCACGAGTATGACGAGGACAAAATAAGAATTACGCATGTGTGCAGTTGTTCGTAAGCGGCACAGATATTTCGAAAGTTTTGTAAGGGCATAACCTATCTATACTTTTTAAATATCATTGCAGGACAAGAAGTTACTGAGATTAAACCAAGATGCTTCAAGTTTTTTTAAATGTTTCTGCTTTCGCAACAAGTTTTATCAGCCAAAAGTGTTGTTAAATCAAAGCTGTGTCGATTAATGTTACATAAATCTTTTATTTGAGTGATATGTTCTTGAGTCTTGAGTATTACGATAAAATCTTGGTGCCAGTTTTATCGTTTCTTAGAATTTTTGGTCACAAATCTTCTAGAGATCAGTCTCTGTCTTTTCGAAGTAGTGAATAACAATTCCTCTTAAAGTTTTCTTTCATAGATTCATAAGACACAATAAAGCGCCAAATTTTGTGGTAATATCCATTCTCATAAATTTTTAAGAATTCATTACACGAGCACGTACCTACATACAATAATAATATATACTATCATAACTGCACAAAACCGCCAAAAATGATGACATTCTAAAGTCTAAAGTTTTATCCACAAAATTTGGGTAAACTGCCTATACAATTATAATAAAATATAAATTTTGGAATTATTTTTATTATTTATTTATTTATTTATTTCTCTTCCACAAAGATTAGCACTTAAGTCTAGTTACATTAATAAAACATATTTCATCTTTGTGGGAGACTGGTATCTGTACAAGGGTACCAGGGTACCCTGTCTGACCGATTACCAGGCTCTCACCTTCGGATCCACATTGAGCATAACTAGTATTAAATAAGAACAGTTTAGGTTAGTAAAAATACAGTAAAAATGAGCGTGTGTGTGTGTGTGTGTGTGTGAGTGTGTGTGTGTGTGTGTGTGTGTGTGTGTGTCTGTATGTGTGTGTGTGTGTGTGTATGTGTGTGTGTATGTGTGTGTGTGTATTTGTGTGTGTGTGTGTGTGTGTGTGTGTGAGTGTGTGCGCGCGCGTATTTGTGTAATTAATTAATGAATGTGTTTCCTACACAAGAATCCCGAGAAGATCTTCAGTCTCCGAATACGTAAGGTTTTGTAGCCACAGTGTCAGTCGTTTTTTGCATTTGTAAGTAGAGAGGGAGTAAATTTCAAGCTTGGAATTTATCTTGTTATATATATGTGGGCCCAGGAAAACAAAAAATCTGTGAGAAAACCGAGTTTTGCAGCTAACAGTTTTACATACTTTGTGTTTAATGCGTTTGTCTTGGTTCAGGAGAGGATCATAGCTTAAAAGTTTGTGTTTTTTTAGTATCAATTGTTGAATAAAAAGTTGACGAACTGTAAGTACGTTGCATTTATGATAAAGATCCACTGTTGGGTAATAGAATGGAAGGAAGTAAGAAACCTTTAGGACCGCTCTCTGCGCCCGTTCCAATTTAATGAGAGAAGATTTTGGAGCTCCTCCCCAAGCTGTGATACAATACGTGAGAATTGATTGGCACAGAGCTGCGTATGTAAGTCTTAGCACCCTTTCACTTGCAACATGACGAAGATTTTTAAACACATAAATCAGCTTTCTTGTTCTTGAGGTTAGCTTGCTGATATGAGCTTTAAAATTTAGGTGGTTGTCAATTATTACGCCTAGGTACGTAATTTGTTCAGCAGGGTGGAGTCGAGGACAGTAGCAGTGCGAAGAAGTAACGCTTAAACATGTATGTGCTATCAGTTTGTGAGAAGTTTGAGTTTGATTTTTATGATAAAATTTGATGTATTTTGTTTTTGTGACATTGAGAGTTAATAGATTACTAGAAAGCCAGCCGGTAACCATATTAAGCCCGGTTTGCGCATGCTTATAGGCATAGGAATAATAACAACTATTAAAGAAATTAGCATATTTAGTATGTATCAAAATGAATGAATGAAATCAAGAAATGCAGGCAAGTGCTCACAAACTCAACGACGTTTCTGTAAGTCAATATAACTAACATTAATTCTATCAATTTTTAATAACTTTCCACTAAAAAAATATGGAAGGTTATTTTTTACACAAAAAGGCTACTTTTTTAATATTTCAGGTAACTTCTGACAGGACTCGACTGGCAACACTGCTCAAATCAAAATTCAAAACAAACAATATGGCCGCTGAAACCCGCGTGTGCGCTTGGTTTTCTGTCTGTGCCTGTGCCGTTGCTTTGATTGTGTTGTGTTTACTGTTGTGTTATCGGACGTCGAGTTGAGAATACTCCTCCGTCAGGATATCCACTTCCAGATCACCACTTCGAAGCCTCTTCTCTTCAGAGTTGTGTCGAGTCCATTGACTCCACTACTTGAAGGCTTGTTTGCGATAAAAGACGCTCTGTTCTACTGTGTTGCGCTTAGAGACGCTCTGTGTTATTTCTTTACTGTTCCTTTGGATGAGAATTGAAACAATGCCTCACACCTGTGTTTTTGGATGTAACAATCCTAGTAAGTACCTACCTACCTACTATATACCTATCTATAGAAAGAAAAGTACCCTACCATTCCAATTTGAATTTCTGGTTGCACTTGCTCAGTTTCTGGAAATAGATTAATACAAAAATATAGGTAGCTGAAACAAAAACAAAATGTTTATAAACTCTTTCTATCATACACTAGCGGACTAACGCTAACTACACTGGAAATGGTAAACACAGCACGCATTATGTAAATTTTACGTGAAACGCCTACATTAGAAAAGTTTACCTTAGAAGCGCTAAGGTTACATTCGAAATAATTTATTATTGTGGTTAAGTATTCTTAAATTTTCCATATATTCGAGCATTTTTCTTAATTTTTTCATTCATAAGAATGTTATCCTGACAATAACAATCAAAACAAAAAAAGAATTAGTGAAATCAGTCTAGCCTTTCACGCATGATGCCAGCATGACCAAGGGAAATACGGATTCATTTATAAAATATAGTATAGAAGATTATTGTTACCTCAGCATTTGTCTTTGAATATTCTGTTGTATCTTATATCCTCTAGTACCTCAAGGCTCATTATATGATCAATCCCTCAACCCCCAGGAGGCACTCGGGTGCCACGATAACAATTGATTTCAATTGGGTCTGGAATAACTCACGATCGAGGGATTAATGCTTCCTGCTCTTAATTAAATACTTAATATTTAAAAACAAGTAGTTAGTACCTTAAACTGTTTTTTTTTAATTATCTTGTTTCTTTAAACCTACATCTAGCTAGTGTACTCATTTGGACTACACAATGGACATTTATTTTTTTAATCACTCGATCGTGAGTTATTCCAGACACAATTGAAATCAATTGTTATCGTGGCACCCGAGTGCCTCCTGGGGGTTGAGGGATTAAGTTGTTTATTGGATACAGTTGCACCACAAGAAAAAGATGTATTCAGAATAAATAGCGGTTTACTACTTATTGGCAAAGAAAATCAGATGAGAAATTTGAAACTACTAATCAAATATAAAATCAAAATTGTTTTCTCTTTTACAGCACCTTTGCATAGGTTTCCAAACCCAGAAAAATATCCAGAGCGTTTGCAAGGTAATTGGAAAGCTGTCTGAAAACGAAGTTCACACAAAGCGGATTTGTGATGTCCACTTCTTACCTGAACATAAAACTCGTTTCAATCGTCTGAGCAATATAGCAGTTCCTTCACTACATTTGCCTGGTGAGTTTCAAATAAGGCTAGTAATATAATATTGTATTGGGTGTTGTTATACTACAGCAATGTATTGGTGTTGAACTACAGCAATGTATAATTAAAATTAAATTTTTGATAATTTAATTAAAACTGATTTAACAATTTAATTGCTTGGTTCTTTTGACTTTCTTATCTGTTGTTATTCGTTGTTTATTCTGAAATATGGAACAATGCATTAAAATTATTTAAATTTTAAAGCAACAACCATGATCAATTTATGTACCTACAATGTTTTTAGCAATTTTATGAAAAGGACACGAAGTGTGTAGAGACAGTCATAAAGGTTAATTGGCAAATATTTTGTTTAAATAATAATCCCATGATGTGTATTTTGTTTTAAAACGTAAATATTATTATCATTTACAAGAAATAATGTTTCATCAATAAAATTAAATTGTGCGTTAATATATCATTTGTTTCATTTGATTTTAGGTAGCAGTGGTAAAAGTGACATTGCTGTTGCCGCACTTGTCACTGACAATAACTCTGCAGCGTCTACCACTCAGCATATTATTGGTAAGCATTATATTTTTTTCATATGGCTCAAAAAAATAAAACTATTTAGGTTAGGTATAATAGTTAAACTTTTTATTTTATAACCAGCTGTTGCTTGCGACTTCGTACGCGTCAATTTCTGATATTATGATCGCGAATACTTTTGCAACATTTTTCACTGATGCTTCGCTCCTATTGGCCTCAGCGCTATGTTATATAGCCTAAAGCCTTCCTCAATAAATGGACTATGTAACACAAAAATAATTTCTCAATTTGAACCAGTATTATCGCGTTTCCAGAGATTATCGCTATCAAACAAACAAACAAACTCTTCAGCTTTATAATATTTGTATAGATAGTAACAACCCACAGCTTAACCTATGTATTAGTAGTGTAAAGTAATAAAATTTTCAACCATCTTTGTTTCAGATTTCATACCTCAAATTCAAAACATAACTTCTGAACGACCACCTCAATCAACTTCTACTGCAGCTAATATTATAGGTAGATATTCCATTAAAATGTTATTTATGAAAAAATACTCCAAACCGACGAGCGACAATCAATCTCTTCATGCATATGAAGAGATTGATGAATGTGGAAGAAGCGAAAGTTGTATGCCAGGATCGTAGTAAGAGGAAGGCCTTGGTCTGTGCCTACCCCGTTGGGAAGGAGGCGTGATAATATGTATGTATGTATGTAAAAAATTATAAAATGACCCCTTGTATAACCTAAAATTTACTTACAAGTGATACTTTTCAATAAAATTTGTTAGGTACATCTCATAGAGTGGTAAATTTTTTGAAAGCTCATGATGCCGATATCGTTAGGAGTATAGGGTGTTTGGTAATACCTGTCTAATCCTAAATATGGTAGAGAGGGTAAGCTATATACAACCCCGTAAAATTAAAATTAAATCTTAAACATGACTGATAAAGTTTCATGTGTATTGAAACTTCAAAGTGATGTTGCTAGAACACACCCATCACATAAAAGGTCAAAAACGATACACCATCTCCGCCAGAGTTGCCACTTTACAGATTTTTATTAAAAGAAATAATAAATTTCAGCCAAGTGTTGTTTTTCAGGTTTTTTTTTCAATTAAATGTATGATGTATACATGGTACCTATCTACCATTATACACATACATATTACCAAACATACATTCACAGATAGCAAATTAGTAATATAAAGTGGTTTGCACTTTGTATTATCAGTTTAGTAGACACAAACTAATCAAAATCTATGATTTATCAAAGCAAATGCATATGGTTATTTTCAGTATCTTGGTAATTTTAACCTATACCGGGCACGCCCAGCATGCGAGCAGATGCGGGTTCGAGTACCGCCTGAGACAATTTTTTTTGATTTTAAATACTAATAATATGATTGCAACTTAAAATATCATATATTCAGGATAAATTGGCAATCGTTTTAATCATAATACTACCTGAAACTTAATAACACTTAATCATTTGACAACAGAATAATGTTTATAGGATTTGATTTAATCACGAAAGTTGGTTATTTTAATATTCTTCCTTATTTTCAGCTGATCATAGGGAAATTGGAGCCAAAGTATCTGATTGCAGTGTGTTGCAGGATCACAATTACTGTGTAAAAAGACCAAAACGCAGAACTTTGAAAAGTAAGTTTTTTTCTGAAACACTTATAATAATGGCTAAGACTTTTATCTAGTAGCCTAGTTGGTGCAGTGGTAATGTGCCTACCTTCTGGGCCAGTCGTTATGAGTTCGATCTCTCCCTACCTTAATCAAAGCCCACTTTTTGTAGTCAATATGTATAACTTCTTGGCAGTGTTATTTGAATTTATTTTACCAATAAATTGTTTTTAATACAAATATTAATTAGTGGTTTTAGCTATTTATTTTAACACACGCTGTGACGTACACAAATGTAGCTGTGTAAGGTCCATTCAATCGTGAGCCCGCCCCAGCAAAATAATTCGTCTGTGCGCGTCATAGCGTATTACAATAACAAAATTGAAACTCTGATCAAAAATTTCATATGTTTTAAAAAATATTAAAAATAAAATAAATAACACTGCCATGATGTTAAACATAACGGTCCAATAACGTGGGCTTCGTTTTCCAGGTTGTTCAACAAGCACGGTGTATGCAATATCGTTGATTTCTTTTTCTTTAACACAAATTAAATATTAGAAGCAAAATGTTTATTATATTATGTATATAGAGAAGAAAAATAAAGTCCTTATTTATTATTATTTATTTATTGATTTACATTTATTATTTTTATTTACTTTTAAGTAACAGCCTATAATCATCCCACTGCAGGGCAAAGGCCTCCATCATTGAATTCAAGTTACCACAGCAATGATGGGTACAGACAGGCATAATCACCACGCTTGCCAAATGCGGGTTGGTGATCACAAACCCGATCAATGTTCGAAAATTCGAAACTTTTTTGCCCGACCCAGGGATCGAACCCGGGATCTCGATATTTTGGTCCGGTATTTAAACCACTAGACCAACGGGGCGTTTTATTTACTTATCTAAGTTTATTTATTTCTTAAAAGTTTAACATACTCATATAATTTACATATAATTGACTTATGTTTAAAATTAAATAGTTCAGTTATTAATAGATCTAGGTAAATATATTGTAATGATTCAATAATGTACAAAAATTTTTTTTTTTTTCAGAAACTATTGTTCGGCAAGGTGGAAATTGGCATCAAAAAATCAAAACCCTGCAGAATGTCATTTCCCAGTTACGCCGCAAGTCACGGACATTTAAGAAGCGATTAGCTTGTGCTACCCAATTATCAAGCGATGTTTATTTTAATTTTGTCACAAGACATATGACAAAACCTGCACAACTTTTTACACACATGCAGTTGCAAACTAAAAAGAAGCCCAAGGGTAGACGATACACGATTGAAGAGAAGGTGTTATCTCTCTCATTGTTTAAAAAAAGTCCAAAGTGCTACCGACTATTACGTAGTTATTTTACGTTACCATCGGTAAAAGCTATGAAGCAGCTATTAAGCCAAATTCAAATAGGCCCAGGTATTAATCCTGTAGTTTTTGAAAAACTTAAAATTAGCTTACAAGGCATAGATAAAACAGATCGCCTATGCAGTTTGATCTTTGACGAAATGTCAGTAACACCATTTATATCGTATAATATGAGAAAAGATGCTTTTGAGGGTTTTGCAACCAACAAAGATAATTTATTTGCTAACCATGTACTAGTATTTATGGTCAAGATTGTTAAAAAGAACTTCAAGCAGCCTGTAGCCTACTATTACACAAATAGTTTACAGAAAATGGAATTAAAAAATATTATAAAAAATTTGATCACACAGCTTATGGAAGCTGGCCTTATTGTTATTAATACGGTTTGTGACCAGAGCACAGTAAACGTAGGGGCCATTCAGGAACTAGTTTCAGAAACTAAAGCGCTTTTCCTACGCAATAACAAAGAGTGGCGTAACGAGATTTTTCGGGTCCGTGGAAAAAATATAATTCCCCTCTTTGATACTCCACACCTTATAAAGGGGCTGCGGAATAATTTAATTAATAAAGATTTAACTTATATTACAAATAATATAAAAAAAACTATTAAATGGGAATATTTCCAAATGATATACGCAGCGGATAAATCTTGTGGGGAGTTAAAGTTATTGCATAAAATTTCCGAAGAACACGTTGTTCCAGAAAAAATTAATAAAATGAGGGTAAAATCGGCGACACAATTATTCAGCCATAGTGTCGCCGTAGTTACAAGGCATTTGACTGCCACCGGTGAACTCCCTGAGGAGTGCAAATCAATTATAGATTTCACATTATTAACAAATAATTTATTTGACTCCTTAAATGTAAACAATTTCTCTGTTCCTAATGGAAAAATTTATAAAGGGCCGATTAAAAGTAATTCGCCTCACCATGCATTGTGGCAAGAAGCCAAGAACATACTAAAAACTGTTAAATTTGTTAGAAAACATGGTTCGACGGAAAGTGAAATCATTGTGCCTTCAGTGACCAATTTAATTAAAACTATTGAAGGTATGGAAAATATATGGAATCTGTTGTCCAAAAGATATGGTTTAGACGCCATGTTAAGTAGAAATTTTAACCAGGACCCAATAGAGAACTTTTTTGGGAACATCAGGAGCTTTGGTGGAAGAAATGTCTCCCCAAACACAGTGGCATTTGAAGGGGCATACAAAGCCTTATTGTTAAATGGCTTTAGTGCGCCCCATTCACGTAGATCAAATTGTGAAGCTGACAATAATGAGTGTTTACAAACATTACATTTTTTTTTAACTGGTGAGTATACTAATCCTGATGTTCCCAATAAAAGCCCAGTAGAAGTTACAATAAACTTTAATAAAGATGTTGGGACCAGCTTAGATAGCGATGCTGGTCAAGGTAATTATGTTTGCGGATGGGTCCTAAAAAAATGTTTAACATTTATAATAAAAGATTGTAAAGTTTGCAGGAAAGAGTTACTAGACAATAGATCGGAAAATGTAAGCAACAACTCATACCTTGAAAGGAAGGAATATTTTGTAAACAAGAAATCGCTGTGCTACCCAAATTTCGAAATAGAAAAATATTTTAAAGAAATACAAAGCACAGCCGTTTCTTGTCTTAAAAAAAATGTACCCAAAACTCATGTAAAAGGCACTATAATTACGCTCGTGGAAACATTAGTAGAACCTCCATTTAAATGCGACACTCATAAAAAAATTCTTGAAGAATATTTTGTTAACACAACAATAAAAGTTTTAATTTATAGTTGGTGTAGGTCCATTAATAAAATATTAAACGGCAAAATCACATATGATGGTGACGACGAGTTAAAAATGGAAGCCCAGACATATTATAAGAAATATAAAAATTATAAAAATAAAAAATAATTCTCGCAAATGGTTTCGTTATATTTATTTCTCCAATTATAAGAATGTATGTAATAAAACGTATTTCCTGGACTTATTCTAACTTACCAAGTTAGAATAGGTCCTGGGAAATACTATCAAAATTCGAATTTTTGGATGAAAAAACTCCTGTATAGTTTCCTGTTCCATAATGCAGATGGCGTTTCAAATTAATCGTTCAAAATATTGCCGCGAGTGGGCGCTCTTTTCCCCTATACTTATATTACTCTTTGTTCGCAATCGGTCAAGTGACTGAAAAACCGTCAAAATCGCATTCGGTCAAATTAGCGATTGGTCCGAGATATGGACCGATCGCTAATTTGACCGAATATTTTACACTTTGATTATTTTTTACATCACATGTAGCTCATAGTTATTTATGTGAATAGTGTATTACTACTACTGTCCAACATTGTCTGCTATTACAGTTAAATACAAAAACTAAATAATACAATTTATTAAGGTTTAATAAAATTAATAATAATCATACAAAATTCGGTATTTTTGTATGATGTAATCAACGCGAATAACTTTAGCCACAGGTATATAATATTTATATCAAAAAATGACATGATAATATCAGCATGCGAGGACATGCGGGTTCGAGTCCCGCCTGAGACATAATTTTTCAAGTTTAAATACTGATTTTATAATTGCAATTAAATTGCTTAAATATTATATAAATTAGGTATGTCACTGAGATACCTACTTTAACAGTCAAATACAAAAGAAGTAAAAATTAAAAAAATAAAATTGAATAATTTTGCTATAAATTCATTATCTTTATTAAAATCATTATTTTTTATATGAAGTATAAATGTTAAAGTAGACCAAGATGTTTATTTGTACCCCACCAGCTATAGGCCCATCAGCCTCTTAAAGACTATGGGCAAGATATACGAACGCGTATTAGTTTCCCGATTAAGAGATTACCTCTTCTCTAACAATCTCTTAATCAACAAGCAATTCGGCTTCAGAGCCTCCCACTCCTGCGTCCACCAGGTGCACCGCCGCACGGAACACATTCTGGACGGTCTCAATAGACCCCGCTCCTTGGGAACGGGAGCGTTGTTCTTCGACGTGGCGAAAGCGTTCGACAAAGTCTGGCACAACGGCTTGATTTACAAGCTGTACGAACTCAAAGTGCCGGACAGTCTCGTGCTCATCTTACGGGACTTTTTGTCGAATCGCACTTTTCGTTACCGAGTCGACGGCACTCTCTCCTCCCCTCGACCCATCAGAGCCGGAGTCCCACAGGGCTCTGTGCTATCATCCCTACTCTTCTCCGTTTTCGTAAACGACATCCCCAAGACTCCAGACACGGAGCTAGCCCTTTTCGCTGACGATACCGCCATTTATAAAACCGGTCCAAACTCAAAATATATGATCCTAGCGCTACAGCGCGCGGTCACCAAATTGGGTGAATGGTTTAGAAAATGGCGTATCGAAGTCAATCCCGACAAAAGTGCAGCGATGTACTTCGGGCGGAACATCCCCGTAGCGCCCTCCCCTAATCCGTCCTGCCCTAATGTTCCCACTCATTTCACCCTATTCCACCAGCGGATCCCATGGGTCAAGCTGCAGGTCAAATATTTAGGTGTCACCTTAGACCGACGACTATCGTTCGCATCGCACATCAATCGCGTCTGTAACCGAGCGAAGTTCTACACGCACCGACTATACCACCTAGTCGGCCGCAAGAGTAAAATGTCGCTTAGGAATAAGTTGACAATTTACAAAACTTGCATCCGAGACTTACGCCAGTCCGGTGTTTGCTCACGCCGCCCCGTCCCTCCTTAAGAAGTTTCAAACACTTCAAAATCTCTTTTTGCGTCGGGCGCGGGTATCCCGTGGTTCGTACGCAACAATAATATCCACCGAGATCTCGAGATCCAATCCATTGCCCTCTATATGAAAGAAGCCTCTCAACGCTTTTTCGATAAGGCAGTGAATCACCCCAATACGCCATAGCGGAAGCCGCCACGTACACCCCCCAGAGGGATGTCGCCTTCCGACGCCGTTGGCCCAGACACGTGCTAAACGACCCCGACGATCCGAACACCGCGTATGTCACAACAGCCAACACCGCCTTAAGCACTTCAATTACTGCACAACACAGTAGTTCTCCACACCGCACCCGTCGGACCCCCCTCGGACGGCGACCCAAGCCGAGGTCCGAGCCTACAGAGGCGCCCTTGAGGTCGCTGTCCGATCCCCCCTCCCAGATCGGGCCCGCCAGAATGGAGCCCGACCGTGATCCGGCATGCCACGGCATCTCCGGTTCCGGCGGCGCCACCACTGGTGGGTTCGCCATTTGGTAGGGTGCCCTTAGCACCCCACACTGGCCCGATCACGCCCGCTAGTATGGGCGCCTTCAGCGCTCGCCACACTCTGCCCGGTTTAACTGATTAAAGCCTGCCATAAGGGGTTTCAGTGATAGGTCCGTCAAAAAAAAAAGTTTATTTGTTCTGCTTTCATGCTAAACTGCTGTTTTGGAAAATTGTGGTAAACAGATAACGTAAGATCCTTGAAAAATACATACAGACACACTTTTTAGTATACGTATTAGTCTAAGATCCCACCATACAACGACCTTCACCGAGCTGTTTATTGAATGAAAAGTATTTTATATACAATTAAATATGCCAAAAAATATATTGCAAATGAGTTGCCTAAAAAATTTTAGTCCAGAGTAGAATTTTTAAAATTTGACAACCAAATTTCAGGACTTTTTTTGTTTTGCATTCAATCCTATACCACCGTGTTCATAATTAAATAATATTTATTTGTATTTAACTTTATTTAATTAACCAGACCGTGTGGTATGTAGATACCTTTTAACATATGTAAATACCTTACCATTTGTTTCTGGTTCATCTCATTAAATACATTCTCTTATTTTCATCATATAACTTATAATTTCTTGTAATTTTATTTGTTTACTAATTTTGACACTAATATTAAAATTTTCTTGTTATTTTGACAGACATCGTTACCACTGGCAACCACCTTGTCAAATGATATATATTTCTTAATTATGTAAATTTCATCTAAATTTCGGTTAGGAGATATTGTATTTTGGCCAATTTTATATTAAACTTACCTTCTTTATGTAATTTTTATAACTGCTTATGTAAATATAGCTATAATTTTGAAATGTTTAAAAATAAATTATGGTTCCATCAATTTTGATATAAATAGACGTTTTTGTGTCAAGGAACGAGACTTCTTCTTATTCTATTGTTGTGAACTTAATATTATTATTGAGAAAATTATCTTGGACACTATTTATTCATTACTCCTGGACCCTGGTACGGTCACGTAGACCGCTGGGCCTTCTCCATCTAGTGCTGTTGGATCCTGGCGGTCACGTAGACCGCCGGGCCATCTCCATCATTTCGGCTTGATCAGGCAGATCGCCGGACTACCTCACCTCCGCTGCGCAGTTGGATCCTGGCGTGGTCGACCGCCGGGCCACCTCTATTTATCAAACCACTAATTGGACTTACACGTGTAAATTTAAGTTACGTATATATATTTTATCCTACTTTTAATTTTAATATATTTTATTTATATCTTGTCTTGTATTTTATTTAACTCTTAGGAAATAATTATAGGGAGGTAGGTTCCCATTAACTTCTCTCTTTCCAAATTTTCTTTTGTAGCGTAGCAGAACCTAGGTTTCTGAGGGTATTCCTCTTCAAGGGTACCCCAGATATTCTGTTACGTTATAAAGTGGCGCCCCTCTTTTTCGAACCTCACCCTCCTTTTTCAAAATTCTAAAAGATCATCTGTGATCCTCTTTAATTTGAATACTTATTTTTGGCATAGATTCTTTAAATTTTATTCTTACCCTTCTTTAGACCACAACGACCCTGAGATATTTTCTAAATTTTTCAGCTCACACATACCTCGGCACTACTCTCGTCTTCATCTCCAGTCGACTACTTCCTACGCTTCGACTCCAGACGCTCACACCTACCTCGACGACACTACTCCTGTCTTCGTCTGCGGTTACCATCTCCCTACACTTCGACTTCAGGCGGTAACTTCTCAAAGCAATACAAGGTACAATTTCACTCAATATATTGAAAAGTTAAACTCTTGGTAATGAAACGGAACTTTGTGTTTTACTATTTCTTCAATTCTCTTCTCTAACTAGTAATTTGAAACACATTATTTTTTTAAACTCTACTCTGCTATTGCCTTTTAATAAACTAGTTTCGTAACTTAACTTCTCTTCTTTATGATAGGTGATTATCTTAACTCGACTTTTCCTCTTCTCGAAAGGCGAGTTTCTTAACGTATCCTTACTTGATTTTATCTCTCTTTGAAAAGCGAGTTTCCGAACTCGACTTTTCCTTTCGAAAAGTGATTTAGTTAATTAGACTATTCCCCTCTTAGAAGTGGTTTTCTTAACTTGTCATTTTCTTTCTTTGAAACGCATTTTTCTTAAACGCGATTTTTATAACTCTACTCTTCCTATTACTTCAATATGGATAGATTAATAAAATTTAACCTTCTTAATAAGAATGAACTTCAATATGAAGTATTGATTAGATCTGAGACACCTGCTAATACTGTTTCCGCTTTAAAAGAGCAATTAATAACATTAAATATTCCCTCTGAAGAAATTACGTCCTCACCTCTTCCTTTAAAGGATGACTTAGACCAAGCAGAAGATACTCTTTCTTATATTGAAAGTAAAATAATCAGTCTAGAATCTCATAAAGATAGAACTCTATTGTCAAAAACAGAAACATTTATCAATCACTTATATTATAGATTAGAACGTCTTAAAGCACTTCCACCTTATGTCGAATTGTGTTCTAATATTAGATCTAAATTCTATCTATTAAATAAACGTTTTGACAAAGTTATTGAAACTGAAGAACAACCTGATTCACTATTAGATCCAAATTCCTTTAGGCAACCCAATGTTCTTATATCAAATGATAATGATTCACCTCCTTTTGAAACAACTACTCAATCCCCAACAGTTCAACCTATTTCTTTATTTAGTGATCAAAACAAATCTCCTCAAGTTCCCTCTATTGATAATGTTCTTGAACCTACTAATTCCTGTTTTAATGCTAGTAATAAAAATTTTGCTAGAGAGTTGAAATCCTTAAGCTTTAATGGTAAAACTTGTCCTAGATCTTTTATTCAAAAACTTGAAGAGTTTTGTTTACCTCGTCACATCTCTGATGATCTTTTAATTAAATATGCATTTGAATTCTTCTCTGGCGATGCTCTTCACTGGTTTCGTTTTCAATATCTTAGAGGTTGTGTTTCAAATTGGAAAGATCTTCGTGATAAGTTGCTAAAAGATTTTGGTTCCGACGATTATGATTTTCAACTATTACAATCCATTAGGAAACGAACCCAAGGTCCTAACGAATCTATTATTGTTTACGTTTCTATAATGTTTGGTATGTTTAATCGTCTGACTAATAAGCTTTCTGAAACTGAACAATTAAATATTTTACTTAGGAATATTAGACCTTGCTATTCAGTTTTTATCGCTTTGAATGATATTTCTTCTATAGATAATTTAATTGATATTTGTCAGAGATTTGAAAAGACTGCTGATAGAGATAAACAATTTGTTGAACCTAAATTTGATGATAATCCATTCGTTTCTGAATTCACTTACCGTCCTCCTACTGCTTCTACTTCAAAAGTTAGTTCTAATAAAGCTGTTCCAAATAATAATTTTCAATATTCTAATAACCCTAAATTTAATTATAATTCGAAACCCATCAATGCAGTTTCTAATTCTAATACTCCTCAATATAATAATAATTTATTTTGCCTTCGTTGTCGTACTAATGACCACTCTTTAAGAAATTGTTCTCAACCTAGATTTTTAATTTGTTTTAATTGTGGTTTAAAAGGTTTTAAGATTATAAATTGCCCTAATTGTTCAACTTCTAGTCAAACAAAAAAACTAACTTCTGACTTGAATAACTACTTTGATCCTCTTGATTGGGAAAATTGGCTTATAACTATTAAAAACTTTTCTTCTTGTTATAAAACAACTTCCGTACTTTTCGATAAAGAAGTTGATTATGAAAGACCCTTTGTTAACATCTTGATTAATGACATAGCTTTTTCAGGCTTGTTAGATAGTGGTAGTTGTATCACTATCTTGGGCAATAATTCCCACTTAAGCATCTTAAAGTTAGGATTTAAGTTATTCAAGTCATCAATTCAAGTTGCTGTCGCTAATAGACAAAAATCCAAATCTCTTGGATATTTCAATTTACCAATTACTTTTCACAATCAAACTCATATTATTAAGGCTTTTGTTTTTCCTGACATTTTTCCTTCGCTTATCTTAGGATGGGATTTTTGGAAAGTCTTTAACGTTTCTTCTAAACTATCTTCTCTTAATTTAATATATAATAATCAAACTCAATTAAATACTGTCGATGCTAAGGTCCTTGATATTGACAATTTATCTGAAAATCAGAAAAATATTGCCTTAGACATTATAAATCGTTTTAAAAGTATTTCTTTTGAAGATAGAGGTAAACTTGGTCGTACTTCTCTCATTATGCATCGTATCGATACCGGTGATGCTCTTCCTATTAAACAGCGTTGCTATCGCCTATCTTTATGTAAACAGAAAGGCCTAATTTCTGAAGTCGATAAAATGCTAAAACTTGGCGTTATTGAAAGTTGTGAAAGCCCCTGGTTATCTCCGGTTTTAATTACTCCTAAAAAGAATGGAGAGTGGCGTTTTTGCATTGATAGTAGGAAATTAAACTCCATAACACGAAAGGACTCTTATAGTCTTCCTTACATTTCTGAAATACTTGACAGTCTTAGGAACGCTAAATTCTTATCCAGTATCGATATTGCAAAAGCATTTTGGGAAATTCCTTTAAATCCCCTTGATAAAGACAAAACTGCGTTCTACGTTCCCACTAAAGGAATGTATAGATTCAATGTCATGCCATTTGGTCTTACTAATGCTCCAGCTACTCAGCAAAGACTTATGGATACTCTATTTACTCCTGAATTCGATAATAAAGTTTTTTGTTATTTAGATGACATTGTAGTTGTCAGTTCTACTTTTGAGGAACATATTTCTTTATTACTTAAAGTTCTTGCAAAATTAACTTATGCTAATTTAACTATTAACTATGAAAAGAGTCAATTTTTCCGTAAGGAGCTTAAATATCTAGGTTATGTTGTGGATGAACATGGTTTACGCGCTGATCCATCTAAAATTCAACCAATTCTTGATTACCCAATCCCTACTTCACCTAAAGAGGTCAGAAGATTCCTTGGAACATGCAGTTGGTTCAGACGGTTTATCCCTAACTTCAGTTCTATTGCTGCTCCTCTAAATAAATTAACCTCTACTAGTAAGAAAAAGGCCACTAAATTTATATGGTCTGATGATGCAAATTCTGCTTTTATTCAGCTTAAAAACTGTTTAGTTTCAACTCCTGTTCTTGCTTGTCCTGATTTTGAACTTCCTTTTTCTGTTCATTGTGATGCTTCAAATTTTGGTGTAGGTGCAATGTTGACTCAAGTTCGTGATGGCAATGAAGTTGTAATTGCCTATATGAGCAAATCTCTTAATAAACACGAACAGAATTATTCTACTACTGAACGTGAGACTCTAGCTGTTATTACAGCTCTCGAACATTGGCGTTGTTACCTTGATAACGGCTTACAATTTACGGTGTACACCGATCATTCAGCCTTAAAATGGTTCTTGAATCTCAATAACCCAACTGGTAGATTAGCTCGCTGGTCTGTTCGTCTGTCTTGTTTTAATATGATTTTAAAACATAAAAAAGGAAATCATAATGTTGTTCCAGATTTCTTATCTCGAAATTCAGACAATTTGAAAATGGTTCAACCTATTTCTAGAAACCCATTATCTTCTTCTGAACAGTTTAATCAACTTTATGATAGCTGTCGCAATAATCCTGATGCTTTTCCTAATTATCAAATTATTGATGATAAACTCTATAAGCATCTTCCTGCTTCTTATCCTCTCATTGATGATTTTGCTTGGAAACAAGTTCCTCCTCCGTCTGAAAGGTTAAATCTCATTAAAATAGCTCATGGAGAAAGTGACACTCCACATGTAGGTATTTTTAAAACTTATAAGAAATTATCACTCCTCTATTATTGGAAAGGTATGTTTAAAGATGTGTCGATTTTTATTTCTAAGTGTGAGACTTGTCTAACCTATAAACATTCTAATCATTCTCCTTTTGGTCCAATGGGTAAACCAAAAATTTGTTCAAGACCATTTCAATCTATTTCTCTAGACCTAATGGGTCCTTTACCAATGACTAGACGTCGTAATCAATTTATTTTAGTAATTACTTGTACATTTACTAAATATTGTTTAATTTTTCCTATCAAACGAGCTACTACATCTAATATTATTCTACATCTTGAAAATTCAGTTTTTCTTGTTCACGGGGTACCTCAAACTATAATTATGGACAATGGATCACAATTTCAATCCAATGAATTTAAAAGACTATTAGAAAAATACAATGTTCCATTTCCTTTCTATTCACCAAATTACTGTCCACAGATTAACCCAACCGAAAGGTATAACAGAACCATCGTTACTGCATTAGCTTCATTAGTCAATGATGACCATAGATCTTGGGATCTTTACTTACCAAAAATTCAATTAGTCATCAATAATTCTGTTAATCTTTCGACTGGCTTCACTCCATCATTTCTTGTTTTTGGTAGAGAACTTGTACCTTGTGGATCTCACTACTCTCAATGTTCAAATCTTGATGAGCTTATCTTCCTGCCTCGTGACATTTACGCTGCAAATTTAGGATTATTATCTTCTATTTTTGATAAAGTCCAAGTTGCATTAGCGCGATATGCTCACTTAAAGTACGCTAAATATTACGATCAGAAACGATCATTTAAAGAATTTAATGTTGGTGATACTGTATGGCGTAAAAATTATGTACAAAGTAATGCTGGAACCTATTTTTCAGCTAAATTGGCTCCTCGTTATATCAAGGCAAAAGTTATTCAAAAATTATCACCTTTGGTTTACTTGCTCGAAGATTGTAATAATAATCATAGAGGGAGATGGCATATCAAAGACTTGAAGATCTAAACAATTCTTCCAAATTATTACACACACTCTTTCGGATTTTCATTCATACACTCTTTATATTTTGTCAGTCTCAGTCGTTATTCCAAATTTTTTTCTGGTTCCTATACTTTCTGTAATGATTCCCTAACTATTTTTTATATTAATTTGTATATCCTGTATAATTTTATTTTACTTTCTTGTTCTATTTTTTAACTTGTTACTAATGTTTAATTCTTTTTATCTCATGTCATTCATCTTCCATTCATAAACCTTTTCGGCCTTGTAAATATCCCTTTCCCAATCATTTTTTTTTCTCTCCCTTTCCCTTCTTTGTAAATATTTTTTCGTGAGCGGTGCATAACTCACCCTATATTTAAAAAAGCCTTTATGCCGGATGGATCTGTCACTTTCTGACACCATTCGTAACTTTTCTCTTGTTTGGGAACCCTAGGTGTTCCCAAGCACTACTGAGTCCTTTAGCTCCACTTCTACTTCTTTGAGCCCTTTTTTAAGCTCTCCTTTTCTACCTTCTCTACCTTGTTTCAATACAGAGGTGCGGATCGCAACACCTCTTTAAACTAAACAAGCCTATCGTGTCCCATGCCCTTAGAGCGAATGTGTATCCAATTGAGTTTGGGTCATGGATTTTCTGTAATCGTGAACCCTTACCCTAATGTATGAAAGGTCGTATGAAAGATTTTGAAAGATTGTATGAAAGATTTTGGAACACATTCTCAATCTCTAAATTTCTGTGTACTCATAAAAAAAATTCCCTTAAGTAGTCGAAAATTTTTTTTTACTATTTTTGGGGAATATGTGGTATGTAGATACCTTTTAACATATGTAAATACCTTACCATTTGTTTCTGGTTCATCTCATTAAATACATTCTCTTATTTTCATCATATAACTTATAATTTCTTGTAATTTTATTTGTTTACTAATTTTGACACTAATATTAAAATTTTCTTGTTATTTTGACAGACATCGTTACCACTGGCAACCACCTTGTCAAATGATATATATTTTTTAATTATGTAAATTTCATCTAAATTTCGGTTAGGAGATATTGTATTTTGGCCAATTTTATATTAAACTTACCTTCTTTATGTAATTTTTATAACTGCTTATGTAAATATAGCTATAATTTTGAAATGTTTAAAAATAAATTATGGTTCCATCAATTTTGATATAAATAGACGTTTTTGTGTCAAGGAACGAGACTTCTTCTTATTCTATTGTTGTGAACTTAATATTATTATTGAGAAAATTATCTTGGACACTATTTATTCATTACTCCTGGACCCTGGTACGGTCACGTAGACCGCTGGGCCTTCTCCATCTAGTGCTGTTGGATCCTGGCGGTCACGTAGACCGCCGGGCCATCTCCATCATTTCGGCTTGATCAGGCAGATCGCCGGACTACCTCACCTCCGCTGCGCAGTTGGATCCTGGCGTGGTCGACCGCCGGGCCACCTCTATTTATCAAACCACTAATTGGACTTACACGTGTAAATTTAAGTTACGTATATATATTTTATCCTACTTTTAATTTTAATATATTTTATTTATATCTTGTCTTGTATTTTATTTAACTCTTAGGGAATAATTATAGGGAGGTAGGTTCCCATTAACTTCTCTCTTTCCAAATTTTCTTTTGTAGCGTAGCAGAACCTAGGTTTCTGAGGGTATTCCTCTTCACGGGTACCCCAGATATTCTGTTACGTTATAACCGGTGCAAGTTACTAGTATCGATTTGCCTGATTATATCTGCCTACTCAAGAGTTGTGACGGGAAAAAAATAGTCAACCTAACGTTTGCATGTTCTATGGGCTTCATATTTTCGATTGGTATAAAATTTGTCTATTAACCAAACCAATAAAAAAAAAAATTAAAAAATATAAAAAATTGTTAATTAATCATACTCTGGACTGAATTTTTTTAGTCAACCCATTTGCAATATATTTTCTGGCATATTTAATTTAATATATAGTCGTTGTATGATATATATAAAAGTACTCTGTGGATGTATGGTGGGATCTTAGACTATATATAAAACATAGCAGACAAGCTCAGCTGACTGCTCGCTACTTGACGTTATGCTATTTTGACGCTTTGCTAGTTTGGCGGTTTGGTAATTTGACGCTTTGCTATAAAATTACTCTTTGCTATATTGACGGTTCGCTATTTTGATGAATTTGACCATACGCGACGGAACGCTGACGAGAATACTTCCTAGCACGACCACACAGAAAACCTAGTTATTAAATTGTAAAATAAATACGGTTTTTATGTAGCTCAGAATATTTTACTACTTTTTACGCCTATTTTGGAATATCCCTCTATCCAGATCTTTCTGTCTATCTATCTGTGATCTACTGTCGTGCTAGAAAAAATGACTTTATAGCACAACAGCGCCAAACTCAGTGTTGTTCTGGAAATTTCTAAACTGTATAAAATTATAATATTTTACTCATATTTCCGTTTCCTGCTATGGCTGTTAGAGATATGACTGACTATTGTTAGAAAGATTGTCGTTATCAGCTATTTTGACTTAGACCTAAGTGAAAAGGGACCATCCCTTTACGTAAGAAACATTAAGTCTAAGGCTTAATGTAGACGACGCCGGAACCGCACCGGCACCGGACCGCATGTTTGTGTATACGAATGAAAACCGCGCCTGAGCCGCACCGACGCCGCGTGTTCTATTTTGATGCTGAGTTAAGCGGCGATTACAGTTCAGTAAAGCATTGCCAACGAAACTGTTAAGATGTCTGCATTTTATTTAAAAATTATTATTTTTTACAATGTTACCTTTGCATAATAAAAATAAAGTGTTACTTATGTACTAAAGATGAGTTTTCAGAATATCTCAGAATGAATGTACACACAAACATGCGGTCCGGCGCCGGTGCGGTTCCGGCGTCGTCTACATTAAGCCTTACTGTAGTTAGTCTCATGCACACGCAGGTAAAATAAAAACAGACACATTTTAATAAATATAATTTATTTACATTACATAACACAATATCACGTCCACACTTCTGAATATCAAAACTCGCGCATGTATCGACCACGCAAACGTAAATGCAGGGAAGCGGATACTTCCTTCGACATTAATATAAATTAACCTATCTAGTTCGACTCCACCGAATCGGGCTACGGAAAGTTTCACCAGGAAACGTCAGACTTAGCATTAAGAGACCCTCCACACTAGCGACGTGGTGGCAGTGTCCAATCAGTGTTGACGTAGTTGACCATTATTATTTTATTGAGCTATCCATTACCAGCCGCCTACGTATGTGCACACGCGCGTTACTTATTAGGAAACTAATCATTGAAAAATTTGATTATGAAATGTTATAAACGTTTCGACGAATAAGCGTTAAAGTTTAGTTTGAGTTCTGCCATATAATAAATGAAAACCCAGCGGAACTACCCTTCTACCTAACCTTACAATTTGACAAATGTCTTTTAATTCAACCGAAAATAATTACAAAACTTGGCCTCATCTATTTAGATATATTTGTTAAAGTTTATGAAATTCTCCATACAGTTCCCGTACCGACAGCATACGCTACATCCATCACTTTCTAACGGACTTACGACGTCCATTTTGCCTTTTTCTATACATTAGATTTTAATAAGCAATCACAAACTTTTTTTCATTAATTTAACGCTTCGAACCCCGCGCAACAGTCGGCTGTTAACAATACCGCTAAAGCCGCCATCATACTGCCATCATCTAGAAGTTTATTGAAAAGACTATTTGCTTTTTCAATAGTGCAAATTGCTACATGAACAGCTTGTAACCCACCTGGTGGTGACTGTGAACCCATGAAACCTTCGACTCTTACCCCTGAACTAGAAAGTATATCTTGTAAGTAGAACATTTTGTCTCTTACTATACAAACAAAAGGTAAAATTATGATTACCTTTTTCTGTCGTTCCAAAATAGCAGAAGTAGGCGCAGATTAAACAAGATTACAACACTCCATGAGAACTTTTGGATTACCTAAACATTGAACTTGCTAATCAAACATTTCCATGATACACCCTTCTGTTTATACTTTTTGACTATTTCTTTCGGAAGGCCCCAATCTTTTAAATGTTTGGTAATTGATTTAGATTCGGCAAATTGAGTTTTCATAACATTCCTATTATTTCGGGAGGTTTCTGAGAGGTTGTAGAAAGTTGGTTAAACTTACAATTTGGCCTTTTGCTAAATACATACTCTTTAACAGTGGCTAAAGAACTTTGTATACTTAATGAATTATCAAAAACATTTTGTAAAAATCCAATAATCTCAGTTAAAACTTGTGAATCAAGAACATCGTCTACACTTTTCGCCGTTTCAGCTACGAGTAAATCCCGACACACAGATTTAGAACTTTAGTGATTTTTCACATCATAAATCGACAAATAACACTGATTTCACTTTAAATAATTAGAATTCGGAAATTTCGAAATCCCCTTTTCAAGTTTTGAATGTATCGTTTTGATCGTCGTTGTTATCGTTTTCAATACCAATATATAATAATAATTTAATTGTGTCTGGAATAACCTACGCTCGAAGGGTTTTTAACGTGCAATCTTCGTAACCAGCGATGTATCACTAACAAGAGTACAGCGGCTCGGTAATATTATGCGTCGACGGCGCGGAGGCGGGGTTTACGCGACGTGTCTACAGTCTAACGCTGATCGGTCTCTGGCGCGCGTGTGTGTGTGTGTGTATGGGCGGGGCTGGAGGGGGCGGTTACAGCTCGTCGTGCTCCTCCGCGGCCAGTTCCTCTGCGTCGTCGGCGGGCGCGTCGGGCGCGTCGGGCTCGTCCTCGGGCTCGTCGTCCAGCTCTGGTTGTGCGTCAGGGTCGAGCCCCAGCGCGCGCTGCAGCATGCGCTCGACGGTCTCCGCGAACTCCACGGCCTGCCCCTCCTGCAGCATGTAGCCCGACCTGCCGCACATACATACTGTGGTTAGAGCCCGGAAAATGCTTCTATTCGGAGTTCGGACCGATCTATAATGATGCTTATCTATTCAAAATATAGGATTTCTAATGGATCTATCTTCTCTACCATACCATTACGAAGTAATGATTGTTAGTTTCAAAAACATTTTTTTCTGACTAGTTTTCTCGGCAAAAAAAAAGGGTTTTTATTTATCGACGTGCCTCAATTGTATACAGGGTGTAAAAAAAGGCTTAACGAAGCCGAATACCACATATTCTACTCATTTGTACGATAATTTTTTTCAGGAAACCATACCTGGGAAATGAATAGTTCCTGAGATAATTAGGGTCAAAGTGAAAGTTTTTTTTTCAAGATCTTTGCATGAAAATCTTCTGTTTGTTATAACAAAACTTTTTTCTTTTGAAACATGTTGAAAATGTTCGCAACTTTTTCATAAAAATCGCTTTAAAGAGAGCAACCCGCAATAAACCGCGCGCACGCACACAACCACGAATGTCCTTCATTGTGTGCGCGCACTCGCTGTGTAACGCTTGCGTTGAGGTCGATGAACGTTCGTTCAATGCCCGCACCCCGCACGATCAGCTGGTAGCTGTGCTGTTGTCGTTCTTCGAAAAGTTAAATGAACGGCTTGCTGACTTTACCACTTGATCCTGATTTTAATGAACTAACAAAATAACTAATCACCAGTTATTGATAGATTAAGTAGGTAGGTATTTTTCTGACTTTGTTTGCGTTGTCTGCCTAGGTTTCGAACGTCGAACCTTAGGATCAAAAGCCTACACTTTAATCATTAGAAAGATTAAGACATGCCTCGTAGTTTCTTACCACCTACACCCACTCAAGTTTCACAAATTACAGTTTATTGGCTTTATTTTCGGATAATTTGGTCGATTAAATTAACATCAAAATAAGGCTTTAGCCGTTGCGTAGTAGGTACCACATCATGACTTAAGTTTTTTTTGTTTCATACGAGTAATAAGTACTTTACAGTTCCAATGGTTGATAAGTTACTGAATGCGTATGATTCAAGTCCTGTTGATGAAAACGCGCAGGCTGCATGCAGATGCATAAAAGGATTTGGCAACATTCCATCCAAATGATTGGTTTGGTTAATTTATAACTAAGCTCGTATCCAAAAACAAAAATAAAGTTTCATATCAATTCAATTGCTATGCTATCTGTGTAACCTACTTTGATCAACAATTTTTCATTCGACCTTCATTAAAACCGTACAATTTGTAAGCTGCTAGTTTAATTTGAATAATTCGGTCGATTACACGAATGAAAACAAGCTATCAAATTATTTTACTCTCACAACGAGCTTACCATAACTCTTATGTTTCCCTTTTTTCTCTTACTTACGTAAATGGGATACGGAAATTTTAAGTCCAGTACGCCTAGCTAAAAAGGTTTAGCAACATTTTAGAGCGCAGACCTACGCGCATATCAATGAGGTTTCTCCTTTCGTAAAATTAAGCTCATAACTAAAAACAACATTAAGGTTCTTAGTACTTCTTTTCACCATTCTAATTACTACAGTCAGCAAGAAAATAACTTCTCTGAGATACAAAAATTCACATAATTGTAGCGAATAGTTTGTTCATTTTAAACGTACCAAACAAAAATAAATCTGTATGTCTGCATTAGTACTGTCATTTGACTGATTTTTTTTTTTCGGTACTACAATAATACTTACAAATGATAAAATGTACTAAACATGGTATGCCTTAACAATTCATTCATGTCCCTTTGATCGAAATCCTTACCAAAACAGATAGCTATCATTCTAACGCTACTAAACAACCGAACAATTTCGGAAGGGAGTTAAAAGTTGCTCGCTAGTAAATAAGTTGACATCTTAATGAATCTAACTTTAGGTTGATTCATTATTTATTTACTACACAGCATTGTGAGTACATTTCACACAAACGTTACAACATACTCATACATTTACATAATCATCACTTTTTGATACATTAAGTAGGTAGGTGATTTTCTGACTTTGTTTGCGTTGCCAGCCTAGGATTCGAACATCGAACCTTAGGATCAAAAGCCTACACTTTAACCATTAGAAGATTAAGACATGCCTCGTACCACCTACACCCACTACAGTTTCACAAATTACACTTTACTGGCTTTATTTTCGGATAATTTGGTCGATTAAACTAACATCAAAATGAGGCGTAGTGTAGTACCACATCATGACTTAAGATTTTTTTTCGTTTCATACGAGTAATGAGTACTTTACAGTTCCATCGGTTAATAAGTTACTGAAAAATAGATAATACGTAAGATTCAAGTCCTGTTGATGAAAACGCCTGCATTAAAGGATTTAGCAACATTCCATCTAAATGATTGGTTTAGTTAATTTATAGCTAGGCATTAAGATCTAATCCGATAATAAAATAAAGTTTCATATCATTTCAATTGCTATGCTATCTGTGTACCTACTTTTATCAACAATTTTGCATTCGCTCTTCATTTAAACCGTACAATTGCAATAAGGTTTCTTCTTTCGTAAAATTAAACTCAACTAAAAACAACATTAATGTTCTTTGAATTTCTTTTTACCATTCTAATTACTATTTACTGCAGTAAGCAACCAAATGACTTCTTTGAGATACAAAAAATCACGAATTGCAAATTTTAGCGAATACTTTGTTCGATTTAAATGTACCAAAACAAAAATAAAGCTGTAAGGCTGTATTAGTACCGCCATTTGACTGAATTCCTTCTTTTTTCGGTTTAAAATAATACTTACAAATGATAAAATGTACTGAGCATGGTATGACTGCCTACTAAACAAACAATTTATTCATGTCCCTTTGATCAAAATCCTTAGCAAAGAAAATAGCAATCATTATAAGTCGGTTAAAAATCTTAGAGCAGCTAGCGCGGATTCGCGGGGAGCGGGGGCTTTCCCCGCGTCGCAAGCGATGCGGCGCGCGCGCGAGCCAATAGGAAACCGCGAGCGCCGGCCGCAAGGCCGGCGTTTGTCGGCGTCGGCGAAATCAAAAGCAAAAATCATACTTGAAATTTATTTAGTTCGGTTTCTTACGTCATCGAATGCGCTAGCAAATCGCAATTTTCTGATTTCGCGTGCTTTTTGTTGTTGTTCAGTTATCTTTTCAGTGACTTCCGTGACAGTGAAGTGTTTTAGAAATGCCTTGGCATCAGTTTAGTGCTCGTGAGTTTGTGAACATGGTGTTCTGCTATGGGATGGCTCATGGCAATGCATCCGAAGCATTGCGTCTTTATGGAACGACGGAGGCTCTGGACGACATGCCACTAGCCCAGCGGCGAGAGACGTGGTTCCAGCACGATGGTGCACCACCTGACATCGTTAGGCCAGTACGTGAACGCCTGACGGAGTTGTTTGGTGACCATTGGATCGGGAGGTATTCGGGAGGCCTCACGCATGGCCAGCCAGGTCACCAGATTTAACACCGTTCGACTTTTTTCTGTGGGGCTACGTGAAAGACAGAGTTTTTGACCGGCCATGCACATCGAGTGACGAAATGCGTCGAAAAATCATTGACGTGTTTGAAGACCTTAAACAGCGGTCGGTGCGAGGAGGCATTCTCGAGAGAGTGCATCAGAACACGCTTTTGTTTAGCAATTTATGTTCTGTGCAATTTTAGTAGGTTGTGCCTGCTTACAAGTTACAACCGAAGACGATGTACACGCGATAGGGGCAAAGCGAGGCGCTCCGCGTTTGCCCCCGCCCCGCCCCGCGTAGCCCATACGTACACAACACCTCGTCTAGCACTTCGTGCGCGCTATACATTGCGGGCAATAAATACTTGATTTTTTTTAATGCCTCAAAAAAAAGTCGTTTCCCAGCGATTATTATTGTTACATGCGTTTTGGTTTGATAAACCTAATGCGAGGCTTAAGGCTTCGTTAAGCCTTTTTTTACACCCTGTATAAAACGATACGTAAAAAATAAACATACTGATGAAGGTTCAAGTATTTCATATTCTTTCATTGATACCTGATGTGTGTTCGGAAACAAATTTTCTTTTTTTAGTCGGAGCAAAACACCTGTCACCACCTGTCGAAAACCAATCGCTCAACCCTCAGAGTGAATTTGGCTTTTTCATCTCACAATATCCTCTGAATTCATGGAGTAATGCAGGCAGGGCAAGCACCTGCGTTGTCTGGATAGCCGGCTGCAAGAACAGCAGGTTTACTCTTGAACACACTGTCAATCTGAATTTAATTACAATGCAATACCGATCGTGTGACAATATAGTACTCTTGAAAACAATTTTGGCAGGCTTGTATTGCCCTTGGAATTGCGGCCGGGACTGTAAGTTCGGTATGAAGTTAGTTTCATCTTCCACTTTGCGTTAAAGCACCACAGACTATTAATGAACGAACGTACGAAGAGTAACTAGGAAAAACATTAAAAATCCAATGTTTTGTCTAAAGTTATGAATATTTTATATTTACAAACTTTAAAAATGTATCTTTAAAATAGTAAATATGTACAAATCGCTAAGAAACTTAAACTAGTGTGTGCAGTGTAAGAATAATAACTAAACTGTGAAAAACTGTAAAGAATCGTGTAATTTTGTGGACGTAATTGTTAAATAACATTCTGCGAAACCCAACATTGAACTATGTGTTGTTTGTGACGGTGAACGATAAAAACAACAGTTAAGGTCTAACTCCAAAAAGTGGAGCATTTAGACAAAACAAACTAACTTATTATTTCGCTCCTTCGTGCACAGTGCAAGTAGCCGGATTGGAAGTAGTACGGACTAAAAATCTGCATGTTACGCTAAGATAGCAAGTTCGAGCCTCAGGAAGAGGACTTCTTTTTTTGCCTTTTTTAAAAAAATATATATTTTATCTATTTCCTTATTCCTATATTTTTATCTAAAAATTACTTGGCGTTTTCGAAAAACAATATTTAAATGACACTTAAATGCAATGGATGCGAGACATTAATCAATCATAGACGAAACCTAAATCTTTTTCTTTGATTCGATGAAAAATTGATGTTTTGAAAATGTCTTCGACTGCTCATAAATCGATATTGAATACTAAAACATCATTAGTATCCTGCAAGAAGTGTAATCGTAAAGTTCAACAAAGAGAAACAATATTATGCTACACTTGCAATGAAAGATACGAGTTTGACTGCGCAGGGATATCTGAAAAACTGTATTTGTTATGGAGAACAGAGCGAAAAAGAAAGTGGAAATGTAAAACATGTTGCGAGCGGGAAAAAAAGAAACACACACCGTCAGGTAAACTAAATAGAAATAATTTTAATAAAAAAATCGAGAATTCACCGGCCGTCCAGACACCAACGGAAAATCAAGATAAAATATGCTCCTCAAACGTAGTAAATTCTACCCCAAATAAATCCGACAGAAATGATTTAAGTGAGTGTACTTTAAACAATAACTCGGAAAACTCATTTGAGTCACTATCTCAATCACCGGATAAATCCGAATTAAATGCGGGTGATACTTTTGTGTCAATGGCAAGTATGCATAACAGGAGTTGTCCCGAAATAAAAACCAATTATAAGCAGGAATTACTTGAAATGGAAGAAAGAAACGGTATGCTGTACAATAAATTGGAAAGTGCAGATAAACAGATAGAAGAATTATTATTAGAAAACTCGGCCCTTAGGAAACAAATTTCTGAACAAAAAGTGAAAATCGAAAATTTAAAACACATATGCAACTCATCATTAACACCAAGAACTAGTTCAGCACAGAAGAAACGGAAAACCTCAAAAAACGACCATGAAAAGAAAGCAGTACGCAATCATCAGGAAAATATTCAGGATCCAATAACTATTAGAGACACTCCGTCACAAGATGGAATAGATGTACAAATAGACCGAACGAAAAATACTGAATTGGACCAAAAAAGACAAATTAACAGTAAAATGTATTCCACGAAATTGTGTATAGTAAGCAGCAATGGTCACAATAAAGTATTGAAAATTGCACAAAATAGTTTACCCTCCTTTGAAATCTGCCATTACAAAGCACCCGGAGCAGACATTCAGTATCTTTTGAAAGGCTTAGATGTTAAACTATCTACTTTTACCTTAAGTGACTATTGTATTATATTTTTAGGTGATACAGACTTTCATGAAACTGTAAATTACCACAAAATTGTTTATGACATCAGAATGGCATTACAAAAATTGCAACACACTAACATCATCATCTGTTTACCAACATACAAGTACTCCAGATATATGAATTTGTTTAACATGCGCATAGAACTATTCAACCACCTGTTATTTTCCGATAATGCTATATATGAATATGCGTTTCTATTAGATTCTAATAAACACATCCCATATAAATATGAGGAATTCACGAAATTCGGTCTTTTAAGAAACAGTGGTTATAGGATAATATTTTCGGATTTAAATGATCTTATAACACTTATATCAGAATTCAACAGGCTTCAGATACAGGTTGATAATCAGATTAGAGACTCAAGTATACAAATAGAGAATGGTGGTTTGGATGACTCTGATGAATTATTTTTTCGTGAATAAACCTCATTCTTCTGTTATAAAATTGTTTCACCAAAATATTGCAGGATTTATTTCTAAGCGTGATGTTCTTGAAATTAGTATAGCAGATTTAAACATGAGAAAAAGGGTACCGGATGTTATATGTTTATCCGAAACATTTGTCAAACTTGGTAGTGATCGTTGTATAAGTCTTGTGGGTTATAATGTTGCTACCACATATTGTAGGAAAAACGGGAAAGCCAGAGGAGGAGTTTGTATTTTAACTAAAAAAGGAATCAAATTTAAGGAGCTTCTTATTGTAAAGAAATACGCAGAAGACAGAACATTTGAATGCTGTGGTATTCACCTAATAGATTATAATATTTCTATAATATGCCTTTATAGGACCCCTGAGTCTGATGTAAATGTATTTTTGTTAAGTTTACAAAATTTTTTACACAAATACACAAAATACTACAAGTCATATATAGTATTAGCTGGTGACATAAATATTAACACGCTAAAACCATCAAACGCTACAAAATATCTTAGGGACATAGCGAAGAATTTTAATCTAAAGATTCACATATCTGAGCCTACTAGACAAAAAACCTGTATCGACCATTTGATTAGTAACATTGACGACGCAATTGCCGAACTATATCATTTATATCTATCGGACCATAATACTGCACAGATGCTACATATACCAATTGAAACAGTTAAAATCCCAATGCAATATTTTTTAAAAGTAAGGGATTATTGTCAAGAAAATCTTAACAAATTTAAAAGCTGCTTGAAGTGTTTATCCTTTTTTGAAACACTCAATAAATCGGACCTTAATAAAGCAATGACTTCATTTCATACTCTTTTAACATCCATATACAAATTATGTTTTCCTATTAGGAAAATTAAAATTTCTAATGTGTACAAAAAACCAGCTTGGATTACTAGGGGTTTAGTAAAAAGTTGTAAAACAAAAAGAAAACTTAGATACAAATATTACTCATCAAAAACTTCTAGAAACAAAGACGAATATAGATCATATGCTAAAATATTACGTAAATGTTGCAAGGTCTCTCAACGAATTCAAAATGACAAAAAAATTGCTGACGCTAAAAACAAATGTATTGCCACATGGAATCTTATTAAAAATGAAACAAAGTTCCCTAATGAACACAAATTTATTAACAAACTGGTAATAAATGATAAAACGATAACTAATCCATTACATATAGCAGACGAATTTAATAAGAATCTAATAAATTTGACCAATACAACTAACGACACATTGAAAAATACGAATAAGATTTATATACAAAATACCATATTCTTGGAACCCTTTCATCCAGATGAAATTAAGACCATTATCAAATCACTAAATACCACAAACGCAACAGGATATGATGGCATATGTACGAAGGCAATAAAGTTTTGTGTTGAAGAGCTTAGTTTACCACTTACATTTTTAGTAAATTTATCGCTTCAGACAGGTGTTTTTCCTGAACTACTAAAGCTCTCAATTGTAAAACCTTTATATAAAAAAGGCGAAAGAACCTCGATAGACAATTATCGCCCTATTGCTTTGCTTCCGGTTTTATCTAAAATCTTTGAAAAGGCGATGAAAATAAGACTCATGAACTTTATAGAGAAATTCGAAATCCTGAAAAAAGAACAATTTGGTTTTCAGAATAAGAAGACCACAACACTAGCCATGTTTCATCTTATAAGCCAAATAAATGAAAATGTGAACTCAAAAATACCTACAACGGTTTTATTTTTTGACATGACCCGCGCTTTTGATTTTGTATCTCATAAAATATTGCTCTTAAAATTAGAAAACTTAGGTATTAGAGGTTTAGCGCTTGATTGGTTGGCTTCCTATCTTCGCAATAGACAACAAGCTGTTGAAATCTCAAGTGTAGACAAAAATTCATGCATCATTTCTAACAAATCACGTTACATGACTAATTCATATGGTGTTCCTCAAGGAAGTATTCTAGGACCTTTATTATTCTTACTTTATATAAATGACCTTCCTGAGATAACAGCCAACAAATGTATTTTATTCGCTGATGACATATCTGTAATTATTCCATATAATAGAAATCCAGTGATGTATCAAGCTGACATAAATGAAACAATCGACAAAGTAGTAATATGGCTAAATAATAACAACTTGACTGTTAACTTAAATAAAACGAAATATATACAATTTGGCACACATAGACAAACTAAATTTAAGCTTCAAATCAACCATAATGGAAAATGTCTTGAAGAGGTAAATAATACAAAATTTTTGGGTATTATGGTGGATGAAAATTGTAACTGGAAAAACCAAATAGAGAATATACGAGATAGATTAAATCGCTATGTGTTTGTACTTAGCAGGCTTCGTTGCATATCTGCAAAACGGACATCGCTAGCAGCCTATCATGGGTATGTCGCATCAGTGCTCAAATATGGACTTCTGATTTGGGGTAATTCAACTGATTCCGATATACTGTTCAAAACGCAAAAAAAGTGCATAAGGGCAATCTGTGGTAAATCACCTCGTCAGTCTTGTAAGCCGCTATTCAAAGAATTAAGAATACTGCCTCTTCCTTGCATGTACATATTAGAGGCTGCTCTTTTTGTTAAACAAAATGGTCACCTCTTTATGAAGCGGCAGGATGCACAGGACAGGAATTTAAGACATCCAAACAAACTAGTCTTTAGGAGTGCTCCAAGATTGACCTTTTACCGTAAACAATGTAATGCAATGTGTGTAAAGATTTTTAATGCCATTCCGAATGAAATTAAAATGCTACCGAGTAAATTGTTTAAACAAAAATTAGTAGCATGGCTACATGAAAGAAATTTTTACAAAATTAATGATTTTTTAGCAAGTAGGTACTAACCTCTTCATAGTATAATTTGAAATGTTATTCTGTAGGTATTAATATTATAATTTTCGACGGTGTTTTTATATTTTCTTTTTTGTGTTTGTGTTGCTCGAAATGTTTTTATTAATCTTTTGACATCCCAAGCTGATACATTTATTACTATATAATCTTTTGACATAAACTAGTAAAATTAATTTATAATTATTTAATTTCTGATTTATTGTTTTTTTAATTACTTATCATTTTATTGTAATTTGCATGCCACATATGGTAAGATATAGGGAAATTTAAAATAAGCACAATATTACCATCTTGTAAACCATATCTTTAGCAAATAAATATCTTTATCTTTATCTTTATCTTTAATGTAACATTATTTTTTATGTAAAACTCAATAAGATACTTTATTTTGGACAGAAATGGCAGTGTGTGCGTTAGTTCTTTTGCTTACTGTATCTATAAAAAAAAGCCATGTTTTTGTGTTTGTTTGTTTACAAATGTGAGATGTTTGGTGGAATTCTCGTTTGCAATGAAGTATATAAGTATTTTTAGTGGTTTTCAAGTGCATTAAAGTTTGTGAGAAATGTAAGATAAAAGTTTTGAAGTGTAAGAGCTTATTCTCAAGGTAAATATATTTATTTATTCGGTACAATACTGCTTATTTTTATTGAAGTTTAAAACATTCTAGCTAGATTCTAATATCACCGATTCTTTTTGGTACTGGCATCAAGGGCTCTAGTTCTTGGCACAATTCTAGAAAAAGAGCCTTGGTGAGCCTATAGTTTGCCTTAAATTTATTGTCGCTCATAAGCTAGAGCTTTATCGTAAATCACGCCTTTGTCGTAGGTCCATCTTATATGCTTCACGATGAAGAACACTTTGCAAAACTAAACGAGCCATTTTAGGCACCTTTTCACCCATAGATTTAATATAGATGATAGATTGGCAATTGAATCCTGAAAACGAGACCAAAACTAGGTTACGCTAGTGAGCATAAAGTGAGCATGTGCGTGAGATAAATAGTGCAGGTACTGCATTGTCTGCTTGCTTTCGATATCGATTCCATCGACATAGTTTACGTTGACGCAGGTGACTTATTTTTTAGTATTATTAAAAGAACGCCAAAAAACTGCAAGTAAATACCTAGATATGTTTTATATTTTAAAATTACTTATCCCCGAACAAAATCAATTTATTGTAAAAAATATCGTAGGCTTTATTTGCCAGTATTTAACAATTTTGCCTCATTTTGCGATCGCGATCGCCAAAGTTGAAATAAAACTGATATTTATTTTTCAATTACACATTACAAACGTACACTAAATATACATATATTTAATGTTTAACTAATGGGGATTGATGGGGGCTTGAACAATGTGAACATTGATCCAGAGCGTAATTTTACAGGCTGATCGCCTCTGTGTTAAAAACACTTAGGGTCCAAATGTAAACTGCAAATGCTCGAATATTTATTGGGCGAACATTCTTTTCTATTAGGCAATTTCAACCTTTTCTAACGTATTTTAACAATTTAGGCTGTATGCGGTTTACAATGTGAAATATGTCAGCTAATGAAATGTCGATAAGATATCATCGACAACGTCAATCACTAAAATACAAAAGTGACGTTAGTAATTGCTGAAATTCACGTATTTGATATTATTTTTAATTGAATTCATATGAATTTAAATCCTTGTCCTGGTGAAATGCCCTATCAATTAGTATACAAAATTTTAGTCAAAGCTCTGAAACATTGCATTTTGCTGCTGGTAATCGCGATTGTGTGTTGACGTGTGAAATGTACAATTATGTTGGTTCCCTTTTTTAGATGAGTTACTTCTAGGTACTGAACATGTAACCATAATGAAAATACATCAACTCGACACTTTTTTACAATAATAAAAATGAAACTAGTAAAACTAAAGGGAATATTGTGTTGCGCGTGACAGACGTCAGAACTCAGAAAAACGCTACGGGTTCTTAGCGTGTACGTGAACGGCCTTGTAATTTATCTCGTTCTATCGTATAGCTGCATTGTATTCTGTCTCTTTTCATTGCCAATCTATCAGCAGTATATTAAATCTATGTTTTCACCTAATTATAATGAAAGCAATTTCAAAAAAGTGACACTTTGGTTACTGCGTCAATTGACAATAATTACACAAGCCTAACGTAATAAACAGCTGTCAAACTAGCGTCAAGAGTATCATTCCGCAATCCCAGGATGCGATCACAATGTCTTTTAGTTCCCTCAATTTCCACGCAATTCTATTACAATGTGGCGCTAGTATCGGTTTCAAGAGTGCGATTTGACGTATTTTCGATTGAGATTGTAATTGGAAATTGAAATTGTAAGTCAAGAGTAAGCCTGCAGGTCTCCAATTCCACTAATTTACGTATAACGCAACAGAATCGCAATTGCATCTCAATCGTATATTTTGACATTACTACCTCAATGTGTCAAAATATACAATTAAGATGCAATTACGATTCTGTAGCCATTTGTAAAAGCGGAATTGGGGGCCTGGTTGCGTCCAGACGGGGATAAAGCGCTAGTAGATCGGGCCGAGGTATTAAAATCGTCCAGCACAGTACCTGATGGCGGCGGTGCGGTAGAGCGTGGTGGCGGCTTCTACGGTGTCGGGCGCGTCGGGCTCGTCGGTCACTCGTCGTAATAATTCTTGCACGACGGGGTGGCGCGGGTTGATCTCCAGCATCTTCTTCTGCATCAGGTGGTGCTTGCGCTGCGCGTCGTCCGCCTGGGGTACAGGAACAATTGTCACACGAGGTCATCAGAAGTAGGCGCTTGTGCAGGTCTCAATATCTTACCATTGTTTTGGAACCGTATGACGTCGTTAGAATACCACCATTCTTATCTTCGTTCAGTGTTATAAGGGACGACAAAAGTTTTCCATCCGAAGAAGACAGGTGGGTAGAAAGCAATGTCTTTTTTTCAATAAAGAATTCCGTCTTGGAGAAAAATGGTAAACATAGGGCCCTCTGGCAGATTAATACTATTATAGTGTTATCTGAGAGCTACCACCGATAAATTGCAAACCTACTGCAGATAATTGTATGTCAGATAAAAATGGGGATATTGATTTGCATACATAATCACATAACTAATCGCATAGACCGAGTCTTAGGTAAATAGTATAACAAGCTCGAACCAGCCTATGTTCACATAATAATGCATATAAATATAAAGCATATAAATACTATAAGTGAAGTCAGACATTAAATATCATCTTTTTTTTTATTTTTCTTTCATGCATTGACGACCTCCGTGGCGGAGTGGCGTGCATACCGGTTTTCAAGGTGTCGCCTGCTCCGAGGTCCCGGGTTCGATTCCCGGACGGGTCAATATAAAAAAAATTTTGTTTTTCTACATTTTGTCGGGTCCGGGTGTTTGTGGTACCTTCGTTGTATCTGGTTTCCAAAATACGAATGCTTTAAATAGTTATTTAAATTGGGATCAGAACAATGTATGTGATGTTGTCCACATTTATTTATTCATACAAACTAAAATTATGATTTGTATGAAAATATTTATTTATAAACTGATAATAACTATAAAATTTCCGACTTTACCATAACATGTATATGTGTATGTTAACAGGTTGGTTTCGGCTTGCTATATCATGTACCTACCACGCTGTATACACCGTGCTTTCTGAACCACCTGGAAAACTAAGCCCGTGTTTTTGGACCATAATTTATAACACCATGGCAATGTTACCTATTTATTTTTTGAAAAAATTTTAAATTTTGATTTCGACTTTTGACTCTGGAACACCCTGTGACGCGCGCAGACGTATTACTTATGTTAGTGCGGCGGGGTCTCGGTTGAATGGACCTTAGAGGTCACCCATAAAATACTCCACACGATTTTTGAGATTTTCAGACCTCTAGTCAGGAGACAAGGAGCCTTGTCACGCATTTTTTTTGAAAATTCCCATATTATTCTGCCCAATGTCATCAAAAGTAAGACCCCCCCCCCCCTCCTCTAAATGTGTGACGTAATTTGTGGACGGCCCCTTATACAGATTTATCTGTGCGCGTCACAGAGTGTTCTAAATAAATAGCTAAACAAATATATCATGAAAAAAATACCTAATTAAAGAACACTGCCAAGATGTTACACATAATGGATACTCAGTGTGGGCTTCGTCTTACAGGTAGTTAAAAATCACCGTGTATACCTCCGTCTTTCCTATGCGCGTGCACGGGTGCGTGCGGCCGGGGCCGGGGCCGGGGCCGGGGCCGGGGCCGGGGCCGGGGCTACCTTCTGGTGCGCGTTGGACAGCGCCAGGCGCTCCATGTTGCCCGTCCAGCCGAAGGTGGTGGCGGCCAGCGCGGCGGGCGAGCGGGCCAGCCGGCGCGACACCGTGGCCCTGGTGATGAAGGCGTCCAGCTTCTGCGCCAGCCAGCGCGTCAGCGGCTCGAAGCGCCGCTTGTCCGCCTCGAAGCGCGCCTTCTGCGCAGAGCCTGCCACCACCGAAACTCATTTATCATTTCATATCATGTACTGACGAATTACAATCAGGCCATGAATATAATACAGTAATATTTTAGTGTAATATAATATTAGTGACAGAATAAAGTTCATAAACGATAGTCGTTGTTGCAAATCGTTCTAAATATTACTTGAACAAGAAACTACTAAGGACATAAGTCGTAAGTAAATACTAGTTACTTACTTAATGATTATATTATTATGTAGGTACTAATGAATGTTAATAAACATGTCGTCGTCTTTTAATATTCACTATTAAGAAATTAGTAACGAAACTTGCGTAAGAACACCGATTATATTTCTTCGCTTCATTCTTCAGATATAACATAACCAGGTAGTCCTTTTAGCCTACAAGGTAGATATCGCACGCCTTCAGAGATTTAAAAAATCGATAACTTACCATATTCAAATCGATTTCCGAACGAACGTCGGTCTCGCTCGGCACTACTCAGCCCGAGGCCTCATTCTTTTTTCGTGCGAGGTAGAAGACGCACGCGCCTTTACCTACTACTCAATATTTTCGCAAGTCATCATGCCGAAACGGAAAAGTGACGATGAATTGATAAAACGTTATAAAAGCAAAATTAAAAAGCTCGAACATAAAAAACAAGAACGGCGTCGACGAGTCATTATTTATTCCGATTCGGATTCGGATTGTGATTCAAACGAACGTAAATGTACAAGTTTCTCTTTTTAATAGCAAAACTTTGCTCTAAACATCTACCTGGTTATGTTATATCTGAAAAATGAAGCGAAGAAATATAATATGTGATCAAACGAACTTCGTAAGTGAAGTTCGATCAATATTATATGAGTCGCTTCATTCGAAGATATAACAACCCCCCCAACCCAATCCCTGTAAGTTTTGCTATATTTATCTCTTAAAAGAATGAGGCCTCGGGCTGAGTAGTGCCGAGCGAGACCGACGTTCGTTCGGAAATCGATTTGAATATGGTAAGTTATCGATTTTTTAAATCTCTGAAGGCGTGCGATATCTACCTTGTAGGCTAAAAGGACTACCTGGTTATGTTATATCTGAAGAATGAAGCGACTCATATAATATTGATCGAACTTCACTTACGAAGTTCGTTTAATCACATATTAAATTTAAAAAAATAATTTCGCTTGATTCGTTTAAATGAGTTGAAAATTAATGACATGTAAAACTGACATTATTTATTAATATTTAACGCTGACTTAATTTTTCGACGCACCGTTATCACCATTTCGATAGTCAAGTCCAATGTACCAAATTTACAGATAAACAACACTCGTAAATAATACAACTTTATAAAAACAAAAATAAATATAAATATTCCAGAGTAATAATTAAACTATAGTAAACAATTTAAATATTACTATTAAATATACAAGATGTCAACTTTTAACAGAATGCAAAATTGAAAATACAAATCTGAATCGAATTGCGGATAACTTTTGAAATACTAATTTTAATAATTGTATAGGTACTTATCCTGTACAAAACACTAGAATCAAACACGACATAAAATATGTCACACGGGCCCTACAGCAGTCATGGTCGTCGTCAGAAGCTGGAATGCGCTACTCACTCTCGTCGACGTCGAAGATCTCCTTGGCGATGTTCTGGAACTTCTTGCCCTCGTACTCGGGCAGCGAGGCCAGGCAGTACTCGTCCACGGCCTCGGTGAGGTACAGCACCTCGAAGCCGCGCGCCACCAGGCGCTCCGCGAACGGGGAGTGCTCCACCTAACGCAAATTACGTTAGTATATAAACTTGAAACATTTTGTCTCAAACGGGACTCGAACCCTCATCTCCTCGCATGCAGGGCGGGCGCCATACCATTAGGCCACCGAGACATGGCGTATGGCGCCCGCCCGGCATGCGAGGAGATGAGGGTTCGAGTCCCGCCTGAGACAAAATTTTTCAAGTTTATATACTGATATTATAAATGCAATTAAGTTGCTAAAATATCAAATAAAGTATGCAAATTACGTTATTTATCGATATGTTTATATGAGGATCAGATTTAATCAATACAAATAGTAAATTTAAATTTAGGAGCACTTAATCGGTTTCTTTCTCTTTGAGCTTGCATTAATAGTTCTGTGCACAATAATCATTCAACTTTTGTAAATAAGTTTAATACCATATCATGGCACTAGCATGCCATGTGATGTGCTTCAAGAAAATTCTTCCTCAGCATTTTAAAATTGTTTGTGCATAATGGATAATGAATAAATGTGTAAAATATTATAGCCATTCTTTTTACTTTTACCACGGAACATTGCTAACCAGTTAGTCGTATGTTGTTTAATTGTTTTAAAAGTATAAATAAATAATATCTTTATTGTCCATAACAGCAGTAAAACAAATTCATAGTATGATGCTTATGATAAAATGTAGTGCTTAATAGTTTTACTCTGTCTCATACATACATACATACATATTATCACACCTCCTTCCCAACGGGGTAGGCAGAGACCAAGGCCTTCCACTTACTACGATCTTGGCATACAACTTTCGCTTCTTCCACATTCATCAATGTTTTCATGCATGCTCGTCGGTTAAGAATACTTTGACCTGACCTTTCTTTAGAACATCCCCGATTTGATCGTGGTAAGTTCGTTTAGGCCTTCCTCTTCCAACGTTCTCTTCACTCGTCTTATAGATCTGTCATTCTTCTCTCATTCATTCATCTGTCTCATAGTTTAGGTTATACCTGTATTTTATTCTAGGCGCCCCCCAATCCAAAATTTGAAAACCAGTTTAGAAATAACTGTAATTAAAATTATTAATTTATGCTTAATTGAGGTATCTTTTGTACACACGGCGGCACATCAGACTATACATGTTGACCTCGAGACCGTCTTTATACCCTACGTAATAAAAGCTGTTATCGCAGTTCAACTGTTTAACTTGATGTGCTGTCGAGTGTAAAATTAATATCAATTGATTTTTTTTTATCCCAAGCAATTTTTTTTAAATTTAATATACTACAATTTACTTAAAATAATTTTCAATAAAATAACACCTAAATTGTTAATGTTACGTGTAAGTCCTGCTTTTTACTGAAGTTGCACTTTCTTTTACATAATGAGAATACTCAACCCAGTAAAGGCATCATACCCAGCGCTGCTGGCGTACGGACGTACCTCGGCCCTGCTGGCGCCGGCGATGTAGTAGATGTGGTTCTGCGCTGGCTTCATGCGCGCCACGTAGTCGGCGAGGAACGTCATGTGTCCGGCGCGCGACGAGTGGAAGCGCAGCAGCTTGGCGAGCCGCGCGCGGTTGCTGGGGTCCTCCATCACGCCCAGCTTGATGCTGCGGGGGGCTCGGGTTAGTGGTCTACTATTGCTTTTAAGACTTTTACATTTTATTTATTCGACTAGCTGTTGCCCGCGACGTCGTCCACGTCGATTTCTGTTATTTTGATAGCGACTATTTTTGCAACATTTTTCACTAGTGCTTCGCTCCTAACGTAAAAGCTGCCTGAAACAGGCAGAATCGGCTTCCCATGTAATTTTGGAATGCACAGGGATAGCTACCTATCGGGCACCTATCCTCCGCCTCGACACACCGAGTTCTCTTTCAGAAGCCTGCGAACGTCCTAAAAGACTTCAGTGCTTCTGGAAGGAGTTGGGATGGTTCGACTAACCGACCCGATTCCTCCTACGGTGTTATACAAAATATAGTCCTTATACGCGTTACCACGACATACCAAGAATGTGAAACAAACAAACAAAGATGTATCTCCGGTTAATGAAGCTATTGCCACTTGTGTATTAACTATTACTTTCAAGACTAAATAATAAAGATTTAGTTTTACTGATGTTCAGTCAACCTACTTATAACCACCGTCGGCCCACACCAGACAATTGCTGATTGATGGCCGCTCCTAAAGGAGAGTTTTAAATAATTCCTACGTTTGGTAAACGAATTGACAATCGCAGTTTGACCATTGGTGGAAAAAATTACGATGCTACCCTTCAGGTGGAATACCGCCAGTAGAGTGAACAGGTAGTATCGTTTTATGACCACTACCAATTAAAAAAATAAATAATTATCTTTTAAGTGGGAAAAACACCCACAAAGGAATATCATCGTCGTCGTTTTTAACAATATTCATGAACAAGACGTGGCAACACACGACCTAAACCTAAGATTGCCAATATAAATTTAAAGATCAATTTATTCACTCTCATTTAGTCATAGCGCCAAGTCAATAATCGTTAAAGCAACACTGACTCACGGCCGGTCCCAATAATCTATCTATCTTCAGTTTTGGCATATCGGAAATAGAAAACATCTCCTGTCTCTGAATTTGCCGTCCAGAGAAACAAAGACAGAAGTTGTTTTCTATCTCCGATATGCCCAAACTGAAGATAGATAGGTTATTGGGATCGGCCGTTAGTGATCAATTTAAAGATCAATATATTCTTACTCTCATTTAGTCACAGTACGAAAGACTAGAATCGTAAGTAGAAGACACTAACTTGGTGGAGTACTCCTTCCAGAAGTGCTCGTACTCGTCGTCGGGTATCTTCTTGAGCATGTCGAGCGCCTTGCGCACGAGCTTCTTGCGGATGATCTTGATGAGCTTGTGCTGCTGCAGCGTCTCGCGCGACACGTTCAGCGGCAGGTCGTCGCTGTCCACGATGCCCTGCCGACCGCCACGGGACAATTATATTACTATCTTATTAACAATATTATAAATGCCACAGTCTGAATGCATGCTTGTTACTCAATCACGCAAGAACTTCTTCTGAATAAATGTTAGGCACAGAGATAGAATACACGCTAGCCCAGCATATGGGCTGCAAAATTCCACGCCTACGAAATCAACTTTACAGAACTTGCTTTGTGAAGGTTAAAATTACTAGAGAAAAATATTAATAAATCCTTTCTTTACCACGCTTTCATTAGCTTGGGTTGTATGTATGTAATTTTCATCGATCCGTTTAGGAATCAAAACTAATAACTTCAAGGCTAATAAACTCCACTCCACTTTTATTTACCATCCCGTAGGATCCCATTCAAACATATATTATTAAAAAACAAAAATATTTACAATCTGTTGTTATCTGTAAAAACAATATATGTAAACCACAAATTAAATTAATGTTGCTGATATTAGTTAATTCCAAAAATTTATATGCAAAATTGTGTTCGATGCATATTGAAGGTTATTCAAGTCGGGTCGAGTATCGGTTATGTATCCGCACCTGGATGAAGGCGAGGTAGTTGGGCATGAACTCGTTGAACTCGTCGGTGATGAAGACGCGGCGCACGTAGAGCTTGATGCTGTCGGTCTTGGTGCCGTAGCGGTTGAAGCTGTCGGCCGGCTGCACGCGCGGCACGAACAGCAGCGCGCGGAACGTCACCTCGCCCTCCGCCACGAAGTGCGCCCTGCGGACCGACCTCTACATCACGCGCTCCGCCTGCCGCGGCCCGGTAGGTCTTGCGAGCGAGCCAACAGTGTACGGCTAATTATTTAAGAGGAAATTGGTAGAAAGAACGAACCAGCAAATTTATATCTGAACCTTATGCATCAAGCCGATACTTAAGATTTTTTTCACAAATTTTGCTACAGAATTGACTAAAAATTAAAATCCATCCAAGGAAGGCACTATGACATTGAAAACAAAACCTGCCACCCACGACACACGTCTTTCACTTAAATTTGATCACAGTAAATGAGGTTCCAAGATTTGTAAGAAACCTTAAACCTAAATAAGCTAATGATTTAAATAAAAAATTATATAAAAAGTAATAGTTTTCCCTTTAAGGGGACCACTAAAACAATTTGCTGCCCCCAGTTGATTTTGAACGTTGGAAGAGGAAGGCCTAAACGAACTTATCACGATCAAATCGGGGATGTTCTGAAGAAAGGTCAGGTCAAGAGTACTCTAAACCGACGAGCATGCATGATAAGATTGATGAATGTGGAAGAAGCGAAAGATGTATGCCAGGATCGTAGTAAGTGGAAGGCCTTGGCCTACCCCGTTGGGAAGGAGGCGTGATAATATGTATGTATGTATGTAATTGATTTTTACTTCTAAACAAAATCAATTCACATAAAACTAGAACAGTATCATTCTAGCCAATTACCTCTAGAATTTCTTAATTATTTGCTATATTGCAACACAACTATTTTATCAAAACCAGACACAATATTGGCAGTTCCTAGTCAACATGGGATTAGTATCGTTCGGGCACTGACTTGGCGAGCGGCGGCGACGTGTCCTTGGTGAGCGTGCGGTAGAAGGACGTGTACTCGTCGTCGGCCACGTCGCTGGGCTTGCGCGTCCAGATCGGCTTGTTGTCGTTCATCAGCTCCCAGTCCCACACCGTCTTCTCCGTCTTCTTCGTCTGCTTCTCCTTCTCCTCGCCGTCTTCGACCTAGGATAGAGTTGTAATTGTCAACATTAACTGAGGTATTTTAAAATGCGGGTCTTCTATTTTCAACTCGATCATTGATATTTAGAATTTTATATTTCCGGCTAATTTTTAAAACGTAAATGAAGTTCATTTAATTAAAGGAAAAAAAATCTAAATATGTATTTATAAATAATCAAAGGCAGATTATCAAAAATAAAAACATGTTCTTAAAGATGCTCGAGTAATTCATATGTTGTTCTTTGACTCACTAGAACACTGTATAATGCGATAAACAGGGAAAGGACTTTTTGTCATATTAAGCGGTATGAAGTCGGACGAGCCTTAGGTTTTGCTACATATAATATAGTCAAGTATAAGACAAGGTCCACGCTTAACGGCTAGCAAGCCACTTTAGGCCTTAATGATTGCCAATCTACCCGGTGAATCTGCAGTGGCCATCAGATCTGTCAACAGCGGAGAACCTTTAGAAAAAGAAAATATCACCTAATTTGCTCGCTGAAGCTGCAATGGCTATATTATTATACTCTAGCTATGGTCCTATCAAGGAAAAAAAAAACCCGTGGGTCACCGACCTGCGCGTCCTCATCCGCGTCGGCACCCGCAGCTTCGGCGTCGGCGTCGGCCTCCTCCACGGCCTCGGTGCGCGCGGCCCACAGGTAGATGGGGAAGTTGATGAACTGCGAGTACTTCTTGACGAGCGCGCGGATGGTGTCGGGCTGCAGGTAGTCCGCCGCCTCCTCCTTCAGCTGCAGCCTGCGGGCACGACAGGTACGTCAGTCTCACTTCTACGAGCAGCCTCTGTGTATCCTCCCATAGCTTTGGAACGAGTGGAGGCTAGTGCCTTGAAGAATCAGCACGAGAAAATCGACTTCGGACTAGACGAAATTTAAAATTTTTGTTAAAAAAAAAAAGACGACTCCTTTTTAGTGAGCAACTTTTATTAGTCCTAGTTTAGGAGTCCGCTACTGAATAAAATAGACTCTAAATTTAGGGCAAAGAGACTTGAACTTCATCAATCACTAGTCACTGTTGTCAGCCTCTTTTGGACGAAACGAGTTACAGAAAATTGAGTATACCGTGCCTGCAGATTACTTTAGCCCTATCAGGTTACTCTGCCCTTAATAAAAAAAGCTTGAATGTACTGCTTTATTATGCCTGTAGGTCATAGCAGAAAGGATGGATAGTCCCATTCTCTCGTACTGGATGTCCATGCATGTTCGATCCAATGAGCGCAATAAATTCTACTAACCCAATTACTATTATTCATTTTATACTAAGAAAATTGTTGCTGTTTTTTAAGTTAACGCGTTGTATGCATTTATAAGTCTGAAATAAATATTTTCATTTATTCATTCATTCATTGGCCTTTTTTTTTAAATAGCAATTAAATGTTAAAGCTATTGTAACTAGGTAAGAATAAATTGAAACTTGTTTTAATTTAGACCAAAGTAACCTGATAAAGTAAGTAACCGGTAGGTACAATACTAATGTGAGTTAGGAAATTTTAATTCATATTTTTTTTAGTTGTAATAGCTTTCCATTTTCATTAAAATTGTTAATGCGATTTGGGTTACATCAGCAGTAGACTAAAATAAATTTTTGAAATTGCATTGATGTTTTTATAACTGAGATCTGGAACGGAAAATTTAGCTTACAGCTAGGTGTTAAAATTATATATGTCACGCTTTTTAGAAATGATTAGTCAACTGACGTGATGTGCGTGCCGCGCTTGAGCGTGTCGCCGCGCGGGTCCTCGGCCACGCTGAAGGCCGCCGCGTCCGACTCCCAGTAGTGCTGCCGGTCGTCGTTGTGCTTCGACACCACCGACACGCGGTCCGCCACCAGGAACGCAGAGTAGAAGCCCACGCCGAACTGCCCGATCATGTCGTTCATCTCCTGAGCGTTCGTCTGGAAACAGAATAATTTTGCTACTTCAGCCTAAAGTCGATTTGCGAGCTCATCTAGTGACGTTTAGTAGTGACTTGATTCTAATCATCCCAATGCAGGGCAATGACCTTCATGACTGAAATCAAGTTACCACAACAATGATGGGTACAGGCATAATCGCCCCACTTGCCAAATGCAACTTGACGATCACAAATACAAAAAATGATCGAAAATTCAAAAGTCTTGTCACCCGACCCAGGGATCGAACCCAGAACCCCAAGATCTTGGCCCGGTACTTAAACCACTAGTCCAACGGAGGCCTTGCTACTATGAATGAGAAATTATTTATGATAATTTTATGTAATTAATTAGTAATGCCTGAATTCAATAATGACTTGGCAGCATGGTTTCTGATCTTAGCCGGAACTGAGAAGAACAAAAAAAATTATCGTAAGTATACCTTCTCAGCGTCTTGCATCTTGGAGAGGAAGTCAGCGGTGCCGGACTTGGCGATGGTGCCGAGGTTGTTGACGAGGTCGTGGCGCGTCATGCCGATGCCCGTGTCGATGATGTGCAGCAGCCGCTTCTCGGGCTCCGCCTTGATGCGGATGCTGAGCTCCGGGTTCGTCTCCAGCACGTCGCGGTCCGTCAGCGACAGCAGGCGGATCTTGTCCAGCGCGTCGGAGCCGTTCGAAATCAACTCGCGGAGGAAGATCTGCAACGAACGAGCGCGATTAGTGCGGCACTGACTGTTTTTTGTTCTAGTGTAAGTGAAAGTAAAAGCAGACACCGTTTGTTGACGTTAAAGTTTTGCAAATAAAAGATACCATGCAAAACGGAGGCATTAGTCAAGCATTTAAATAACGAATCGAATTTACCGATAATGTTTGTTGTAATAAGCTGTGTGTTAACCCGCCTTATGCGGGTGATACTAGAAAAAATAGAAATCAATTGAACACCCGTGTTTTGCTAGAATTATTTATCGAGTCAAGGTCGTGTGGCTGGCACACTGTTTAGCAATACAACAGAACAGTAACAAAGTGAAAACAACCGGACAGGAAAGGGGTGGTCTCTTACTCATCAGATATTATATCATTATGTGTATACACGAGTAATATGCAATGCAACTTGGTTTGACATGAAAACCTATTTGAGGTAATCATCATACAATTTTTACGCCGTTAAGGCAGGCAAACTGATATGTTACTATTGTAAAGGCTTCACCATAGAATTTGATTACATAACAGGAAAAAACAAGATGGTCACGCTCCGGATTTAACCGTCATCACGATCGACACGTATTATGAAGACTGTTTACACCAATCTGTCATGGAATAATATTGGTGACTTCAAGTTAAGATTAGTCCAACAATAACAATTGAATTGGAAGATTCCATCACCTTATACAGCCAGCAAAAAAGATTTTATATCTTCAACAACTCATTAAACACAGGTTAGTACATTCAGCATACTATTACTTGGACACATACAGTTACTTATCTACTTCTAAAATTAGCGTACGCGGTGGTTTAGAGTCTGTCCAGATGAAGCGACTTCCTTAGTCATTCGCGCGCACCGCGATGCCAGAAAATACGCGCGAGAGCATCTGGAGCGCGAGTGACTACGCAAATCGATCTTGGATCAGTGCAGGGCGTTACCTACCTCCTTGTTCCTGTAGAGCGAGTTGATGATGAGCTTCATCATGCGGTTGACCTCGGTCTGGAAGGTGAAGTTCTGTCCGCGCTCCTTGATCTCCCGCAGCTGCGCCACGCTCAGCCCGTCCGGGGAGATGGCCTCCTCTTCCCGCAGCACCGCCTCTGCGTCTGAATAAATTACGAGAGTTACCACTTGCTCTAGAGTGGACTAATCATTTCTTGATTGGTCTATTCTAGTCTTAATGCCCGAACTAAATTTGAACGTTAACATACGGGGACAAAAATTTTACTACTTTACGGGGGCGTGTCGGTGACATTTAGCGGTATGGCCCCAAACGAATGGATGGACTCCAAAACACGATCACTCCAATTGTTTTCACTAAAAAATATTTATTACAAAGACGTTCACGTTTGTCATCATTAAAATATTTATTAGAAAAACGTTCACGTTTGTCGTAAATTATAACTAGAAAATAGAAAAATTGACGCAAACTATATTCAAGAGCTGAAAAGTGAAAAGGTTTTTAGAATGGTTAGGCCCAGTGTTATAATTATTTGTTTATTTACATCACTAATTAACGGTTTACTATTGTTTAACAAAAAACGTGTGACAAAAGATCACTTTACAAACAACGTTTGAAAATCATTTGACAAACTTTCATTTCCCAAGCATTTTGCTTTAAAAATGATCGTTTGACATAATACAGGTTTCGCAAATGTTTTACTTAGAAAATATTTCAACTTTTAAAATATAACATGACTAAATAATTCGTTTGTCAAATTGGTGATTTTACAAAAAGTTAATAGATAAATTATTAGTTTGTAAAAATAACTATTTTCTGTCTATTATTGGATGTGTGAAATGCGAAAAAACTAAATATATCAGTGACTTTTTTATGCCTTTTTGGGGCGCTCGGCGTTCGCTTCGCTCTCTCGCCTTCACGCATTTGTATGGTCACTGTTCTAACCTAACCTAACCTAACCTACACTTTTTTTAACCTACTTGACTTTTTAGGCAATGAAATAACATGAACGCACATTTTGCGTTCCGTTAAGAGCTAAATCTATTTTAAAAATACCTAAAATCGTCACACTTATTGCACTATGCTTTTGTACTACATGGATTGGTCAGATTGTTGTATTAACGTATATTTTGGTAAATAAACTTTGACTTTGACTTTAAAATATTTATTAAGCAATGCAAACTTATTTCCCTAATTGATTAAAAAATAATCAATTAGGGAAATAAGTTTTGTGTAGTGTGTTTAAGACTCATGAGTAGTTTATTAAACAATAGTTTATAATATGATAAATTTATCATGTATAATATTGTCAAAAGTTATTTTTCAAATGAAAATTTATTTGTTTTTTGTCAAATGATTGGACACCCTAATTAACGCCATAGCACGACCGTGTCCACCTTAAAATACCTCATGAGGCTTTTTAAAGCATTGCGTTTTACATTTAACATTATAAGAGTTTTTTTTTTCAATTATTCATCATTAAAATATTTTGCTGAAGCCGTATTCGTATGAGTATTGTTAAATGAATGAATCGATGCATGACAATCTATGCGCTATTCACAAATATCAAAATAAAACCCAGTTTTGAGGGGGCGTGACCGTTATCGTATTTATTGCAGATAAGCACAGCAGGTACGAGGGGCAGCGTGGGTGGGTCTCCCAGCGACGTACGGGGCTATCGACCAAGCATCCCCGCTGCTGCACTAGCCCTAGCGAGCAAGGGCCGAGTGCAGCAGTGACTTGAAGGACGATGTCGGAAGCGGAGGGCGAAGGGCCAGCGGGAGCGGGTTCAGCTAAGGCTGCGGCGAGCTCAAAGGCGGCGGCGGGCGCACAAGCGGCGGCGGGCGAGGGGCGCGTGCGACACGATCGCTCCTTCAAGCTACGCTTCGCGGCTCAGCGTGAGCCCGGCCGCTCCGACGTCTCGGCTGTCAAGCCTCTAGGAATGCGTTCGTATTCTTAATTCTGTTTCGGTTGCGAGGACAATCTGGTGTCAGCTTTTCCAAGCCACATTAACAGGCCAATGATGTAACTTTTAAAACTTCATCTTTTGAAAGAAGATGGGACAGCCGAGTAAAACGTGCCCTCCGAAGCAAGCCTATAACCCACCGCCACCGCCCCTTCCAGATTCATACCAATTTAAGAAATACTGTCGAAAACCTATAAAACTGGGACTCTTGCGTAGTAAGCTTATTAATTAATCGAGTTCGGTTTAAGTATATTGATAAACATAGTAGGAAGTCTAATCTACGAGACACGGTATTAGTAAATAATCAGCAGTTACAGCGGGCATTGGTTTATCTTTTCGCGATAACAATGACGACGTTACTGGTTTACCTGTGGGTTTTTTTTATGAGGTACTTATATTTGTTTCTTTTAATTCAAGATATTATTAATTGATCGTTTTTGATGCTAACTATTGAAACATTGACGATGAGAATAATCAAATCAAATCAAATCAAATTTATTTTTCAGATATTAATCCATATTATAACTAATTACAACTAACTTACAACTACTCATCTTAAAAAATAAAATAACACATACAATTCTTAAAAATAATACAAAAAGATAAAAGAAAAATTAATAGAATTTAAAGTTTTCATTACTATATACATGTAAGGACATCCAAAACTTTTGTATAGGATTGTCCATTCTCTCAGCAATAACCTTCAGAAGAGTATTGGTGCTGCCCTGCACTCTTTTCCAGAGTGAAGCGACTCGCTTGCGCAGCACCGCTCCGAAACCATCAGTGTTCCACTCTGCGAACATCCCTGAAGCACTGCAGTGCCAGGGCAACCCCAACAACCCTCTGAAGGCATTATTATATTGGACGCGCAGAGCACTAAAGGTCTTTTTGGTGTGATTGATCCAGAGGTTGCACGTGTATAAAGTTTGGCAGTATGTTTTGAAAAGAGTGATTTTTACCTCGCGAGAACAACGTGCAAACCTCCGTGACAGCAAATTACTCCTTACCGAAAGCGCCCTGCGCTCCCTTTCCATGTCTATATCATCCTTTAGGTTGTCCGTGACCCAATGACCCAAGTATTTAAATTTTGTAACAATCTTAAGAGGATGCCCACTCAACGTTACTGGTGGCACTGAATAAGTTTTGTTGCCAGATTTAAAAACTAAGATCTCACTTTTTGTAACATTGTACTTGAGTCCATGGGCCACAGCATACCTTTCACATATTGCTAGCAATATCTTAAGCCCGTTGATTGAGGGGCTCAGCAACACCATGTCATCGGCATAACTAATGTTGTTAACATAACAGCCGTCTACCGAACAACCCACCCCAGCGTTATTGAGCTCCTCAATCAGCCCATTAACATATATGTTAAAAAGAGTAGGTGAAGACAACCCTCCCTGTCTTACACCACATTTCATCTTAAAAGCTTCTGAGTACTGCCCAGCCCATTTAACTAGGTTAGTTTGGTTGTCATACCAGTACTTGAATGTTTTGATTAGTTCAGTCGGTAAACTCGTATGACTGCTTAATTTATTCCATAAAACATTGTATGACACCAGGTCAAAAGCTTTTGACAGGTCCAGAAAGCACGCAAATACAGGCGTATTCCTGTTTGTATAATACCGGACAGTGTGTTTAAGGCATAATATTGCTGACTCCGTAGATAAGCCGGGTCGAAAGCCGAACTGAGCGTCATTGAGAATCACATGCTGGTTTAGATGTTTATTAAGCACACTGTCCAATACCTTTGCTAATATAGTGGCTAAGGATATTGGCCTATAATTGCACTTGTCAGATATGTTACCTGTCTTATTTTTAATTATGGGTACCACTATAGTCTTTATTAGATCGTCTGGTAAATAGTTGTGTCGAATGCAGAAAGTATAGAACAGTGAAAGTACTCTAGGTAGGTGGAAACCCGCATGTTGCAGATGTTCGATGCTAAGACCGTCATGTCCGGGAGACTTGCCTCTTGCCATGTGCCGAATTATTTCAGCAATTTCTGCTGGTGTTACTTTGATGAGGCTGCTCCCCTCACGACTCCTAACATCGAACATCGGCTCGTCCATATCCGTTGCCCAAGGTTCCACTTTGAAATGATCCCTGAACAAGTTAGCTATTTCGTTAGGTTTACTAGCATTATCGACGCAAACGGGAAGACATACTTTTGGATTTAATTTATTAATTGACTTCCACAACTGTGCAAAATTTTTATTTCTGTGATGTGAGGCAATTAAGTCCATCTTAATTTGATCTTTATGGTTTTGACAGAATTTGAGTTTTGCTTTAAAATATTTTCTGGAATAGTACATTTCCTCGTAAAGTATCCCTGAACCTGGCTTACCGTGTAAATACCATTCCTTAAAGCAATGCCTAGCCCTTTGATGTGCCTCTCTAACGTGTTTGTTCCAACCTACTACATAATGCTTTCCGCTTCGCCCCTTTTTACTACAACTAGAAACCGAAGCCTCCTTAAGTATTGTGACAATTGAGTTATACATAATATCTATGGTTTGCCTATGATTTATGTCATTGCATAAATTATCACAACAAAATCTAAATTCCTTTGGGAAATCAATGTTTCTTAATTTGTTATTACATATATCATAATAATCCTTGATTTGCGACTGTTCCCTTTCACCCCATAATATACTATTCAATAAATTAATATCGTGACCGTCTATGTTATTAATTACAATTTTTGGAATATTCTTATTTAAATTACAAACTATTTCAATTGGAAAATGATCCGACCAATATACATCGTAATGAATCTTAGCACTTACTACTGTTTCTTTTGCGGCTGTTGTAGTCACACAGTGGTCGAGCCATCGTCTGCATCCGTGACTATCGCTGATATAAGTATATGAGTGATTTGGCAACATTTCAGTATCCATTATGTACATTTGCTGTTCAATACAAAAACTCTTGAGTTCATTATAGAAAGGCATACCAGGATGAGCATTAAAATCACCCAAAATATATATTAAGTCCACATCTTCACTATCAATAATCGCATTTATTTCGCCTAAGCATTCCGTAAATTCAATTAAGTTTAGGCGCTCGTCGTTAGGCATGTATACAGAAAAGACAATCATAGATCTATCACTCATAGTAATTTTAACAGCTAGAAGGCGAACACATTTACACTGTAACAGAGAAACACAAGGAAATCGATCTTTTCGCCATAAAAGAGCTACACCCCCGTAGGGACGACCGCGTATAACTCCTGCCGATAAGTCCACAGCTGTGTTGCCGGTATAAGCAAAGGCTGTATCAATTGTTCCCAGTAGTGGTATGTCTTGCTGTAGCAGCCATGTTTCCTGGAGAGCGATGATGTCCGCTGATTTACACAATGTCCTCACACAGTCTAGTGAACGTGAGACACCTTTACAATTAAAACTTAGGAGTGTGCAGTTTGAAGATGAACGTGTATTATCCATGATTAATGTTGTTTTCTTTATCATTTTGCTGGGACTTTGAAAAATCTATAAAACGACGGAATAGCACCCCTTCCGGCCAAAATGTCTCATTAAGAAAAATATGCAATTTGTTTCTGGGTACTAAAACTTTGAAGGCGTTATAGCCTCTATCAATTTTTAAGTTTAATTTATGCAATGAGACATTAAGTTGGGTTTTATTATATACATGAGCAGTTATATCACTCTCCACTGTACATTTGTCAACATTATAAATAAACAGTGGTATTTTGACATCAGCTGCCTTAAAGTTAACGTTTGATTCGGTGGCCAATGTACCCTTTCTTCCTACAATTCTGTTTCGTAGCCTTTTACGCTGAACTAGTTTCCACTCTTCGGAAAGAAATTCAGGTTTCCACTGTCCCGGTGCCTTGAGCTTATCTGCTATAGACGTTTGAGAATCTTGTATGCACACTTGAGCTTCTACAAGTGCAGTATCCGTATCCAACGGCAACAAAGGTGTTTCAGCATGCGCACTAGTATTGATAGACATAGGCGAACTAGTATGCACAAGTTTTGTCAAGCTAGGTTCATCACAAATCATCAAGGGTGGAGCATCAAACACCTGACTCGACATTCGCTGTGTTGATTGCGCACACGAATCATGTATGGCATTTTGTTCAATATTCCTATCCACATTAGACTTTGGTACTTGTATGTATGAATTTATAGATGATTCAAATGGATTTCCAGGGCCAGGTAATGATATATTATTATTATTGAGGCTAGAATCTGAGATATCATGCAATCCACTTACGTTATCGCAGTTCTTTAAATGATAGGTTCCCCTTTTTGTGTTTACATTCAAGCAGTCATCGAGATTTATAGAATGCGACAATTTTAGGTCCTCAACGTCTTTTTTAAGCATTCCAAATGTATCCACTGTGATATAACGCTCTTTGACTAACTTCAATTCTTCTTTTAGTATCAGCAAGTCCTTAAGAAGACGCGTCACATCAACATGATCAAAAGTAATTGGTGGTAGTTTCTGAAGATCACGAGCCACAAAGACTGGAATACAGTCAGGATCTGTCCGTTTAAAGAGCGTGATTATGTCATCTATGTCTCGTTGAGTTTTCTTATCGCCTTTACGGGTCTTAATTCTCTTTTCTGATTGTAAGGAGTCATACAACAACTTCTTTGCACAAAGTATTTCCTCTGGCGTAAATGCCGTTACACAAATACGACTTAGACTGTCCTCGTCCATTACATCCAGCTTATTCTTCACAAAAGCCAAAACTTCACTGATCACAAGATTGCAACCTGTACATTTAACAATATTCGATGTCATTATAACAAAGCTTAGGGACACAGCTGACCAACAAAAATATGCTTATTATGCTTTAATTAGGTAATTTTCAATTTATTTTCATATTTATTTATGTGTCACAATATGACATCTTTGACACCTTTTTTGATAATACGGGCTTCAGCGCTTTTTCTCCAACCTCAGCTAACCGTGGCCATATGGCAAAATCATCCTTTTAATGAGACTTAAATGATCATAGCGGATTATGAATATGTTTACATGGTATAATTTTGTGATAAGGGCTGGCTAGCTAACCTAATGCATGCATTTGTATTACTCTGGTACCCTGTAATTTTCACGCTGCCTCTATGAGGCTCTTTCTGACAACATTAATCTATTTGTTCAATAAATCGCGACTATCCTCGCACTAGGTATGCTGGTCGGCAGATAAGGATGAGGAAAATGTATATGCTGCCACACTACGTTATTTCTCTCTAGTTCTGTACATATCTCTACACTAGCTGTTGCCCGCGACTTCGTCCGCGTCAATTTCTGTTATTATGATCGCGACTACTTTTGCAACATTTTTCACTCATGCTTCGCTCCTATTGGTCGCAGCGTGATGTTATATAGCCTAAAGCCTTCCTCGATACCTAAATGGACTATCCAACACAAAAAGAATTTTTCAATTCGAACCAGTACTTCTTAATATTAGCGCGTTCAAACAAACAAACAAACAAACAAACTCTTCAGCTTTATAATATTAGTATAGATTATTCTCTCGTTACTTCCCATGCTGCCAGGAGGAATGTTGAGAGGTGGGGAGCAGCGAAGAGTGAGAGTGGATTGTTTACATCATTCTCTCGCTGCTTCCCATGGTGCGGGGAGTCGGTCGTCGGTGTCGTTAAAATATGTTAGGATGGTAATAATGTGCGTGTTGCAGCGGCGACGGTGACGGACAAGTTCTACCGGCGGCGCGCGGCGGACGGGCCGGCCACCGAGCGCTCGCTGCGCCGCATCCGCGAGCTGTTCGCGCGCGGCCCCCGCGAGACGTACGCCGCTCCGCGCACCGCCTCGCACGAGTGAGTCAGCGTGTCATATCAAACACCCCATTCTTCAACCCTCGTATGCCTCCCCCACACAATCTATAGCTAGCAGTGTCCAATCAGCGTTACGTAAATGCGGCTGCGAAAGCGTTGTCAACCTTGATCGGATGCTGCCGCGACGTCGATAGAAAAACGCTCTTAGGATCCGTCAAAGACACAATTGAATTTCTATATTCTCTGGATATGCCACAAATGAGAGGTTAAACCATGTTGTCACACTTGGCGCATATGTGATCGGTAGTACCGTGAACGACTTACTACATGGTGATGAGTAGTAGTAGCAACCCTCTGTACATTCCACGACGACGATTTGGATTAGCGGTAGTAAACGCTGCTTCTGAGCCATGGGTCGCGGGTTCGATCCCCGCACAGTACAAATATTTGTGTGCATGAACATGTCTGTTTGTACTGGTCTGGGTGTTTTCTACGTATTATAAGTATGTATTTACAAAAAAAAAGTATATAAGTAAGTTTATCGGCTGTCTAGTACCTAGGCTTGTTAAGTACCCTGTCGTATGGGGTCCATACGACAGGGTACTTAATAGTAACTTAATTTGGGACTAGATGGCTCTGTGTGGCCCAGTGAGGCATATATAAACTATAAACTATTCCAGAAACTTTATACATTCCATTCTGGGACGTGTAAAAGCGCCTCCAGGGGCCTATTTGCTGAAATAAAACTGATTTACTGATTTTAGAAAGAAACCAGTAGTCACTTACTGAGATAGAAACATTGGTTCGATTTCTATGTAAAGGGATTCAGTTGTTAGCTCTCTACATCGCAAATGTAAGAAGCTAACAGTAATTAAATAATATAATAGAATGATGTCCAGTCCAATCTCAACTTTATAGTTATATTGATAAAAAAATTAAAAGCATTGAGATACAGTTCAACTATAAGATGCTTCTTACATATTTATTATTAATGCTACATATATTTTTTAAAGTAAACTTAGACATGTTTTTTTGTCAGATATGGATGGTGGTGGGACCGAGCCGCAAAAATGGCCACTACTACATTTAGCGACCGCAGGCTGCACCACCACATACAAGACTCTGCCTGGCTCAAGGCCCGCCTCCTGGTGCTCGCCGCAGACGACAAGCTCAAGCAGAAATAATTAATGCAACTGTCACATTAATCAATTAACAAATGGCATTGACATTATCAGATTACCAATAATAATGGTATTAAGATAGTTAACCCACTAAGCAATGTTGATAAGGAAATAAAGTATATTAAACTGTGGCTTTATTTGTGTAACCAAAAATATTACATAGTATGAGTCAAGGACGGCTTATGGAAATGAGAAAATATTACATAGTATGACTCAAGGACGGCTTATGGAAATGAGAAAATATTATGTATTTTTATGTAGTAAATATTTTTTGGGTAAGACTAAACCATTGAAAATTGACAACATTGGAACTACTAGGCTTGCCATATCTTGAATGCTGAACGGACCAGAATTTTTTCCAAGTATTTGGGTAAAAGGCTCTTTTCTATAGTATTAGTTATGGTTGCACTAACTAACTAGTTAATCTTGAAAATATTAAAAATGTCAAAGGACTAGTCAAAGTCACTGTAATTTCACCAGACAAACACATAAAAAGCTAGACACTGCAGCTTTATTTTGGACTCCTGGTAACGCTAATTGACTGGCTTTCATAATAAATTGAGAATGTTTAGGATTACTTTGCATTCAACAGTACTATGTGTATAAGCTTACCAGTTCGTGAGCCCTCACGGGAGGCGCCGAGGTCGGCGTCCGCCGTCACCTCCTCCACGGAGCCCACGCCGACGGTCTCCTGCGCGCGCGCCCATCCTGGAACCGAAGCCACAGCTCAATGACAGCTACCATCAATTATCTTAAGAATCAATGGTAAGTACTTGCCAGATTTTTCAACTTACCAGCTCAATAGCATACAAAAGCTACTAATAGAAAGTTCTAGTTTTACTAATTATGCAAAGTTTAACAGGTGGGTGAATGAGAACTAGGTAATACTCGAATGTTAAAGTTAGTCAGTAAAATAACTTTTGTTATTATGTGATATAAGGCCAATATTTGGTCAGAGGGCATCCTTCTTATCGCTTTATCGATGAAAAATCATCACATTGTAATATAAATTCGTGGCATCAGAAATCTCTAGAAGTATGAAAAATTTTTACCTGAGAAGAACAGGAGGCCGACGCCTAGCAATAAAAAGTATTTCATTGCCAGATATCTATTGGAAAACTAATTGCAACGGGGGCTTCGTCTCCTACGAACTATTCAGACAATGCCGGTTTGAAAACTGTTGTAGTGAAGCTGAAACCAAGTGAAACACGCTCAACAATATCCACGCAGGAAACGTCAACAGATTGATTACTATTGGCAGTTTTGTTTGTCAAAATGCATAACTGCCAATGGCGTGGATACACGGCATATTTTTTAACAAATAGTAGTCAACTCTATCCAAATGTCTCAACCCTATTGGTTAGAATTAATGTCAAATACTATCACTCACTCATTCACTTTTTTTTATTACAAATTTAACGGCCTTGGAGAGTCCATACTGCCTAGTCTTACGTTAAAATGTCAATCTAAAATACATACAATATCATAAATACTTACTTAAGAGGAAACACTACGGGCGAGAGAATTGAAAAATAGGTATTTGTAAAATCTATTGCTGTCGTGTCGCGCAGTGCCAAACGCCTTCACCCTGCGGTGATAGAGACAACTGCTTCTTGGACTGAAAATACATGGATTTAAATACTTTTTTCATCAAAAATTAAATAAGGGTTTGGCCGTGTTCGTGTGTTTTCCTTTTTTTCTAAAATTGAGCTAAATTTGTTTTCTGGATGTTGTAACACAGTCAATTAATAATTATGGATTTAGAAAATTATTTTGCTAATGATTTCCGCTTGTTAATATACCGGCCTAGATACCTTCACCACACTACCCGCACTAACACTGATTGAGCAAGCACTATTTCATGCAGGAAAACCGCCCGCCCTCCCTCAAAAATGCATGCAGTACAGTTAATGCAATTATTAGTACCCAACACCAATATAATAAAAACCTCGACGCGTTTCGCCACTTCACGTGGCATCCTCAGGAGATGTTGTCGCCTTCGCTGCGCTCCGACGACTAAGCTGTGAAAACTAGCGAACAGGCCTTTTATAGAAACTCCCCACTACGACAACAGGTTGTGACGTTCAATCTGCGTTGTTATTGAAATTGGTTTGATTTGATTGAAAGTGGTTTGAGTTTTAATTTAAATGATAATTATGATTTTAAATTAAATAAATTTGAATTTAAATTATAATTATTGTGATTTGAATTTAAATTTTAATTGTGATTTGAATTTGAAAAAATATTGAGTAGTGGGGAAGTGACGAAACTGACCTGTTCATTCAACAATGTAAGCGTGTTGTCTTTTTTATGTTTTACAATTTCTAATTGTTCTAACACCGACAGTTTTAAACTTTTTTTACATGTGTGTAAAATTGAAAAAGTATGATCGTCTGGGATACTATGTCCCGAATCTATAAGATGTTTTGCAAAATGAGACTTCTCTGGGTGATTATTTCGATAGGCGGATATGTGTTCTTTATAACGTGTGTTGAAACTACGGCCGGTCTGTCCTATATAAGACGAGTTACACTCCCTACAATCTATCTTATAAACACCAGATTTCTGAAGTTTATCTAACCTATCTTTACCGTTACAGAGTTTTCTTAGTGAATTATTAATAATTCACTAAGAAAACTCGTAACTCGTCTTATATAGGACAGACCGGCCGTAGTTTCAACACACGTTATAAAGAACACATATCCGCCTATCGAAATAAAACTCCTGTAATCATTGAAATGTACATTTCAATGAGTTAGATTAGTTTAGGTTTAGGTTAGATTAGGCTATTATGTTTATGTAAGTATTTATGATATTGTCTAAATTATAAATGGACATTATTACTTAAGACTAGGCTGTATGGACTCATCCAAAGCCCTTAAATTTATATGAAAAAAAAACTATCAACTTGTTATTCTTCTTGTGTTTTTGGCAAATAAATGTTTGATTTGATTTGATTTGATTTGGACTTTGTTTCTGAGCTTTGGTGAAATTATTAGACGTGGCATTTATTGTGATGAAGCGGTGGCATTAAGAATTTATGATATTTTATGTATTTATCGAAAATGTTGAATTCCCACTGAAGACATGCTGCATGTTTTCAGACCTTAGCTGGTTCCGAAAGGGACAAAACAACAAAAAAAAAAAAACTGATTGCGTGAAAAAAACAAATTGTCAAAACAACTTGCTGTCTCACGTACCGTCCGTCCAAAGAGTAATATAAGGCGTCCGTCCGTCCGGTGATCAACATTTTCTGGACAAGAGTTTATTATTATGCTTCGACTTCGAAACGAGTTTTTGATTACTGACTGAGTGATATTTTATCAAGTTACGTGAAGCGTGTAAAGGTTGAAAAATGACTAATAACAGTTGCTCACCACAGAAGGTAACCTCTAGACGTCAAATAGTATACCGAAGAAGCGGATGGAGAGTCCATCAATTCAAAATACTCAGTGGTGAAGTGGTATGCAATGTAGCAGTTCTACGAATGGAGGGGTCGCTCCTGCTTTGGCTCGGCAGTGGCGGTGAAAAAGCAGAGTTGAATGAAATCGCTCTAGGAATGCCAGTCAACGCCAATGGCACAGCAGGACGGGCTGGTCTGGCCACGACGCTCCTGGGCGTGGAGGGAGCCGGCACGGCGATGGCTCGGCGCCTTACCGCTTTATTGAAGCAACCAGTGTATGTCTGTGCAGGCAGTCAATTCGACAGATTCACTATTCCAATAGTAGAGCGAGGACTTATTACTGAAATTAAAAACAAACCTGAGTGTTTTTGTTAACAAGTTTCGTGCTAATCAGCATTGCAAGATGTTTATGGACAAATTCTGGTTTGAATTGTTTAGAGTAAAATAAGTGGAATTATGTCATAAGAACCACACAGAAAAAACGTATGAAGTAATTTTTAAATAGGTACTTACTTTTCTTTTTATTGAACCCTTTGACGATCGGATATTCCAGACACAATTAAAATCAATTGTTATCGCGACAACCGGTTGTCGCTTGGGGTTCGAAGCGTTAAATAATGTTTATATTACAATAGATAGCAATAGTTTGTAAATGTATTGCTTAGTTAAAATATGTTGACTGATTAATCCCTCGATCGTGAGTTATTCCAGACACAATTGAAATCAATTGTTATCGCGGCACGCATGTGCCTCCTGGGGGTTGAGGGATTAATAAACACTTTAAAGATTAGTCAAAAATAATAAATAAATATTTAGTAGGTACTAAACAATAAAGTTTTTTCCTTTATTAACCCGTTGACGATCAGATATTCCAGACACAATTAAAATCAATTGTTATCGCGACAACCGGTTGTCGCTTGGGGGTTGAGGGATTAAGCATGGTTAATAATACAACACTTGTGTAAAAATTACAAATGTATGTACATTTATTTATCAGTTGTGATTTTGTAGTTAATAGCAGCCACATATTTTCAATTTGTCTTCGAAATATGCAATTATCATAAATAGCCTTCCAAAGTTGTGTAAAAGGTGACTTATACCTTAATATTTTAAGTTGGATCTGTCCGAGTGATCTTGTTTTTTAAATGTTACTAAAATAAACCCTAGTCTTGTTTCTCAAAGATCAATATTAAGTAAGTTTAAACAGATTCAATGTGTAAATTTATATTTACATTCAATTACACTGAAATGTATAAACTGGATAGGGTTTCATTAATGTTTTTTTTTATGGCAAATGCATTGATGAATCTATTCAATGCTTCCAGTGCAAAGCATTTAATAGATTCGTTGAATGCATTGGTAGTCCTCCTCACCTCAAAAATTCGGAGCAGGCTTGGCTTGCAGGTTAAGGTGGTGGTAATTTGTCTTCTCAGAATTGTATTTTAAATTTTTTACACCAGCAATTTAGTTGCTTAAAACATTTTAAACACATATGAAGTAAAAATTAAAAAAAAAAACCTTTTATTTTACCCAGATTCCTCATGCTTCCAGGCCCTTATGGCGTTCCCAAATCGCAATGCAAGCGATAAATAAGTAATAAATAAATGTGGACAATACTACACATTGTTCTGATCCCAAGGTGAGTAGGTAACTAACTATTTAAAGCACTTGTATTGTGGAAATCGTAAGAAACGAAGGTACCACAAACACTTAGACCCGCGAAAAAGTCTTTTTTTCTACATTAACCCGTCCTGGAATCGAACCCTTGCGCGACCTTGGAGCGCGCGACACCTTGAAAACCAGTTTGTACGCCACTGCCACGGAGGTCGTCGGATGTTTGTATGTTAGTAAGATAAGGTAGGTAATGGGAGGGTAAGTACTTAATAGACGGATCTCAAAACTTTTATACTCTGCACATTAAAGACCTAAGACCACTGTAAGGTGTCGCAGTCAAAAACCAGTGTAGGTAATTATAGTTTTCATTACCACGGACTACTTCAGTCCACTTAGAAAAATTAGAATGCTTGAACCCTACTTCAGTAGGTGGGTATGGGATGGGATATGTGATTTTAAACTCAACATATAAAGACAATGGTGCCTCATCATCACAGCCATGTGACGCCCATGGTTAAGCATTAGGCCTCCCCAAAGGACCTCCACGACACGACGATAGTAAATTGGACTGTATTAAATTAAATGTGAATGTTTGTATGGATGTTCGTTTCTCAACACGCCAAAACGGCTTAACAGACCTGATAGAAATTTGGCAAATGGGATCACTATGTTTATTTTTCGTATTGAAAGGGATCGACATGGTTTTTTGCATAGTGGAAGTGTACAGCCTACCGGTCAAGGTACAGTACCTAACAACTAAATTTTATGACCGAACGAAGTCGCGGGCAATAGTTAGCTAGTATAAAATACATATATTTGACTACTGTCGTGTCAGCTAGATCATATATTTTTTGTAATTCAATTTAGCTAACGGGCTAAAAGATGTCATTCGGCGCGGTGATCCGCCTACTATGCAAGTGTCCCTGGTTAGATTCTCGGTCGGGTCGATTTAGGTAACGATCTACTTATTCTAAACGTATTTTTTGCCCGTGGCTCTACCCACGTGAACAACACGTTTTGTTATAATTATAAGTATAGCGCCAGCAAAAACCTGTGCCCAGTTGTGGGATAAAAATAGCCCATGTCCTTTCTCGAGGTCCAATCTAGATTTGTAGGTACCAAAATTCATTAAAATCGGTTCAGTAGTTAGGATGTGAAAGCATTATAGACTGACATACCGAGTGTTTACTTTCACATTATTTCCTCGCCCTTTAGGAAGAGGCCCGTGCGTGTGGGGTCCTAAAGCCGATATTAATCAAACCAAAGATAAGGTTTTTCTTAAAAGTCTGTTCGGATGAACTACTTATTCTTACGCAGACGAAGCAACAGAAAGACTTTTACCTTGTAAGGATTATACCTACTAAGGTATCTAAAAGTATCAATCGACGATGTAGATTCGTTATGAAATACGATCAATATCAGCTAAATAAAACTGCATAGGAGATTAGGTTTACCTACGGTTACCTTTAGTTAGGTAACGCCGATAATCCAACTTGGTAATTTTACGTACGAAGATACTGCAAGTAAGTACCTACCCTATATACATAAATAATTGGTAGATAATACTGAGATTTTCTATAGATAGGTATAAGTAACTACCTATTAGATTTCGAATAACGAAAACTATCCATTTGGGGCACCAGCCCTAAAATGAAAACCACTTACCAAAGTAGGTACCTACCTACCTAGCTAATCATTTCGTGTGAAAGATTTTGTAAATTGATAATATAAAATCAAGGCCGTCTTAAACTGGGGGTAAGAAGAAACCGGGCACAGGGTTGAGGGGGGCACTAGACGATCACCCTTCATAATGTACCTATACCTCCCCTATTGTTTTATATCAGTAGTAAAAATATTAGTTTTAAAAAGTTTGGAACAATTCTATCGAACAACCATTCTGGTGCGTAAGTAGTTGTAAAAATAATGCAACCATTAACATCGACAGGACACCTATCAAGACGGCCCTGTCGCCTTTGTTTCCAATAATTTCTTGAAGAGGTCTACCTACCTATATGATTCCTAGGGTTGAAAGTTGAAAGTCCGAGTCTCGAGGTAAGTGTAGGGAGGTTGCTCTACCTTAATTTACTATTTTTTAATCCTACTAGTGTATTTGGACTTTCTATCACTGGCTTTATGAGTACTCTAGTTGTGACTTCGTTAATGGAATTCGGTTTTAAATCATCAGTAAATAAGTAAAATCTGTTTTATTTCTGCAAATAGGCCCCTGGAGGCGCTTTTACACGTCCCAATATTTAAACCTACCACTGCTTCGGGACAAATGTGGGCTAGTGTCGAGAAGAAGCAGCGCAAGGAACTCAGTCACTATTGTCAGCCTCTTTTTAAATAAATATGTTTACATAAGATATATGCCAGTGCGAGCTGGGGCAATTTAAAGCCACACGTTCCTATCATTTATATAATCATTAATAGTATAATAGCCCTTTTTCATTAAAATTACTTTGATATATGATTTGAGTTTATGTGCTGGGAGTTCAGCAATTGACAGTGGTAATTTATTGAAAATACGAATACAATTTCCCATGAACGAATTACCCACTTTTCGCAGTCTGAATCCTGGAACGGCAAGTTTATCTTTAAAAATTAATAGACTCAGGCGTTACTTTGCGGAAATCCATAACTAATTATGGATTTAGAAAATTATTTTGCTAATGATTTCCGCTTGTTAATATACCGGCCTAGATACCTTCACCACACTACCCGCACTAACACTGATTTGAGGAAGCACCTGCACCACACTAACACTGATTGAGCAAGCACTATTTCATGCAGGAAAACCGCCCACCCTCCCTCAAAAATGCATGCAGTACAGTTAATGCAATTATTAGTACCCAACACCAATATAATAAAAACCTCGACGCGTTTCGCCACTTCACGTGGCATCCTCAGGAGATGTTGTCGCCTTCGCTGCGCTCCGACGACATATATAAAATTTATAAAAATTAAAAATAGCAGGGGTCCTAATACTGATCCCTGAGGGACACCCATGATAAGGGCCGACCCCGAAGACTTAGTTCCATCAATGCAAACTTTTTGTGTTCTATCTGTGAGATAAGAGTAAATTAAATCTAACGAATCATTCGAAGCACCATAATGTCTCAGTTTTTTGATTAGGGTTTTATGGTCCACACAATCAAATGCCTTTGACAGGTCACAAAAAACATCTATAGCATCTAACCTACTTTCCCAAGCATCAAACACGTGTTTTAGAAGTGCTACTCCCGCATCAGTGGTATTTCTACCTTTCCTGAATCCATATTGATTGTGATGTACCTAATAATTTATTCAAACTAAAGTGCGATAAAAGTTGACTAAACATAATTTTTTAAAATATTTTACTGAGTACTGGCAAGACAGATATTGGTCGAAAATTAGCGGGATCACATTTCTCGCCAGATTTAAATAATGGAATGATTTTGCTAAACTTCATTAAAGTTGGAAACTGTCTATCATCAATACATTTGTTGAATATTATTGCGAGATTGAGGGGCTATTGAATTTATAATTGTATTTGTGGCAACCGTGTCAATGCACTTAGCATTGCATTGTAAAATTCAATGTCCAAATTCATACACACGCACAGACACGTGACACAGAACTGTAATGTTTAGTATAAGCGTTATGAATAAATGAGTTGGAATTAGAGACTAGCCTTCATCACTTGTCTTTCCCATCCTACACGCCAGATAAGTTAACACGCAATATTGAGACTCCCACATATTGATAATATGAACGGAAATTCCCCAAAGATCTTCAGTTTTTTTCATATTCAACTCTCTAAAAGTTTTTATAATTAAATCAGGGTTTAAGGTCTAAAATTAAATGAAGATTTGCACTCATCGACAGCCGACTTGAGAAGGGATTCTTAAGTAGGATTGCTTGGTTTTAGTCTAAGTACATGCTTCTTTATTTATAATATTCCAAGTAGTTTTCGCTTTATTTTTTGAAGCTGAAATTAAATTATGATGATAAATTGACTTTGCTTTGGCGCATACTATTTTAAATAATTTGGAGTATTTTTTAACATGCTCAAAAATGTTGTGGTTTTTAGATTCAGCCTTTAGGCTATACAAATCATATAATGTTTTCCTGCTTTTGTAAATACCAGGTGTAGCCCATTCATTAAACTTACAATTTTGTTTGTTTATTTAACTTTTTTCTGCTTAAAATGATTATCAAATTCCTTTTTGACCAAACCAAAAAGGCCTTCATATAATTGATCAACATTCTGACTACCAGGCTTAAGCAAATTCACGCGCTTTTTATTTTTTTCTTTATAGGCCATGGCCTATACACATAATCTACTATGTTTGGGACATGATGGTGCTCAAATGATGGTTCCTGTCCACTATGGTCTGAAGTTAGACAATTAAATATAGTTTTATTTAACACTTTACCATTACAAAAAAATATTATCTAAGCAAGTAGCCGACGTGGGCGTTATCCTGGTAGGTTCATTAAAAAGATTTATTAAATCATATGACTTGAAGAGATTAAAAAATTGGGTGGTCGTCTGTGTGTCTTCTAATATATTAACGTTGAAATCGCCGCATACAACTACTTTTTTACACGATTTCGATTATTTTACTGATTTTACTAATTTTACTCTAGTTGTGACTTCGTTAATGGAATTCGGTTATAAGGGGGCGTCCATAAATTACGTGAGATGTTTAAGGGGGGGAGGGGGTCGAATCAAAACTCATCTAATCTTACGTTGGAGAGAGGGGGGGTCTCTGCAAATATCACGCAAAAAAATTATACTATTTTAGCCCGTTTAATCCAGATTTTACATGCTTAAGATTTAATCTTAAGCGTAATCGTAATATGATTAAGATCATTCACTAATTAGTTCGAAAGAAAATAATGTCATTCAAGCTTACGTAAGAAACCCACATTTTGAAAAATCTCACGTGAGATTGGGGGATGGGGGAGGGGGTTGAATAAAATCTCACGACATCTCACCGGGGGGGGAGGGGGGGACAGAAAATTCAAAAAAACACCTCACGTAATTTATGGACGCCCCCTAAGGCCCGTTTATGAATGGATGATAACAAAAAAAGAAACATTTCCGAACTTACTTCCTTCCTTGACTAATTAATTCTGACACATACCTGTTTTAACTGGTTTAAAGCTAATTTTCTGGCGTAAACTGAAAATAGGTACAAATCCCTAAACTTAACAGTTTTCAACTGTCTTAGGTGGGATTTGAACAAATAACCGTTCGCTTGCCGGGCGGGCGACTCGACAAAAATGTATGAGGCTGTTCTATTTATATCATAGACTAGCTGTTGCCCGAGACTTCGTCCGCCTTAATTCCTGTTATTACTGGGTATTTATTTTTTGGGTAACTTGAACCGTATCGCAGCGCACGCAACGGAAGCCTTCAAATATGAATATTTTTTCCCGTTTTTGCAACATTTTTCACTGATGCTTCGCTCCTATAATATTGGTCGCAGCATGATGTTATTTAGCCTACAGCCTTCCTCGATAAATGGACTACCCAAAACAAATAGAATGTCAATGCTAACCAGTAGGTAGGTACCTACTTCCTGAGATTAGCACGTTCAAACAAACAAACAAACAAACTCTTCAGCTTTATAATATTAGTATAGATTAACCAGAAAACAGGTTTTATTTAAATAGAAAAAGGAAAATATAAATAAATGATACTTACCTAAAGTTTTATAATAATTAATATCAACAGATTCACAAGCGTTTTGTAACAGTACGTACTAACTATAGGTACTTAATAAGTATAGTTAGTACCTACTTAGGTATTATAAGTACATAGGTACTACTTATACCTACTACTGCACAAAACGTTGTTAAGCATCGCGTAACCTCACGTTCTAGCTATACCTACCTAGGTATATTATCGCGTCCACCTAGCCAAAGACACTCACATATATTTTTTTAACTAGTTGTTAGACTAACATAGTTTTTAGGACACTTGTAATTAATAAACACTAGGTATATGGGCATTGCCTGAAATAAATAATTTTTATTTTGTTTATTTTTATTTATCTACGCGAGCAAAAGTAAGTAAGCTTTATCTACATATTTTATTTCTTTAAAAGTAGGTAATGTGTTTATTAATTTATTAAAAATTTTATTTAAGTCAATAACATTTAAAAATATCGGTTCTACCAATTTTTATTTAACATCACAAAATGTTTACCTACTTTATATCAGTTACAGAAACTACCCTTAAAGTTTGTCTATTATTTTTAAAGCCATGCAAATTTCATGGTCACTCTACAAGTCTATACCTAATCATCTATCTAATCATTTTTTTCGCCTTATCATCTTTCCATATCATGCCTAAAGTACTTAGGCAGTTATGTAGGACCTTTTTATTATGAGGTAAATAATTAATAGATGCTTAGGTATTGAATCACAGAAATAGTTTTTAGCAAGAGAGGGGCTGCTTGTTTTTATTCTGATCCAAGATTGTATAAATGTTTAGGTACAATAAAAACATTCACTAATAAAAAACGTGCAGTTTTCATTACCATCTACATACGAGTATCTAGTAAGTACCTAAGTAGGTAAATGTTTCCTGAACCGCGATAACCCTTTTTTAGTAAAATAATGAACCAGCAACCAACCAACCAACTTAGGGACTAATATTTGCAATGTGGACTGGAATCACGCTTCAATCAAAATCATATTTAAAAGCTGAATTTTAATTGATTTTGCAATTTAAACTATTTTCACAGCTCCTACCATTTTTTTTCGTTTTGTTTCCCTTACCGTCTGCGACAGTGCAGCGTCGAGTTAACGCGTTCATCCCCAAACTGATCGCTCCAGTGATTCGCGCGTTCCTGTTCGGGCGGGGCGAGCGCGGTGGGGGCGGGGCGGCGGGCGGGGCCGAGGCGGGCGGGCGGGCGCGGGGCGGGGGCGCGGCGCGTCGCGTGCGCGGGCGCGCCAGTGACGCGAGGCGCGCCGCTCCGGACGTATCTTCCGCGTGTTCCGCGCTCCGACCCTCGACCCGCGAGTGCTGTGCCGCTGTGCTGTGTAGTGCTGTGCTTGCTGTGCTAGAGATATCAGTGGCAGTGACCCCGACCGAGACCGCATCTAGGTGCCAGTGCGGTCAGGTACGCTCCTGTTGGATGGATTTCTTCGAGTAAACCCAAAGTGTTCAGTGAATGCAATGTAATAAGAGAATACCTAGGCAAGAACGACAACGAAAGACTTTTGCAAGAAAACTGTGCCCGCGGACTATTTGTGTGTCGCCTGACCTAGACCAGGCCAGGCCACGGTTATAGATCGCTACTATACCTATCAGGTGAATGACTTTTTTTAAGAGCAAGCGAGTAAGCTTATGAAATTTAATATTTTTGATCCCAGATATCCCAACAGTAGCTCAGAGAGAATAGGTACTATTATATTATAGTACCTATTAGTCTTAGCAGTCTTAGTTAACTAGAAAATGATTCGGAACATACCTATTTTACATACCCATATTAAGCTACCTACAGAGTGTTGTTTTGGTCCTTTAGTACTGTGATTCAATAAATACTAGAGGTAATTTGCTAAAATGATACTGATCTAGTTTTTTGAGAATTGATTTTGTTTAGAAGTAATTAATAAAATTAAATCAATAGGAGGCAGCTTATCATAAAAAAGTAAGTAAAAAAACATGTACCGAATTCTGTATGTAATGTACTGGACAATCTTTAATTCCAATACACTATTTATTCAATCAACCTAATATAAAAAAAGTGTCAAACGACTTGACCGATTCCTATGAAAATTTTTGTGTAGGTTTAAGAGAGTTGACCGTAAACTACTTTTTATCCTTAAAAAAGGACGTGTCCCTTAGGCACTATACATAATACGCATATGAAATCCCGTCAACAGCTCACTATATTTTAATTGTTTTCCAAATCATCCGAACTGGGCACTTTTCCTTCGTTCATTTCAATTGAATCTTTACAATAAATGTCATTGGGCGTCGCCTTCGGAATTAAGGTAGACTTCGGAGCAATGCGGCTTGCGGCTTGTCGTGCTTCATGCGTTACTTGCGGCCCACGCGGCCATGCGGCTGTACTTTGAATTAAAGGAGTGTATGAAACCCTTTCCGAGCGAGAACCGAGAATGCATTTACATTTCCCACATTATTTTTTTATGCCAAATTAGAAATGCAATTTTTTGCTGATTGGAGTTAATTATAACTTAGAAACTTGATCCGAAAAAAAATTGTTAACAATTTTGGGACAGTGTTTTAATTTTTTTAATTAAATCTAATTAAATATAATATAAAAAATAAAGCAATAGGTAGGTACGTATGCAGGTCCTACATTTACTAGGCAACAGAGTCAAATGCGTTCTGTACCGGAGTGCAAATCCGGTCTTATTAGGGAATTTCAATTTTCTAATTGCGTTATTACTCAAGCAAACGCGGTTTTAATGATTTGTGTGAATGCGGTAGGATTGAAACTTTAGGAAGGTATTCATATACCTACTAATAGCAATATTTTTTCTTTTTACCAGTGGCAGTTTGCGTTTCTAACAAACAGACGGATCTACAGACCAAATTACAGACATACTCGTAGTTACCTACTTGTGCATTATAAAATAAGTAGTACCTATACTTAGATAATAACTACAAACTATTCTTACTAATCAACACAAAATACATTTGAAGGTATGTATCTTTAGATGAAAATATTTCGTCTGCCTCAGGTGGGATTTAAACTCGCAACACACCGGTAACCGAGCGATTGCTTTTCCAACTAAGCGGCCAACACATTACAAGTGTCAATTCGTTAATATAAAACAGTGCGCGCAAGATTAAAAGTTCAGAAAACTTCAGAAATGTTATTAATAAAATCTATTGTTACATTGTGATATTTTACACGTGTAGCCTTTGGATAAGTTATAGTCGGCGGACATACAGCGATCTTCGGGTTCAGTACAACAATGCTTTGAGGATATTGTTGGGGTTGCCTTGGCGGTGCAGCGCCTCTGGAATGTTCGCCGAAGCACGAACAGACGGCTTTGCCGCTATAATGAGAAAAAGGTGTGCTTCGGCGCTGACGCGGTTGCGCGGCAGTACCAACACTATTCTCAAGGTCTTTGTTGACCGTTGGGACTCGGTGTTGTTTCGAAAATGGATGACGATCCATTTAAAATAAAATGTAATATTCTCTATTTTACTAACACTAGTTTTTAAGAAAAATTAATGTTACTAACTATATATGGGCTCCTAGGCCTGAAATAAATGATTTGATTGATTGATTGATTGTTCTGTCCAACTCCGGGACCACAGATTGCTATAATGCGGCTCAGACCGGAAATACTTTGAAAAGTATACAAAATGATATTTCCCAGAGCGTCTAAGTATTCCTTTAAAACAAAACCGATTAAATACAATTTTCATTAAAATATTAAGAAATTTGTTGTTCTTGTTTTTCTTTGTTCGTTTTTTTGGGCCCAGCTGAAAACCTATGCTATTAATACTATCTCTTCTAATCGTAATAAGATACGATTAGAAGAGAGCAATAGCTTTACCGCGGCAGTCTCCGAGTGCCACACGTCTTTTTTTTATATCGTTAAGGTTTTCAAGAGATTTTTTTACTACAATCAAAACTGTCAAATTTACACTCTTTACTTCTTTATAAAGTTCGTTAAACAAGATGTTTATATAATATTTTGTGTCATACAGTATATTGCTCGAAGTTAAGAACTATCTATTCGAGTCTTTTTTTGTATAATAATATGTATTTGGTAATCTCTAACCACGTTTTGATTTGTTTAATTTTCAGACTATATTTTAAATTTATTTTTAGATATAGAGACAGGCTTCTAGAGATTAGTTGTGAAGACTTTTGTTATTTTTTAAACAGAATAGTATAACTACGGTTGCTAAGCAATATGACTAGGATAGGTCTATCTCTACTGAATAGTAGTAGATGGTAGTTTATTACTAACGAGCGGCCGTTATTCTTTGCGTAATGTTTAGCTACGCATTTGGTAGTGGCGCTGTATACCTACATCTCTTAACTAAGCCTATACTAAAATTACACTAGTAGTACTCTGCAGATTCGTTTAGATTGATAGTTTTTTTTTTAAATATAAAAAACTAAATAGAAAATCAGCGTAAGAAAAGTGTTTTACATAATTAACTAAAACCCATTTGACATAAGAGTGCACCTTTAGTACAATTCATTTCAATCAAATAGTTACGTCTTTGATATCATACTATTGCATGTTAAGGTTAATAAATTTGACAGTGACATTAAATCAACGTCAACTATTCAAATGAGGACAGTTTTAGGTGTCACGTTTGTATCGGCTGTATCTGTTCTTACTCTACGGAGTGTTAGGTAAATAGTAAAACAAACCGAAACCAGCCTAAGTTAACATTCTTCTTAATATATAAAAATTACGTGACACGTTGTTTGTCCGAATGGACCGTATGGACTCCTAAACTACTAAGCTGATTTCAAATTTTCATTTGCATACCGTGTGCAGTTCGATCCAACTTGAATGATAGGGAAGCTTACATCTCAATTTATAGTCGCAATATTATTGTATTGCAAATTATTTGTTTCTTGACTCTTAAACACTTGGTAAAGTTAACGCCATAATATTTGGTGACAATGACATTTAAGACGTCAAAATCAAATTAAACTATTCTGAGGCGATACGAAATTTGCGGGTCAACTATAGTAGGTATTCATATTATAAAATATTATGGTGAATTCAGAAATTTGATATCGATATTTTTGAAAAAAATATTTTCATGCAATTCAAAATACTCGTACCTACTATAAAAGTTTTGAATTGTTTAAAAAAATAAGATAGTAAAAAAAACTTGAGAGGTGTCAAGCAAGGGACACCCGGATGGAACGATGTTCATTTATAGTGAAGGAATTGTAATATTTATTTTATTTTAATTTTTTTTCAATTCTCCCTCTTCCTCTCCCTCTCTATCTTTCTCTGTCTCAGACAGAGAAACACGCGCACGCCGCACGGCTTACAACTATAGCAACAAGTGTCGTTCAAAAAGTGTCGTTACATTTTTTTCCGTCTAGCCCCCTTTCGCAACGCGCGATAAGGAACTTCGTTCCAATATTAAATTTCTATTCTAACTTCACGATAGTATATATATTTATGATAGTGTTGGTTTGCTAAACTATTTACCTTTGAAATGAAGAAAACAGTACATTTACCTAACACCCTGTATATTGTCAATATGTTTTTCAATCACTTTTATCGATTTAATTGAATGATATATTGGCAAGCCACTGAAAGTAATTGCAAAGGAATTCTTTTGAAGCTGCTTGTAGGTTGGCTGCTTCATCGGGTCGTTGTCTCCGTATCATTGCACTCACCAAATTTAAGCTTTATAGATTTCGTAGAAGGCCATTGTTAAGTTCGTAAAGTTTGAGGATGAAATCGCTATTTGATATTACTATTAATATTGATAAAGTTTTCACGGAAGAATAAACGTAGTGACGATATATTTTCATTTTACTTTTCAGGGCCTGCCAAGTAGGCATAGGGCTAGTAGGTGCTTACAAATCAAATCAAAATATTTATTTGCATTATTTTGGGTAGGTATGTGATAGGTCTTGTTAATATCACATATAAATGAGATCAAAATATGCTATTGTGTATTGTGCATATATTAAGTATGGAATTGTAGGAACATTCTGTACTAATAATAATGTATAATTTTTTTTCTTTACACAATAAAATGAAAGCAAACTTATGGCTAGGATTAAGGAGAGCAATAATAACACAACACAACAAATACAATAGCGATTTCACTAAATTTAGGAACTAATATTAATATACATTTTGAATACTTTATTTGATATTTTAGCAACTTAATTGCACTAATAATATCAGTACCTATATAAACTTGAAAAATTGTAAATAAATTGAAGACAAAATTTTTCAAGTTTATATACTGATACGTTTTAAACTTGACTATCTAGTAAAACTAATGAGTCCCCACTAGGTTTAAAACACACATAAAAACTTATAAAATTTAAATATTAAACAACTTAAATACCATAAGGAAAGTTTTCATCCAAAGATTTAAATGTGTGCTTAATAATAAGTCACGCGTGCAGCTTTCTTATAAAGGATGGGCCTGACAGTTTTCTCAGATCTTCCAGTAAAGCATTGAAGAATTTTATTGCCATTACAGGTTCATTTCTCTTGGCCAATGTCAATCTGCCCGTAGAAAGCTGTAGTAAGTTTGAAGGACGACTTCTAAGCCCTATCCTATACCTGTAAATGTTTTTTCAGATGGGGAAAAGCCTGGATGTTGTTTTATTAACAGACATTTTTTTAATATAAGCTGAGCGTAAGTTCCATCATGTTTTAAAGAGAGGCCTACATGAATCTCTAAAATGAGCAACAAAGAGCGCCCTGATACATTTCTTTTGCATATATCTTAATTACCAAGTCAATGTCTGTGGAGTTTCCCCAGATCATTAAACAGTACCTACTGTAAAACTGACGCTACATATGCCTCTTTGGCTATGGTATGCCTCTGGCTACTTTCGCAGACACAGTTTCTCGTAGACGGCAGAAAACGAATACAAATCTGCTGAGCCTGGTGCATACGTCTTTAATATGGGCTTTACAGGAAAAGTTGTATTCATACTTTCACACATTCTGTTACCGGTATATCTTCAAAAGGTCAAAGATACTCGTACATTTATATAGTACACACATCGATAAAACAAAAACATTGTATACACAGTCTAAGTAAACTAAGTACTTTGAACAGCCCAAGTTCAAAAATAAGGATCTAATGTCATTTGTCTTACCTACCGTAAACCAAAGCCACCCCCACGTAGTAGTATTATATTATCTGTGCCTACGTACAGTATTGAAAGATAAACTAAGGTGAATGTTTAGTAGGTAAACATTTTGAGAAGTCATTTTAGTAGTTTATCTAGTTTTTTTTAACATCAATGAGGACGTAAACATGATAAATAAAGATTAGAACACAACAAAAACAATTATTTTTTCTTTGATAGAAAGTGTTAAGTTAAATACTACAAATCCATGAAGAACAAAGAATTACTATGTTTAAAATGTTGTTAAGTGGCTACGAACAGAGCGAAACAATGATTTGAGAAATAGGGAAAATAGTTTAGAGTGTAGAAATTGTTATTTGGAATAGAACTTAGTCTATAAAAATAATGTTTAATCACCAACCGGTAAATTTTCCCAGACAACATTAAGGCTTGAATTAACAGTCTAATTAATTTGAAATATCGACAAGAAAATCTAAAGCAAGCCAATAAAATGTATGTAAAACGACCTCCGTGGTAGAGTCACGTACACACCGGTTTTTAAGGTGTCGCCTGCTCCGAGGTCCCGGGTTTGATTCCCGCTGGATGGGTCAATATAGAAAAAAAGTGTTTTTCTACATTTTCTCGGGTCTGGGTGGTTAAAGGTTATGACGACCATTTGGATCAGCGGTAGTTAACGCTGCTTCTGAGCCATGGGTCGCGGGTTCGATCCCCGCACAGTACAAATATTTGTGTGCATGAACATGTCTGTTTGTACTGGTCTGGGTGTTGTCTATGTATTATAAGTATGTATTTACAAAAAAAAAAGTATATAAGTAAGTTTATCGGTTGTCTAGTACCCCCATACGACAGGGTACTTAATAGTACCTTAATTTGGGACTAGATGGCTCAGTGTGGCCCAGTGAGGCATGTCTAAAATATTTATTTATTTATTTATTTATTATTTATTTAAAGGTGATGTTAAGTCAATCTTATCGGCGAAAAATGCAGGTAACTACTATGTAATTGTTGTATCATTTTTCTTAATACACACTCAAATCGTGAGTGTCACTTAAGTGACTTGATTTATTTACCAGAACATAAACGTGTTTGCGAAATTGACCTGTACCTAGTCGATTGTGCCCTTGCGACTACAATAACAGAATGACTAAGAAAAGTTTCAGCCGAATGTAAACATATTTACAACCATTTTTTTTTTCATACATAATTCTCTATCTGTTTTAAATACACTTATCCAAGTTGTTTCCATTCCACTTATAAAAAAGAGATCAATCATCCGCCATGAATAATTCATCAAGTTCGCTTTTGTCGCCGCGGTTTTTTCCGTTATTTTCTGTTCGATACCACTCGCCTTGACCTCCAGGATACAACTCGACACGCAACTGCTACTAGAAATAGTTCATGTGCAAGTGTGAGTGTGGGCAAGTGAGGTCGACGCATGCATTGAACCCGGCGGGTACTACCCTAGGAGTTGTTGCCGGAACTGCTTTTCTGAAGCGTTAGTAGAAAAAGAGTTATGATGAAGTTTGGTGTTTTCCTGCAAAGAAACAATACCCGTCAACTATCCACAAAAATAATAATTAACAAGTACCTACTACGCCCCTTGACTGTGCGTCAAATAATATGATTTCTATTGTAATAGAAATGTTTAAACTGTTAGTAAAAAATCGTTAAAAATAAATAAAAAATAGCCGATTTCTTGATGTTACGATGTATTTAAGTAATTTTTTCTTCGTTTCATATAACCAACCACACCCATACCAATTTGTTATTTAAACAATTAAGGTTTAATTAAACGCAACATTGTCTACTAAAGATACTAAAATATAAATAGAAAAACATTACTAAATATGATTTAGTCCGCTGATTTTGGTACTACAAGACAGGAAATAAATGTTGGGCACATAGCGTTTTTAAAATTCCTTATACTTACGACATTTACTTATTTGTCTTTGAAAAGCAGAATCAACTTCTGAAATTGAACTGTGTTATAAAAAATGGATATTTAAAATATTTTAATTTCAGATAATATAATAATATCTTTAACAAAGTTTTTTTTACGTCTATGAGATTACTTTCGGGTCATAATAATTAAAGCTCCATCTACTTGCTTCTTTTCTCCAGTTAGCTAAATCCGTTAAATATTAGCTTGCTAAATCTTAGACATAATCTTAGAAATAACACATAATTTATTATTTAAAAAAATTGAAATTTTTAAAGTTAATTTTGTGTGTGATTTTGCATTATATGATTTATAAGAAGAGAAAAGTCACTAAACGTTTGAACCTTAGAAATACACTTTTCATTGCACTATGGGAAAGTCGCTTTAGGATTTTTACCTGATTTGATTTAAAAAAATACTAACGTAACTTAACTAAATAAGATTTGTATTGATTGCATTTGATTTGCATGCTTTTAATATGGCTAAGCAGGTCATGTTCCTTCTAGTTTTAACATCAAATTATATGTGCTAATAAGTATAGCAAATAAATTGAATTGTATAAAAGGCTCTATGTGCCATTATTCGTTACTAGAAAGAAGTTGAATCAGTGTACTCGTAGCTCCAATCGGAACAAACATTCTTGTCAAATTGTTTTTGGAGGTAGCTACCGTGAATAAAGCTCTGCGGCTTCTCGTCGCTACAGTAGCCCATATTTGATTTGAATCTGAGTGGCAGGGTAAAATGGCGGCATATGGAAAATGGCATTGGACATTACATAAAGATGATTACTAAATATTTTAAAACCTAAATCTATTGAAGGTGTATTAACTAAACAAAACCCTAAAATATATACTTTATTTGATATTTTTTAGAACTTAATTGCAATTGTAATATTAGGGGTTAAAGTATGAAATTGCCGTTTTGTATGGACGAAATCGAGAAAAGTCATTTTTCCATACTAACAATTTTTTAGTTTTTTTAAAAACGCCTGAACTCTGTGAATGCAATCAAAGGTGAAAGTTAGATGGTTATAAAGCTAAGCATTATAGTATTTTAATTTCTGAAAATCAAAGTAAATAATACAAATATACTTAATTGAAGCAAGAAGGTCAGCTGACACATTATAATGGGTCTTTTCAACGACTGCCTTTGAAGTAATAGGCACTAGTATTGCATTTTTTTTTAGTCAAAAGTTACTTTATTTAGTTTTTGATACAATACAAGAAGAATTACGCAATAATATGACTATACGTAAGAGCTATAAACAAAATAAAAAGTGGGAAAATAATCGGCAATTTCATACTTTAACCCCTATTATTAGTATATAAACTTGAAAAATTATGTCTCAGGCGGGACTCGAACTCGACTAGACTCGACTGCGAGGAAATGTGGTATTACCCTAAAATATACTGATTTAAACTTTCATAGTCACAGAGTTATTTAATTCGGGGTACCTTATTTACGCAGAAACTCATAATAAATAAGGTACATGGTATAAACTCCGACTCAAACTCTAGAAAACCCTACAAAGTGTTATGTAGAAATAAAATGTGTTACATAGGTCATAAGTATGTGAGGCACGCTTACGATATTCAATTTGTCTTCTCGTGTAAGTTTAGACGAGCGTTTCGGCGAGCGGCGCGGAATTTGTGTACCGCGGCCGCGAGCCGCCGTGATTATGATATAATTAATGAGCTCTAGTCGCCGGGTACTATTTAGTATATGCATGTGCCGGGAGTGTCCGCCGCGTCACGCTTCGTGCCCGCGACCGACGCGCACGCACTACTGCCCGACTCTTCTGTACCTAACCTTCCTATCTTAGGTATTATCTACCTTTTTAGGTATAACTGTAGACTCTCGTCTGCAATGGGGTGCTCATATTATGTCTCTGTCTGTCTGTAAGAATTAGTTCTGCTGCTTATGCTGTGCGAAAGATAATGCAATTAACTGATGTTGGAACGGCATAATTACCTAGTATATTTTAGCTACTTTCACAGTATAATTAACTAGCTGTTTCCCGCGACTTCGTCCGCGTCAATTTCCTTTATTATGATCGCGATTACTTTTGCAACATTTTTCACTGATGCTTTGCTCGTAATGGCTGCAGCGTGATGTTATTCCTCGATAATGCACTATCAAACACAAAAAGAATTTTTCAAATCGGACCAGTACTTCCTGAGATTAGCGCGTTCAAACAAACAAACAAACAAACAAACTCTTCAGCTTTATAATATTAGTATAGTATAGATAAAAGAGCACTTCAAAGAGGTTCATATACTTACATTGGCGTTTTCAATACATTTTCGAACATTTTTAACGTCCGTTAAAACATAAATTTATTTCTTAAGAAAACTAACGTTTTTTCAATACCAGACAAAAAATAAAGATACTTGCTGTTCCAGGATTCAGACTGCTAAAAGTAGGTTATTCGTTCAGGGGAAATTGTATTTGTATTTTTAACAAATTACCAGTCAATTGCTAAAATGCTGAACCGTACAGGGTTCAGCATTTTAGCAATTGACTAACTTAAATCATAAATCAAAGTAATTTTAATGAAAAAGTCTTATTATACTTTTAATGATTATATAAATAATAGGAACGTGCGCTTTAAATAATTGTCCTAGCTTGAAATGGCAAAGGTATATCTTATGAAACATATTTATTTTAAAAGATGCTGACAATAGTGACCGAGTTTCTTGCACTGCTTCTTCTCGGCTTTAGCCCACTTTTGTCCCGAAGCAGTGGTAGGTTTAATTGGGAGGTGTAAAAGCGCCTCCAGGGGCCTATTTGCAGAAATAAAACTGATTTTACAGAACAAACATTAACAAATGTATGACCTGATCTTTGCTAAGTGTCCAGCTGAGTTGAAGTACAGGTCATATAGATTTTACATTTTTATTCTGCTATACCTACTTTGACTATTAATAAATTAAGGCTTGTAGCGACCTCAAAATCTCAGCATCTTTGGAACGAAGACAATATTGAAAGAATTCATAAAGAGAAAACAGGAATTATCTTGTTACGAGTATCTTCGAGAGCGCGTAATGTTTTTTGATTCTGCGGCGTTTGCGATTTAAATCATATTTTATTATTATTAATATTTTCATTGCAAATACTTTTATTCTATAAATATTATATCTTCTTTTTACGCTGTAACTAATTATTACAAAATATACCAATCTTATGTGAGAAAAGTCCACAGGCTTATTAACAGCTAGCTCGGTACTCACACGGCACTCGGTCGCAGTATTGCGGCCCTTCGAGATCACTTACTATTTTCGCAACCGTTGTTTTTAAACCAACTTCTTTAAACTTAAAAATAAAATGATATGGTAACCAACCGGCATTGCCATCTATCCACGCCAAAGTACAACAAGTTATGCCATGTTCCTGCGGTAACTGCATGAGGTTTTGGGATTCGTTTTTATCTACAGCTGAGGTAAATGGTATAAAAAGGCGAAACCAGCCTATATTAACATATGCATATCAGAAGTCAGGAATTTGATATCATCATTTTTGAAAAGAATATTTATATACAATTCGTTTGTATGAATGAATCTGCACCTCAAGTTTTAGTTTGTATGAAAGAACATATAGTATCTAATTTCTGACTTCACCGTATAGTATTTTTATGCATAATTATTTTAACAAAGGCTGGTATCAGCTTGTAATACCATTTTACTTAACACCCTGTATATGTTATTTTGATGTTTTAGCAAAATTTCTGGAAAATGTCTTCAAAATATGAAATAGTTTTTGCGTGATAGATTAACAAACATGAGGATGTTTGAGTTTAAAATGTTAATTAGAATTAAGATATTAAGATGATGATTCGTTAGTAAGTTTGTATCCAGTTCTGACTATAGGTTTGTCTTATTGTCAGGCTCACCGCCAGGTGTCGTCGCCGCCGACGAGTGAGCGTCGCGGCGGCGGCGGCGGCGGCGGCGGCGGGGGCGGCGGCGGCATGGGGCGCGCGCGCGGCCCGCCGGCGGCATGGCGGTGAGCTGCCCCGAGGTGATGTACGGCGCCTACTACCCCTACCTGTACGGCCGCGGTGCCGCGCGCTCCTTCCACCACGCGCCACACTTTCAGTATGATCGGGTGAGTCTTCTTATTCCTTCTTATGTTGGTAAGCACAAACACTGTCTTTGCATCAAACATCCTAGATGAACAGAGAACTAGGATGTTGTTAAACAGCGCCATCTGTTGCAATATAACGTAAGTTGCTTGTAACAAATAGCTTGTTTCCAAGTATATGCTTTTTAGGGTACCCAAAGGGTAAAAACGGGACCCTATTACCTAAGACTTCGCTGTCTGTCAGTCTGTCCGTCTGTCTGTCACCAGGCTATATCTCAAGAGCCGCTATAACTAGACAGTTTAAATTTTCACAAATTATGTATTTCTGTTGCCGCACTAGAAACGAATACTAAAATCAAAATAAAATAAATATTTAAGGGGGGCTCCCATACAACAAACCCATTTTTTTACCTTTTTGCGCGAGTCCGACTCGCACTTGGCCGGTTTTATTATTGTGTACATAGACATAATATATATTTAATGTCTATGATTGTGTATAAATACCGTGGTCAAGGAATTAAGGAAATAAATTTCTTTTTCAATCTCTGTGGGTAGCCATATTAATTTCATTGTTTGACAGATGTAATTAGTAGAACTTAACTTATCCGTGAAGATAAGTACTGTGTATCATCAACCGCTTATTTATATCAGTCCACACTTGGACGCGGGCCTCTTAAAATTGGTGATTTTTTTCTGAGTCGTCAAGCTTGTAGGACAGGCTGTCGCTCGCAGTTTAGCCAGTGGAGGAAAGAAAAAGTTGTAGCTATGTTATCGGCTCCTTCTTCTTCTTCTTCACGATAAGAAGAAAATCGGCTCCACCTTCCCCTTAATTTTGTAGTGTGTCCTGTAACATTGGTCCAGAAAAGATCGCTCTTAGCGACAAGACTGGCCAAATCTTTCTGTAAACATTGATATTTAATTACCTTTTTTGGTGTGCAATTAAAGGTATTCTATATATATATATATATCTATCTACTCGTCTTCTTGTGGCATTACTCCTTTATGCGCCTCTTACCCATAAGAAGGTAAGTTATGACACTATACATACATTTTATGTGCCGTCACGATAGGACACAGAAAGGAGAGTAAATAAGTGTAATAACAAAATGCTTTGGGATTAAGTTTTTTTTAACATAATATGTCCCCAATCCTAGTGACCCGGAAACCTGTGTTATCCCTTGTATAGTCAAATATTTTTTCAAGTACTTACTGTAATCAACATGTAAGTCAAGTAGACTTACATGGTAGGGATTGGGACCGCTATTATAGAGAGCGATAGAAAACTGAATTATAATGTTTTTTATTTTTATTTATTTAAAAAAATCCACAGCTCTTAAAAAATTATGTTACATAAAGTTTGTTTAGTTTTTACAAATAGCCAATTGGATTTACATTTTATTAAAAGGTAATATTTAGAGAACGTCCGTTAAGCCTACTTAGTACATTACTTACAGATAAATGATAAGGTGTGTGTGTGTGTGTGTGTACACCACCATGTGTGCTTAGTGCGCGTCTCATGCTTTTATCTCACTAAAGATACCCAAAATGCCCCTCTTAAACGAATGTTTACTGTACATACTGTAATGCTGTGTTAAACTTCTATTATAACACGTTTTATTTGTACCTGTAATGCATATTATAAACGTGAAATATAACGAATCATAACTTCATCGTAGATATAGACAGATAACGCGCGCTGCGTAACGTCAACACGAATAACGAAGATGAATTCCCGCGATGTGTACCTCACATTCCGCTGAGAGCAAGAGTGCGCGCATTCCCGAAGTCTAAGCTCTAAAGTAAATTATTGTAAGTGCCTGTCGCTCGCACTAAAATTTCTCCTGAATCACGCTTGACGCGCGGTAATGAAAACATTTGTCTGGTGAGAAACAATCTGGCCAACGTCTGCCAAGCAAGTGGCCGCGTTGTTGTTAATGGACATTGAAATTCTTGGCATCACACATTTAGAGTACTGATGTTTTATGGTTATCGATTTGATAATCTACTGTTGTCGCGAGATTCTTGCCCACTATTTAATAATGAGCAATGTTAATAGTTTCCTACTTCTATATGAGGATAAAACCATAAAAAACCGCGCTAGCCTTATTTGTCCCCTTCTCGTCGCGACCAATTAATCACTCAGGCAGACAAACAAAGAATCTACATCTATAGGCACATTCCTTACAATTATCGAGCATTATCTGTTGCTCATAATCGCGAGAATTATGAGCTTTGTAAACTCCATCGTATAATTACCGTACTCCTTTAAGAGACACGTCAGATTTGAAATATTTATTTTATTTTAATTTATACTACGAACTTACATACATAGTTACCTAACAGCAAGATTAAGTTTTTGTTGCGATGCTACTCGGCATTTGAGTAATTGTGTTAATTAAGTAAAGTTAATTAAACTGAAACCAGCAGCAAGAATTTTGATTATTATTCATAAGTAATAAGCAATTTTTAAAGTGCTACTGTAGAACTCGCCAATGCTATGTAACATCCAATTGCGGTATCATCCTCTTTTATGTGTCTGAATTGCAATTAATTGTTATACATACTATTAATCTAGAGCAAGGTGAACTAAACAAGCACTTACAATTGTTACGAGGAAAGTGTATCTTAGAGGAATGATTCTTATAAAAGTATATTAATACCATTGAAATGAATGATAAGTTAAACGGATTTGATTTCGCGTATATTATTTTACATTTTAATTTAGTTTATCCCGACGTTTCGAACAGTTTACAGCGTACGTGGTCCGATATAAAAAAACAAGTGTTTGCCACTTACAATTGTATAAAGTTTTTTTTATTAAAAGTTAGATTTTACATAAATATAATAATACCAACAGCTACCAGTATCGACAAAAAATGTAAAATCTTAAAAAATTGTATACACAGCTATCTATTTAAAATTTCCAGACTTAAGTGATAAAGTAAAGTAGCGCCTGACAAAACAACAGGATATCATTCGCGTGACATAAGAAGTATAGGTATCTAAACTTGTTCTGAGTGATGCGCTTGCGTAGAAAGTGTCTTCGGTGTAGTGTTCCGGTCGTTTCCTTGTGCAGCGGCCTGCGCTAGCGCTCGCCATACTAATGCGAAACAGGGGTTTTTCTCGCTGGCGAGGCACCTCATGGTCGTCAGTTCTTAGCTTTTAAACATCAACGCTAGCTTTTTGTTATAGCGAAGCGCCTGCCTAGTATTTCTCAGGTAGTGTTTGATCACGACTCGTGGTAAAATGTATAAAATTAAAATAAATCGTTCAGCGGTAGTGCTCGCCTGATTGATGCGAGAATAGTTTTTAATTATTTATAAGACTTTACTGTGACGTTTTTATGGAAGGTTGTTAAGGCAGTTGTTTTATATTTTCCTCGTACTCGGTCTTAAGAGGAAACACTACGGGCGAGAGAATTGAAAAATAGGTATTTGTAAAATCTATTGCTGTCGCGCAGTGCAAAACGCCTCCACCGCAGAGCGTGATAGAGACAACTGCATCTTGGACCGAAAATACCTACTAAAAACACACCAAATCAACGTTTCTTAGTCCCACGATTACTTTTCCAAAACTAGACCGATTTAAATACTTTTTTCATTAAAAATTAAAGAAAGGCTTTGGCCGTGTTCGTATGTTTTCCTTTTTTCTCAAATTTTGCCAAATTTGTTTTCTGGATGTTTGAACACAGCAGAAAATCTGACGAATTTTTTCGATTTTTGAGGGCTCATATCTTTTTAATTAATTAATTTATGAAAAAACAGAAAACATAGAAACATGCTAATAGTGGCCATGGATTTTTGTAATTAAAATTATTGCTCTACTGGCTTTATCCAGGGAGGAAACAGGGGACTACGTTTGTATGGAAAAACGGCCCTCGTGTTTCCTCTTAATAGCGACAAAACAAGTAGATAATAACTTTGGCTACTGTTCTGTTACTTGTGAGACGTATTTTTTAACATTTATCAGGTTCCGTATTTAAAAACGAACTTATACTCGTATTTAGATACAGTTTAAATACTATTAAGTACTATAATTAATATGATTTCTCATCACCACGCACAATCACCATTCGTATGACATTAAAACAACAAATGACAGAAGCCTAATTTTGCAGCTAAATATATTATGTATTCGAAGTGTGGAGACGCCATCTAGAATCTATGCATATAATTAATTCGCAAGGTATCGAACTTAATCCTTTCCACCTCCTATCTTCGGATCGTGCACCGAACTACGACATCAAAGCGCCCTCTGGACGGCGCAAGTGAAAATTAAAAGGACAGTTGGAATTTAACCACCGCCGCGATCGATGCCCGCTTCCTTTATCATCGATTTTGGTTATTAATATTTCGCTATTTTTGCCTAATTTCGCATATAGACGATAGACACAGTTTGGTTTAAGTCTCTCGCATTACCGCATCAATAAGTGCTGGTGTTGATAGGACAATTGTGCAGTGAAGTTTTCGCGTTGAATGTCTGGGGAACTGATCACGTGTAACGTTGGAGGACCTGGTGAACCTGGAAGCTTCCAGTGGATTATCGACCCTTCCTAATCAAGTAAGTGCACGATCATCCATAACCTAGCTCATGAGCGAGATACCTTGTTGCTGCATAATATTTGTCGAATTTTTATATCGAAGGTCATCACCTATCGGCGCCATCATTAGTGGTCCTTCGAACAGTATGATCCATTTCCGCCCCTATTAGGTCACCTAGTAGGGATATTTCCTTAAAATTCGCCCCTTTTGCTTATTTCTAAATCAAAAGGTGTACCTTACGTCATCGTCCACGCGGTACGTTACGTAGGTAATATTTCACATTTCCGCAAAATTATATTGTACTCGTACTTGCAGATCATTGTAGTACAGCTACATATCGCAATTTAAAAGCAAATTCCTTTAAATTTATTTATCGAATTAACATTTGAAGTAGAGGGTAGAACAATACTCAATCCATCTAGAACATTCCGCGCTATTTACCACTAGTGCCTACTTCGTTACCGTTAGCTTATAGTTAATTTATAATTTCAAACCCAAAAATGCCTCCTAAAAAGGATAACGAAGTGGCCAGTGACAATTTCACCCCGGATGAAAGCAAAGTTACTTTATTAAAATTAGAAGCAAAACGCAGCGCTTTGTTCGAATGTTTACAGGATGCCTTTGAATTATCAAAACATGTTCAGAAGGGACACGAAGCCACCGAATCATTTTTATACGCTAGTAGTAATATCGATACAATTCGTACTGAATTCCAAAAGGTTCTAGATGAATATAACACCTGTTTGTTGACGTCAACCCCTGCCGCAAAACCTGATTACAAGGCTCTCATCTCTTTTGAACAGTTATATTGTCGAGTAAAACGCGTAATCGCATCTTGTACTATTACACATAATTCTGACAGCAAAACCACGCCTCAAAGGGGTAAATGTACTTTACCGCCAATCGAGTTGATGTCGTTCAATGGAGACATTCGCTCATGGCCATTATTTTATTCAAACTTTAAATCCACCATACACGACAATCCATCTCTTTCTGATTATGAGAAATTACATTATTTGCTAGGGAAATTATCAGACAAGGCATTAACTACCTGCACAGGTATTGTACCGTCTGCAGAAAATTACAATCTTATTTTTCAAACGCTTGTAAATAGGTATGAAGATAAGCGCACACTCGCGGCTACCTATTTACAACAAATAATTGAATTTAAACAAATGACGTCAGCTACTGCAAACAACTTTGATCTCTTTAATGACAAGTTCGTCAACGCTGTGCGTGCATTACACAATTTAAAATTAAAGGATTTGTCGGATTTAATATTTTTACAGATCGCATTATCTAAATTAGATTCAGATACCGTTCGCACCTTTGAGAATAACAATAATCAATTAGAAATCCCGACATTCGACAAATTGGTCGAGTTCATTAATAATCAAAGCAAAATATTACAACGCGCACCTGCTATCGCTACTAGCAATACAACCGTAAACAAAACAGCTGATCGATCTCGCAATAAGAAATTATCGCCACCACACTATAACGCTTATGTTAGCACAGTGGATACTTCCCCCGCTTACAAGTGTTTATGTACAAACATTGTACATCAACATTTATTTAAATGTCCTGAATTGAATGGAATGACCCCACGCGAGCGATATCAAGCCGTAAAGAATATTAACGGATGTGTTAATTGTTTAAGTATTAAACATAAAATAACTAATTGTCAGTCAACATCGAGTTGCCGCGCTTGCAAACAAAAACATCATTCACTCTTACATTTTACCCGGGAAGCGAACCAGCTACCTGCCGCGCGGACACTCACCGCTGCGCCTAAGGCGCACGCTATCCCTAGTAATGCCGCCGCCAGTGTTCCCCGCGCACAGGCACAAACTATCGTAGTCGAAGCGATGTCGAAGCCCCCGACTCCGGTTACATACACAAAAGCGGACGTCACATTATGTGCCACGTCCATTGCCGCTTCGCGTCCTTTTGTTTCGAGCGCTCCTCACTTTAATAACCCGCAATGTACTTCGCCTGCCACAGTACTGTTGGCTACGGCTCAAGTAGTCACTTACGATAGTAATGGTGATAAGCAAACGATTAGAGTTCTTCTTGATTCTGCTTCGCAAAGTCATTTCATTACGAAGGACTGTTGTGAACGTTTAGGTCTACGCCCACGTAACATGCAACGTACAACCGTAAGAGGGTTTGGTGGCACGGAAAGAATATCTGATGGTTCAGTCACTTTAGACTTTTTCTCGCGTTTTAATACAAATATTAAATACAATATTAATTCATTAGTGGTCGATCAGATTACTGACGACCTACCTACCGCTATTGTTGATACGTCCTGTCTGTCATACCTTAATGAAATACAGTTGGCAGATAATACGTTCGCTACACCCAACAAAATAGATATTTTGATTGGTGCGTCTTTGTTTCCGCATTTAATATTACCCGACGTAGTACACAGTCCGTCGGCACCGCCCGCTATTAATGCAGTGTTAGGATATGTCCTCATGGGAACCGTACCTACACTTCACAACCGACCGGCAAGCATTACGTCATGCTGTGCCATGGTGCAACAGCCTATTGATAGTCTGATCACCCGCTTCTGGGAACTGGAGGAGGTTCCTGGTTCGCCCGTTCAGCATCCCGCTGATGTTGAATGCGAAGAATTTTACCGCTCGACCACAGAACGCGATCCATTGTCCGGCCGTTACACCGTAGCCTTGCCGTTCGACAAGGATATTTATTTACTAGGTGACTCGTTTGAAATCGCGCGAAAACGATTTTTTTGTTTGGAGAAGAAGCTAGAAGCTTCTCCGAAATTACGCTCCGCTTATAATGACATCATATCTGACTACATTTCAAAGGAAATTTTGACTGCCTTGCCCGACTCCTCGGAAGAGATCGAGGGTTTATATCCTTCTTATACAATACCGCACCATGGGGTCCTCAAGGAAGATAGGTCCAGTACTAAGCTGCGCCCAGTACTAGATGCCAGCTGTAAGACGACGTCTGGCGTTTCATTGAATGATGTGTTGCATAGTGGGCCGAATTTGGGAGGAGATTTGTTTAAAATTATTTTAAAATTTCGCTTACACGCTGTAGCGATGACCGCTGATTGCAAACAAATGTTCTTGCAAATTATGATCCGCGAATCAGATAGACGTTTTCAAAGAATTGTTTATCGCTTTAATACACAAGAACCGCTCACTTTGTATCAATTTAACAGGGTGTGTTTTGGCCTGAAGTCGAGTCCCTTTCACGCTCTCCGTACTGTGCAGCAACTCATTATCGATAATGGTGCTATGTTTCCCCGCGCCAGTGAGGTCGCCTCTTCTTGTATGTACATGGATGACGTTGCCTTCTCTGAAAAAACCGAAGAGAAGGCAGTGTGCACAGTGCGGGAACTAATTCCTTTATTCAAGGGAGCCCAATGGGATCTCGTAAAGTGGAATAGCAATTCAAAAGCTGTTCTCGATTGCCTTCCTGAATCACATAGGCTTCCCACTGATGTCGAATTTGACAAAGCTGCAAAGCATAAGATACTGGGCTTACATTGGTCAACAGATGAAGACTATTTTTATTTCAAAATTGAACCTTCCGCCCTTGATAGCTCATGTACTAAGCGTGTTATCTTGTCTAAAATCGCTCGACTATGGGACGTGATGGGTTTTGTGGCGCCGACTATATTGTTCGCAAAGTTACTCATTAAAGAGTTATGGCAGCTCAAGATAGATTGGGACGAAGCTCCTCCTGCTCATATAGTAAAACTGTGGTTACAGTTCTGTACTGAGCTCCCCGCACTTAACGATATTAAAATTCCACGCTTTCTAGGAGTGACAAATTATTGTGAGGTGACTTTAGTTGGTTTCGCTGATGCCAGCGAGCGGGCTTACGGTGGCGTAGTATACGTCCACGTCTGCTCCTCCAATGGCAATATAGTTCGTTTTCTTTGCGCCAAGTCAAAGGTCGCGCCCTCTCCGCCCCATACAATTGCTCGTATGGAGCTTTGTGCAGTAGTTCTACTCACAAAGTTATTACGTTGTGTTTTGGATGCATATTCTCATATCCCAATTAAAGTCTTCGCTTTTACTGATTCTAAAGTCGCTCTTTATTGGATCAAGAGCTCGCCACACCGTTGGCAAACGTTTGTAGCCAATCGTGTTGTGAAAATTACTGAAAGCATACCCGCTGAAAATTTTCATCATGTCGCAGGGACTGATAATCCAGCTGACTGTCTGTCACGTGGTGTCACCCCATCTAAACTGAAGGATCATCCGCTCTGGTTTAGTGGACCATCATGGTTGTCACTAAACCCTTCACGATGGCTTACTTCTGAAGATCATATCCCCTGTTTGGATGACGTACCTGAGCAGAGAACGTTCGCACACGCTATTTGTACGTCCAATGATGATTCTGCTATTTATGATGCAGCGGGTCGTGTCTCTTCATGGAGCAAGCTACTACGAATAGTCGTGTATATTTGCCGATTTTCAAAATTGTTACCATGTCGGGAATCAGTTTCCATTACCGCATCTGACTTGGAGTTTGCGGAAACTAAATTATTGCAAATTCTCCAAGAAAGATATTTTAAAATTGAAATTGCTAATTTAAGAAATAATGCACCAGTTTCCTCAGCTTTTAATAAATTGAGACCATTTTTACATGAGGGACTTATTAGAGTTGGTGGTCGCCTCACTAATTCCGAATTAAAATTCGCACAGCAACATCCAATACTTTTACCTCGTCAAGATCACATAATTAATTTAATAATTGAATATTATCATAAAAAGTATTTGCATGCTGGGCCCGAGCTGCTCATGTCCTTGCTTCGCCAAAGGTATTGGATATTGTCTGCTCGCCGTATTATTCGACAATTGGTACACAATTGCAATATTTGTTTCCGCTCGCGTCCGCGTCCGACTTATCCACTCATGGCTAACCTACCCGACTGTCGCACTAGACAAGTCATAAAAGCGTTCACTAATACAGGCTGTGATTACGCGGGGCCTATTGCCTACACTCCGATCCGCCGTCGTGGTACAAGGGCTCTTAAAGCTTACATTTGTGTATTTACGTGTCTTACGACACGCGCGTTGCATCTAGAAGTGGCTACAGATCTAAGCACAGTAAGCTTCTTGGCTGCTTTAAAACGATTCCTATCTCGTCGGGGCCCGGTTCAAGTCATGTATTCCGATAGAGGAACTAATTTCATCGGCGCAAACTCTTACATACGCGATCTCTATAAATTTTTGAATAACGATGAATATCGCTCGCGATTTGAACATGAACTAACAGAGAATCGTATCGCATGGAAATTTAATTGTCCCGCTGCAGGACATTTCGGAGGTTGTTGGGAAAGTATGGTAAAGGTAGTCAAAAATCACCTGTTTAAGGTAATCGGTCAACAGTTGCTTTCATATGAGGAATTAGTTACGGTACTCACACAGGTCGAGTGTTTAATAAATTCGCGTCCGCTTACCGTGCTCAGTGCAGACCCCGCAGAACCTACCGCTTTAACACCCGGTCATTTCTTACATACCGCTCCACTACATTCTTTGCCGGCACCTGAATTAGAGTCTTGCAACAATTTACTACATAGGCATGCTTTGCTAGACAAGTTAGTACAGTCTTTCTGGAAGAGATGGAATGTAGAGTATTTGCATAGCTTGCAGACCAGAGAAAAATGGAATACTCCGTCTGTGCCCATAACGCCCGGTACAGTTGTGGTCATTATAACTGACAACGTACCTCCCTTATCATGGCCATTAGCGATTGTGGAAAAGGTTTATCCAGCAAAGGATGGTGTAGTCCGCGTTGTTTCAGTAAAAACCGGCAAGGGCACGTATCTTCGTCCAGTCGTTCGCCTTTGTCCGTTACCAACACAGTAGTTAACTCTACTTTCAAACTGTAATCTAATACAATTTTTCTTTCTTAAAATATATCGTTTGGCTTTCCGCAATTAGGTTAAGTTAGTTAACATTTAGTTTATCCACATTTTTCTCCGAAATTAGTCGGGAAAATTTTCTAGTAATTTTATATCACTCTATGTATGTTTTTAAAGGTGACCCTTTAAGGTGGGGAGGAAATGGAGACGCCATCTAGAATCTATGCATATAATTAATTCGCAAGGTATCGAACTTAATCCTTTCCACCTCCTATCTTCGGATCGTGCACCGAACTACGACATCAAAGCGCCCTCTGGACGGCGCAAGTGAAAATTAAAAGGACAGTTGGAATTTAACCACCGCCGCGATCGATGCCCGCTTCCTTTATCATCGATTTTGGTTATTAATATTTCGCTATTTTTGCCTAATTTCGCATATAGACGATAGACACAGTTTGGTTTAAGTCTCTCGCATTACCGCATCAATAAGTGCTGGTGTTGATAGGACAATTGTGCAGTGAAGTTTTCGCGTTGAATGTCTGGGGAACTGATCACGTGTAACGTTGGAGGACCTGGTGAACCTGGAAGCTTCCAGTGGATTATCGACCCTTCCTAATCAAGTAAGTGCACGATCATCCATAACCTAGCTCATGAGCGAGATACCTTGTTGCTGCATAATATTTGTCGAATTTTTATATCGAAGGTCATCACCTATCGGCGCCATCAAAGTGGTTAAATAAGGTAGAGTTTATTGTAAGTATTAAAAAATAGTGTCGCGACTATTTTATTATTCCAACGATATAAAAGTATCTGTAGTAAAGTGACGTTGTACATGGTTATCAGAGTAGTGTTCAAACGATTCATTAGCTTTGAAAAATCTTTATATCAATCAGATTTTATAATATTTAGATAGCATCTGTATCAGTAATCTGATACCTACATATAAAGATTTTTAATTGAAACACAAAATGCGCCATTTTCGAGGTCTAATCAAAACTTGTCTATCATTTAACTATTTAATAAGCATAAGTTTGAATTTACTAGTTAAAGAGAAATGAAACCAACACAAACTGTATTTCAAAATTAAACATGACACTTTTTATAACGTTATGTTGCGCTTTAAGCGCAACGTAGTCAGGATTCGCCAGAACTCTAAAGAACTCTTTTTACAAGAGAATGTTCGTTTTGTGCTAGGGGCTAGTTTTATATGCTCTGAATTCTGGAGACTAAATAGTTTAAGAATTTGCGTTAACCATTTATATATAATGAGAACTGGATATAATAGGTACACATACAAAGGAGTCACCTAAAACTGTCTTCGATTGAATAATTGGCGTTGAATTTATGTCACAGTCAACTTTATAACCCGGCCAAATTATGGCGACAAAAGAACACGTTTTTCTACATTGAACCGTCCGCCAATCAAACCCGGTACCTCGGAGCAGGTGACACCTTTGAAACCGGCGTGTACCACTCCACCCCGATTGTCATGGATGGATCAATGTCGCTAACACCTGAATATGTTTCCAGTTTAACGTGCAAAGCGGCGGCAACGCCGGCGAGGCGTACGGCGCGGGCGGCGCGGCGGGGCTCAGCTCGGGCTCCGCGTCGTCGGGCGCGCAGTCCCCGGGCTCGCCGCCGCACGCGCACGCGCCGCACCACGCGCCGCGGCTGCGCGCCAAGGAGGAGGACCTGTCTGCGCACGGACGCACTAGCGCTGATGGTCAGTACACAGGCACATAGGCTGATTTCAGAGTCACGCTGTGTACGGGCAAGCACGTACATTTCCTCGCGTCAGCATAATTTTGTCCTACTTTCGTAAACACGCATTCTTCACCTTTGTACAGACCAATTCAGTTCGTTCGTTAACATCATACCATTTAGACGTGCGTTCTCACCTTACCATCAAATCCATATCTAGCATAAAGGTCTTGAATACAGTGAAAACTTATCTAACAAACAGTTCTATCATTTCAAATCAACCCTATCATAAAACATATACGGCATCCCCGTACAATGGTCCTTCGAGCTACCGTTGCGGGACCTCTTACGCGTCCTTCAGTGACTTGAGTACGTGTCAGTGTGTTACAGTGTGCGACCTATCAAGTGTCCAAAGACTTCATCACTGTGCTATCAAGAGAGCAGCATCCATTGTCATCAAAACTGTTCGAGCAAGCACAGACAACCCGGTACCCGAGAATCGAAGTTCGGCGTCACGAGGCAACACAGCAGCCGTGCGTGACGTAACAGGCAGCGTACGCATAGCAACCACGTCAGTCGGAGCACCAGCACCTCCACTGCTACATCAGCCGCAATAGCATCGGCACACCAACAGCTTCAGTAGAAGCGACAGGCAGCATCTTCAGATCAAGTAAGATCAGTCCTTTTTTAAAAACACCTATCCATCAAGAATGTCTTCCCTCAGTGATATTCTTGCTACCCAACAACAATTAACATCAGCTATTGAAAATGTTTATACCAATTTCAAAAAAGACGGATCAGATAGGAAAACACCAGATTATATCAAGCGCAGATTAGATACTCTAGACAGTTATTGGTACGAGTACGAAAAAAACTACAGAATGTTGTCACAGCTAGATTTGGATGAAGGAAGCAAAATCAAAATAGATCAAGAGTATGTACAGGTTAAAGAGAGATTTGACATTATTAGAACTCAGATTCAGAATTATCAAATAGCAAAAGAGGATAGACCAAGAACACCTTTGTTAAAACCTCCGACTTTTGTTGCTTCTAATCCGAGTGAGTCAAGTATATCTCAAAATACCACTACCAAATCATCTTCATCATCAAGTAAAACAGAAGAAGTGTTAAGAAAACAGCATAGTAATTTTAAGGCACTTCAACGAACCATAAATAAAATAGACATAGCGTCAGTATCAGAGAAATGGGAGTTTGAAGATTTGTTACGCATACTCAATTCCCGATGGGCCGTAATTGATACTTTACATTGGGAGTTAGATAGCGACCTTGACGGTTCAAACAAGAAGTACGAGGAGGCTTATTCCTATTATGAGCAGCAATATGACACCATTAAAAAGGCCATTAACAAAAAAATGTGGTCTGTAGCCCATCAAGAAAAATCGACTCCGCGTTTAGAGGTCCCGACCTTCAGTGGAAGCTACATCAACTGGATCTCTTTTAAAGACCTTTTCACGGAGTCTATTCATAATAATCCTTCTATGTCAGCTGCACAAAAAATGCAGTATTTAAAAACAAAGGTGAAAGGAGAAGCTGAGAAACTCATCCAGCACTTACATGTGAGTTCTGACAACTACCTGATTTGTTGGGACATTCTCAATCAGCGCTACAACAATAAGAAACTTATATTTACATCTCACATAAATATTCTTATGAACATTCCTACGGCACAACAGCAAACAGTAACTCATCTTAAACGTATCCACGACAGTACTTTGGAATGTCTCAACGCTATCAAAAATTTAGGAGTTGGCATCAGCACGTGGGATCCGCTTCTCGTTCATATTTTAACACAAAAATTAGATACAGAAACATACACAGACTACGTGGAGTCAGTGACAGACCCTCGTGAGCTACCGATTCTTGAAGAACTGCTGCATTTCTTAGAAACTAAGTTCACCATTCTAGAATCAGCCCGTAGAAAACAAGAAAGTGTCATACAAAAGCAACAAGTTCCACAGGGGTCAAAGTATCAAAGTTATAATCATAAATCAAACCAATTAAAACATTCATTTTCTACAAACACTAAAATAATTCCGCAACCTACTTACAACAAGAAAGCAGCTTCATCAAAAAATATCAAGTGTTCGTTGTGCAACAACGACCATCGCATTTTTTTCTGTCCGAAATTTTTAGAAATGTCACCACACAACAGACTCAAAACCATTCACGGTCTCAATCTATGCCCTAATTGTCTTAATAGCCACCATGGAAAATCATGCTTATCCGAAAATGTATGCCGTGAATGTAATAGAGACCACAATACCTTGTTGCATGTAGCGTTTTCGCAATCGCCACGCTCAGCAACCGACATCGGAACGGGGGCTGAGGGTGTGAGCGGGGGAAACGTAAGCAAAAGCGCTAATGCCGGAATTCAAGTTAGCAACAACTCGCAAGTGACGCATGCATGGGTTAATGAACCCGTTCAAGTTCTACTTCCTACTGCATTAATCAAAATACAGGCATTTGATGGTTCAAATTATGTCATGCGTGCCTTGCTAGACCAAGGATCACAAACGTCCCTCATCACCGAACACGCAGCGCAGCTTCTGAAACTACCAAGAAAGAGATGCAAAGGAATCGTGTCTGGTATAGGAGACAAAGAGAGCAACTGCAAGGGCATTATAAATGTGAAATGTTCATCAATGATCAGTGACTTTACATTCGAAACTGATGCTCTCATAATGAAACAGCTTATCAAGCACCTACCAAACCAAACATTCACTAAACCAGATTGGTCATATCTAGATAACATAAGACTAGCCGACCCCGAATTCTATCTTAGCCGGCATGTAGATATCTTACTAGGTGCCGACGTTTATTCCACAATCCTAATGGACGGCATTTGTAGATCGCATTCTAGCCTTCCGACAGCGCAACAGACACAGCTCGGATGGATTCTGAGCGGCAACACCAAAACCTTTCAGTGTAACGTCGTTTTACAGAATATAGACGAAATTGAGAAGTTTTGGGAGACGGAAGAGATAGCTGAACAGACAGAGCTATCTTCGGAAGACCAGCAATGTATCGACTTCTATCGATCGACCACACAAAGAAGGAAAGACGGTAGATACCAAGTGTGTCTACCATTAAAACCTAATTATCAGGAAAAATTAGGTCATTCCAAATCAAAAGCAATAGCACAATTTTATAGATTAGAACAAAAACTTTTAAAAGACAATAAAATCGATAAGGAGTATAAGTTATTTATAAACGAGTACATTTCGCTCGGACACATGATACCTATTGCTGACAACTGCAATCCTAGCCTAGCATGTCATTTACCCCACCATTGCGTCATACGAGAACACTCGACCACTACTAAGTTACGAGTTGTTTTTAATGCTTCCGATAAAACATCATCAGGACTTAGTTTAAATGACGTAATGTATCAAGGACCAAATCTTCAACAAGACATACAGAATCTTATTATCAAGTGGAGACAACACCGTTTCGCATTTACAGCTGATTTAGAAAAAATGTTCCGACAAATATGGCTCAGCGAAAAGGATCAAGATTTGCAGAGGATCATTTGGCGTAATAATCAAACCGAGAGGCTTAGAGAGTATAAACTAGCAACTGTGACGTATGGAACAAGGGCAGCTCCATTTCTTGCCATGATGACGCTTAAACAACTAGCTCAGGACGAAAAGCTTAACTATCAGGACAGTTTAGCTCCCAACGTCCTTGAGGAGTCATTCTACATGGATGACCTAATTCATGGCTCACATTCACTGTCAGCAGCGAAGCAGTTGCAAGGCGATATGATCAAACTCTTGAGATCAGGCGGATTTCACCTAAGAAAATGGAAGTCCAACGCACCCGAGCTTCTGGAAGGTGTACACACTGACCAAAAACCTCAGGATTTTGATTTCAAACAAGCGGAATCAACAAAGGCTTTGGGACTTGGATGGAATCCAGAACAAGATCAGTTCACCTTTCAATCACAAATTTCTTCATCGCCGTCGAAAATCACTAAAAGATCACTTTTGTCCGACATATCTAAAATATTTGATCCCTTAGGTTGGCTCGCACCCCTCACTATAAAGCTGAAAATAATGTTTCAAGATGTATGGAAGGCAACTGTAGAGTGGGACGAATCTGTATCAGAAGAAATTAGTAAGAAATGGGAAAATATTAAATCGGAAATAGAATTAATTAACCAATACCGAATTCCACGATGGCTGCAAACAGACAAAAATGAAAGCATCGAATTGCATGGTTTTTGTGACGCAAGTACGAAAGCTTATGGGTGCGTCATTTATTGTAAAATAACCAAAGCAAACCACAATCCATCAGTTGTAATATTAGCTGGAAAAACAAAATTAGTTCCACTAAAGAAAAGCATCTCGCTGCCTCGTTTAGAACTTTGCGGAGCAGTACTATTATCAAAACTCATAGATAAAATCAAGAAATGTCTTAGTAATCATGAAATTATTGTTTATGGCTGGGTCGACTCTATGGTGGTATTAGGCTGGCTCAATGGGGATGCGGATAGATGGAAACCCTTTGTTGCCAACCGGGTCAACCAAATCATATCGTCGATGAAACCAAGTTGTTGGCGTTACGTTAAATCAGAAGAGAACCCAGCTGACTGTGCCAGCAGAGGCTTGTCACCATCTCAGCTTAAGGATTACCCCTTGTGGTGGCAAGGCCCTACTTGGCTTAAAACAATAAACACCTACAAACTAAAAGAGAACGAGAAACAATCTTACATCACTAATCAAGATCTAAAACAAACAAAACAAGTTAACGTAACACAATTAGCAAACGGAAGTGAAATCATAGAACAATTATTAAAAAGGCAAAGCTCATTAACAAAATCTATAAGAATATTAGCATGGGTTCTAAGACTAAAAAGCAAGGATAAAAAGCAAAATTATTTAACAGCAAACGAATTAAACAAAGCAAGATTATTAATAGTAAAACAAATACAACATAAAGAATTTAATGAAGAAATTAATAATTTACTACACAGCAAAAAGGTCGAAAAGAAAAGCAAAATATACAACTTATATCCTATATTAGATGAAAATAATATCTTGCGTGTGGGTGGTCGTCTCAGAAATGCAAACATGGACCCTGAGATGAAACATCCTGCGATCATACCAAGCCATACAAGACTGGCAGACCTTATTATCGATCAGGCACACAAATCTACCTACCATGGTGGCGCACGCCTAACAACGGCCTTCATACGCCAGAAGTACTGGCTTATTGGAGGTAACAATGTTACTAAAAAACGTTTACGGCTATGTGTCAAATGCAGAAAGCACAGTCCTAGTCTGCAACATCAATTGATGGGAGACTTACCCTCACCCAGAGCCAATATATCACGTCCTTTCTATCATTGCGGAGTGGACTACACGGGTCACGTGGCTATTAAGGCAAGTAAGGGCCGTGGTATTAAGGCCACCAAGGGCTATGTGGCAGTTTTTGTATGCATGTCTACTAAAGCTGCTCACCTGGAATTAGTCTCTGATTTAACGTCCTCGGCATTCCTGGCAGCGCTACGCAGAATGTCGGCCAGAAGAGGAGTCCCAGGTCACATATACAGCGACCAAGGCACCAACTTCATAGGAGCTAACAAAATTCTCCAGCAAGAGTTTACGCAGTTAAAAAGCTCCATTGATACAGATTTTATGACAGAAGTAGCAAGCATGGGCATACAATGGCATTGGAATGCCCCTTCTTTCCCATCTGCTGGAGGTCTGTGGGAAGCAATGGTCCGAAATTTGAAAAAGCATATGAAAAGAGTCATCGGCGAGCAGATTTTGACCTTTGAAGAATTTACCACAATTCTCACTCAATTAGAAGGCTGTTTAAACTCTCGTCCACTATGTCCCTTAACAGAAGATCCGGATGATCTAGATTATTTAACACCCTCCCACTTCTTGTCTAGTGGACCTTCTTTGACTCTTTACGACACCGAAACAGACCTGAGAACAAGGTGGCACCTCACGCAAAAAATAGTCAACGACATCTGGAGTCGCTGGCGCAGTGAGTATCTTACGCAGCTCTCAGTAAGAAGTAAATGGATGCAACCAACACCTAACATACAGTTAAACGATGTCGTTATAATCAAGGATGACAACCTGCCTGCAGGAAAGTGGGCTTTAGGTCGTGTCATACAATTACACCCTGGAGCGGACGGCTACACAAGAGTCGTTACTCTGAAAACAAAAAATGGATTGCTAAAACGTCCTATTGTCAAGCTCTCCATTTTACCAATACAAAGAGAGGAAAATCAAGTTTCTGAAACAAAGAAACAAGAAAAAACAAAAGAAGAAAAAATACCTTTATCCTTAAAAAAGAAGTCATTTTTCACAACAATAGCCCTTACATTAATGTTATTTCTATTTATAGTTTCACCCATCAGCTGTTCGTAAAATATGACCTCATTACCTACTAATAACAGTTTATTCTTTGATCACATTACGAACATGAATTTGATACGAGACGACTGGCGCCTCATTGTCTACTATGACACACAACCATATAAAGACGGGAATGCAGCGCTAGCAAAATACATGCAGTATCTAGATAACATATGTTTAAGGATCCCTATAAAGTCATACTGTTCTGGTATCGTATTACAGTTACGCCATGAGAAGGCTGAACTTGAACATTATAACAACATATTAATGAGTCACAATCAAAACATAAATGAGCCTACGGGACGTCGCAGACGACGCGGTCTAATTAATGGCGTTGGCTCCATTGCGAATAGCCTTTTCGGTGTGTTAGATCAAAATTTCGCAGATAAATACGAACAAGACATCAACTTGATCAGAAAGAACCAAAAACATTTAGCAGCACTTTGGAAAAATCAAACTTCAGTCGTAGAGGCAGAATTCAATTTATTGAAACGAACAGAAACTATCATCGACCAAAATCACAAATTAATTAACAAGAAATTCAACGCCATAGAAATATCATTAAATCAAGTCAAGGATGAAATACAAAATGTTTCCCTTATCAGCGAATTCATCACCACGTCTATAATGACCAGCAACCTATTGTTACGTTTAAAAGACATACAAAGAACCTTACTGGACACTGTCACCAACATATACAATGGAAAATTCAATTTCCATTTGCTTCAACCTGATCAATTGAGATACGAACTCAGTGTCATAGCCGGACAACTGCCCAAAGATTTGTTCATACCCATCAATAACTTTGGAGACCTATCTGAGATTTATAACCTTTTGGAAGCGCGAGCAAGAATAACAAACGATTTCATTTTATTTGAAATAAAAATACCTCTTGTCAGTGGCGATGTGTACGAAGTTTTAAAAATAATACCAATCCCTCACATAACAACAGGTAACGAGGAGATAGTTGTAGTACCGATAGCAAATTATGTCGCAATTAATTTAAATAAAGATGCCTTTATTACTACAACTGATCAAGAATTAAGGTCCTGCTTGCAAAGAAACTCCCAAAGAATGCTATGTCACATCAAGAGACCAATTCATCATATCAAGGATGATCAGAACTTTTGTGAACGTTTGCCTGACTCGAAGCAGTGTAAAACTATCACACGTCCATGTAACAATAGATGGGAAGATCTAAATAAAATTAATTCATACTTATATTTTTGTTGCGGACAGTGCCAATTGAAACTTCTATGCGACGATCAAGTTTCAGCTATACAAATGACTCACTCAGGATTTTTCAATGTCGAGAGAGGTTGTATAATCAAAACGGCCGACTTTTTCGTTTACTCACATAGACAAGAAGTCAGTACAATCAGAATAAGCTCTATTATTGCTTCACCTGAGATATCACCAATAAATCATCTAATCAATATCTCAATACCACAAATAATTTCATCCACCAATCAGTCCGCGTTAAAAGATCACTTTGTTAAGCTTCAGAAGATCGAGGAAAACCTACAAATAATGAAAGAAAGTCAACCTCTTTCGGATGGAGCATCGTTTCATCACGTTCACCACTATGCAGCGATATACACACTAGTCGGCATAGTCAGCATCGTCGGCATCGCGTGGGCGTGGCGGCGGTGCGCGCGCGCGCGGGCTCCGGCCGCGGCGGCTGAGCCTGCGCCGGCACCGCTTCCAGCTCCGCGAGACAGCGCTCAAAGTGTTCAGTGCAATGCGTCCAATGACCTTTATAGTGTAGTGCGCGAAGTGCCAAATTCAAGTGCGCGAGTGTTAAGACAAAATAAGTGCTCGTCTCCGGTAGTGCTTCGCTCCGTATTTAGCATTGCAGACGAGCGCGAAAATTAGTTAAGAAACAAATTGTCAATCATTTTCTTATAAATTACGACACTAACATGAAACATATACTTTAAGAAACAATTTGATTCACCCTTGTAATCATGTCAGCATCTCATAACTCCTACTAACCTCATCTTTCTCGCCCGGGAATATGTACGGGCAAGCACGTACATTTCCTCGCGTCAGCATAATTTTGTCCTACTTTCGTAAACACGCATTCTTCACCTTTGTACAGACCAATTCAGTTCGTTCGTTAACATCATACCATTTAGACGTGCGTTCTCACCTTACCATCAAATCCATATCTAGCATAAAGGTCTTGAATACAGTGAAAACTTATCTAACAAACAGTTCTATCATTTCAAATCAACCCTATCATAAAACATATACGGCATCCCCGTACACGCTGATTATCGGCGCTGACCGTCAAAATGTATGAACTTGAGCGCCGACGGCGGTCAGCGCTGACAGCGATTTCCATACATTTTGGCGCTCGGCGCTAATGGTCGCGTACGATCAGCGTGACTTTAAAATCAGCCTTACACTAAGGCTGTTTTAGAGACGCGCCGATCGTCAGCGCTGACAGCGCTGCAGCGAGAGACTTTTTAGGCGGTTTTAGATTCGTCAGCGGAAAATTAATGGATGAACTTGAAGTCGTCGCATCAGTTTATTCTTTCTCTTTGATAGGTAGTACAAAGCCGACAAACGCCCCGTTAGTCTATTGGTTTGAATACCAGGTCAAGATCTCCGGGTCCCGGGTTCGATCCCCGGGTCGGGGAGCAAAAAATTTCGAATTTTTTAACATTGCTCGGGGTTGTGATCGCGTAACCGCATTTAGCAAGCGCGGTGGTTATACCTGTACTCATCATTGTTATGGTAACTTTAATTCAATGATGGAGACTCTCTGCAGTGCTTGCAATGAATGCTTACCTGCAAAATTTTTATACAGTTGACGATGACGACTGTCTTAACCGATGACGATCGACGCAACTCTTAAAACCAGCCTAAGTGACCTTTGATGCAGATTTCGACACGCACGCTTTGATCCCTTACATAAATTCCGTCTTTCCTACAATCTTTTCCTATGACGCGAGGCACTCGCTTGCGAATTGCACTCAAAGTGCTAATGGTGTTTCTACGTTTTTCATTAAGTTTAGCACCGATTCGAGGCTAACCAAGAAGAAAAAAATTTTTTCTCAAACCATAAAAGTAGTAATAATTTAATTTGCGAGGTTTTGAGCGAACTCCCGAATGAAACCTGTGCAAAATATAGTGCTACGAATCGTAGCATGTTAATATTCGTAGCAGTCTTTGGAACGATTTGTCCATAGATTAGATTCCAACGCGTTACGATAGCTCAGGGCGTAGCAACTTATAGGTGTCGTATTGATATTATGAATTAAAGTTAATTAAGTCTAATTAAAGTTCCTATTTTAATAGTTAAAAAACTAAAAGAAGCTAAACACATACTCACAAATAAATAGATCGTAGCAAAAACATCAAACTTTTAATAAGTCTATGAAGAGTTAACTCGTGATTCTGTCATAATTATATTTTTTTATTATAAAATATCTTAAAAACATTTTAAATGCATCATAAGCGTTAAGCATATTGAAATCGGCATATGCTGATAATGCATTTCAAATCACGTTTACGAATCAATTTGATCGATTATGCTTCGCAAAAGTTTAAAATACTTACCTTATAGTTTTAACTTTTAAGTCGCATAATCTTTAATGACTGTGCTATTGGAATCATTGCCGTCAGGTGCAATTAAAATCTTATTTTTTTTTTAAAATACCAGTGCGTTAGCATGGTTAGACACTAATATGCAGATATTACCTGGAATCCCGTAGCATATTTAATTCGTAGCTGTGCTCGTAGCACTTACGAAAGGATTTTTATTAATCTCCAGTGCAGTGTGCTGAATTTAGTAGTTGTTGTTTGCTATTTCCATCAGAGAAGGGAAATTTTGCTTGCAAATATTGCCAAAACGATGTATCTCACTATGTAGATGGGTATGTCCTCTTCGGGTTTACTGGTCATTGATTACTGTCGATTTGTAATCAGTAAGATACTCGTACGTTAAACAAATAGTTTTTCAACTATTACACATCTATACTAGTGTTATAAAAATCTAAAGTTTTTGAGGTTTGAGGATAATCTTTGAATTTACTAACCTCATTTTGAGACTTATGTTACCAATTGAATGCAAGGGGCGTGCACAGCAAGTAAGGGCAGTACGCGATAAAGAACTTAACAATTTCAATTAACCATAAAAAAACTGCAATGCCACGTCACTTGTAAGTGTCATGTGCTAAGCACATAGGCTACTTGTGCCAGAAAAAGTATGATTCCACGCGTACGAAGTCGCGGGTAACAGCTGGTAGATAATATAAAAGCATTTAATAAAGTTTTTTAGATTACACGCGTAGTGTACAGTCCGGTCGTCCACTACAGCCCGATACTGAATTACACCTGAAACAGTCCTCGATTGAATGATAGACGTCGATTTTTTATCAGTTTGTTAATACTCGGTCAAATTATGTCGGCATGCAATAGTTAGATTTTTATATCATGTTGAATCTATTCGAGAACATATCCATTACAGAACATTGACATGGAAATAAAGTAAAGTGCAGGGCAAAGGCTTTCATCATTGAATTCAAATTCCATAGAAATTATGGGTACAGGTATATTCACCACGCTTGCCAAATGCGGGTTGTTGATCACAAACCCGAGCAATATTTAAAAATTCGTAACTTTTTGTTGCCCTACCAGGTTAAACTAATTGCAATCACGGGCAAATTTAGCAATATAAACAATTCTATGGAACTTGTATCAAAAACATATTTATAAATGAAAAACTATTGATTGAAAAACGTTAGATTTAGAATAATCATTGACAAGGCAAGGCACACCTCATCTGCGACGTTTATTTTGCGGATCCCTGAGACACATGCTACGGTCCCCTAATGGGTCCGTTACTTTAAGAAACCCTGCACTAGACATATGGGGCGTTAACGTTTGACATAGAAGGTATGTGCAGATATTGAATATCATTCTCGTTCCAGGCGGCGGCTCCTCCGAGTCGGAGGGCGAGTGCGGCGCGGCGGCGGGCGCGTCCCGTGCGCGTGCGCAGTACGTCAGCGCCAACTGCGTCGTGTTCACGCACTACTCGGGCGACGTGGCCGCCGTCGTCGACGAGCACTTCGCCAGGGCGCTCGCCCTCGACAAGCCTAAGGGTCAGTATCATCTCCGCCTTTCAAAAACTAGCCTAAAACTGCTGAGGGTACTGCAGAGTTCGAAATCATTGAAGACTTAATGAAAAATGTACAACATCATATACATACATATAGTGATGGGTAGGGAATTGAACCCGGGACCTCAGAGCAGGCGGCACCTTGAATACCGGTGTCTACGCCACTCCACGACAAAGATCGTTAATTAGAAATGCAAATTTGGTAAATTGCATGACAGTATCGACGTAATCCACTGAGAAGTGAGATACTAAGTTTACGCTGTTTTGTATAAGCACACATCCTCAGTCATAATCTTATCTTCTCTTCTTTTTCGTTCTCTCTATACTGGCGAAGTAATATACATTTTGCAATTTAGAATTAATGACAGTAACTTCGGCACACCTCAAACAGGCCTTAACCATGAACAGAAAACAGGTGCTCAATACTGTTATTGTACCTACCTACTTAAATTGATACACTATCTTACTTCTTCATGATCAGCACCAACTAAAGTAATCGAAAATAAGAGTAATTAGTACGTAAAGTACATAGGTATATGTGTTTTTACTATCCTTTAACTCTTCTAGGTCACGACACCGCACGCTTTATATGGATAAAAAATAGTTACGTAACTGACTAGGAATTCATTAAGAGCTAAATTGCAATCGACTAATATCCCTATCTAAATTATAACCTCGTTGTTTTTATACCAGAATCAATGATCACAATATTGATGAACAGCATCATCTTTTTTCCCTACCATCTCAGTAAAATACTATAGTATGTACTTAACGTTAAATTTAAGAAGATCCCATGCACTTGAAAACAACCGTTAAATATAATTATCAAAACTATTACGAGTATCAGGATAAGTCGAGTAATAAAGGGTCTTCATTGAGGTAAGAGGGCGCGGAGTGAGTCACACAATCGATAAAGAGATTTAGTAAACTCGCGAAGTCGCGAGCCGCCGCGGCCTCGCCCTTGGCCCGAACTGGTTCTTTTACTACTAGCGCTGCTGTGACCTGACTTCACTGAACACTGAAATGTTGGCTTGCAGATTACACTTGCCATGTCAATGTCACTATGTAGGTACACACGCGAATGCAAAAAGCTGCTCTTTGCAGAAGCGAATTGTTTAGTCAACTTCTTCAAGCCTGACTTGAACATCTCACTAATACCACAGATAATATCGAATACCGACCTAAAGTCTACAGAAAACTAAGAATACTTAAAGTGTTTTAAAATAATATCTTCTTCTTCTTAATATAACGCGTCTGTTGAAGTACATTATAAACTAAATCATTACTATCATCAACATGTCCAATGCTGATCAAAAGACTTAACTGGAAGCAGGATTTTGCCATCGACATGCTTGGCAGGCGAATTAGCATTCGCAGTTCGGCCAATGGTGGCGCTGCTCGTCTTCTGGCTGCTCCTTTAGTTGCCTCTTACGACAAACACAGGACGAGAATACTTTTTTAGGCCGCTACTGCATAAATCTTAATCAGTATTCTTTTTTGCGTCTAATTGTGACTGTGACTCTAAGTAGTTACATTTAATGGCGGTGGGCAATGTAATGAATAAACATAAGTACGTATAAGTGGAAACCAGTGGGTCCGCGGTCGTTACGTCGGCCGTCATCTCTGGGCTCTGTACCGGGAACCGCGTAAAAACTTAGGCGACGGACGCGGTTCGCGGAACAGCGCTGATTGTTCCCGGCCCTAGATAAATCAGCGGGAGCCCGTCGCCTTAATTAAAAGCCGCGTTTAATTACTGCCTAGCGAGTGCTCCCCCCCCCCCCGCGCACGCACCGCACCCCGCCCGCTCACTCTATCGCCTAACCGACTCTCCCCGAGTACATCCCGCCCACTTCATTTGCTCATCCACTGAGCGAAGATAAAGGGAACTAGATCTGCTCCATAATTTGTTCAGAGAACAATAATCGCTCTAGTGAGTTTTAGTTCATAATTAGTTGATACGAGGCGTCCACGATTACGTGGTAGTTATTAGAGGAATGCGTGGACCGCTCGACGCGCCGCATAATGCCGATCGGAGAAATGACGTAACGCGCGACCGGTTCCACGTTCGATTCTCGTTCGGCGGCCAAAAAGTGGGGCGATTCGGCGAGTCTACGCGAGGACGCCGGACGCCGCGGGACATAGTTACGCGGCTGCGATTAGATCAAAAAAAGGCGGACCATTACCTAAAAGATGGCCGAAAGGGGCCGCGAAACAAAAACGGCGGTGGCTTTGAGCGCCCGCGCCCGCGCCCGCTCGCATTCCGCGCTCGCGCGCAAAAACGACGCGCGTCGTCATATCGCCCGACAAACTCAGAGGTCACCTAATATTCTCGTCGCTCACACTGAAGGATTTGGTTTATAGGTACTCATTATAAAAGAAATCTAATGGTCAATGCATTTTGGGCTTTATGGATTAAACTAAAATGATAGGCTTTGGTTGCCCTTGACCCTTGAATCCGTATTCAAGACTATCATTATCTTAGCGTTAGGTGACATTTAATTTATTACATGCATCCTCGTGATTCGGATAATAGTTTAAGACTTTAATAGCCTATTCAGAGACTTTAATACAGCTTGATTGCATCTGGCGGTCAGGTAGTTAATCACTGGCAGCACCCCTCCGCTGCACTGCAACATGCCCGAAGAGTTGAGTTGACCACTGCGGTGGGACCACTTTAGATACCTATAATACGAGTACAACAGAATTGTGAACCTTATTTTGGGATAATAAATATTATTTTATTTCATTTTATAGACGAATTTGTATAGTGCAAAATGTTAATGAAACACACATACCAAACAGGCCGATGTAAGCGTCTACATGAAGTCTCATCTGTTATAATTAAAGCTTTTCGTCAAAACTGAAGTCAGGAATCTTACAACTTACAATATTCTTGATAGACTTATTCAACGCCAGATACACTCAAATTAAAAATGTATCCAGCAACTTACCGATAAATGACAGAAATGCTGTATTCCACTGTCTTAATGAGCATGCACGTATATCTTCCTTTAAAAGCCTATATAGTCGATATAGTAGTGTGATATTTTCCACGACAGGATGCGATGCGACTCGACCCGGAACAGCGAATGGTCTTGATATGGTTCCGTTTTGCCATTCGCCCTAGAGACCTTTACTAGATCTGTAAATAAATAAAATGAACGAGGACAACATCACATACATTGTTCTCACCCCAAACTAATTAACTATTTCAAGCACTTACTTTGTAGAAATCAGAAACAACAAAGGTAGTAAAAACACCCACACCCGAGAAAATATAGAAAAAACCTTTTTTATACATTGACCCGTCCGGGAATCTAACCTCGGAGCATTTGACACCTTGAAAACAGATGTGTACGTTCGGTATGTCCTTAATATAGGTCTGATCTAGTGATGGACACAAATTTCAAAGCACATTATCTAGCTCTAGGTTTGAACAGACAACAGCACGTCAACCTACCACAAAACGTCAGATTTTTCAATCGAAATTTATCTCTACTTGTTAGAATTAAAGTTGAAAATCAATTCAATGACCTTTAACTTTTTAGGTAGGTTGCTGTTGTCTGCACAATTACATGGCAGATATTCTCTATCAGAGGTAACAGTATATTCTTTCAAGTGTCATGTTCTTAGACTGCGTAATGGTGTAAAAAAGAATAATGTTTTATACATAACCTTAACGACTTCGGTGTTGTATAAAATTACTAGGTTTTATATACAATACGTGACGTGCATACTTATCGATCGCTTACGTAGATTATGCAGCAAAGCAGCAAATAATTTGGCTACAAACAATGATATTATATTAAAACGAAGCAGATATATTATAGGCGCGCGTTGTGAAGACTCAAATATGCCTGTTTTTTTACAACGTCCACGTCGAATGCTGACACGAGCGGTAATCATTGATGTTTAGATTCCATATATTATCACTATTATAATAAATTATTGTGATAACTTGTCTGAAATATGCATGCCACCGTGATGGCGAAATGTGTGATATTATGATTATTATGATGATGATTTTATGATTATGATTATTATTTATCACTTATTATGATTTTCCTCAAACTAAAGTACCTACTTTAAAACTAAAAAAAAATAACAGCCTATGCAGGGAAAAGGCCTCCATCATTTAATTCGAGTTACCACAGCAATGATGGGTGCTGGCATAATTACGCTTGCCAAATGTGGGTTGGTGATCACAAACCCGAGCAATGTACGAAAATTAGAAACTTTTGGTACCCGACCCGGGGATCGAACCCGGATCCCCGAAATCTTGGCCCGGTTTTTAAACCACTAGACTGATGGGGTGTTAATTTTTAAAACTGAACATTGAAAATTTTGAAGCAAGCAAAGACTGAGTCATAATTGAAGACCTGAAAAGGTCGCGTTTAAATTAGGTAGTCGTGTTGGCGAAATGGCGAGACATTTTTTGGTGTAGTTTATAAGGTGGCGGGTCCCGGCGCATTCTTGGCGGCGTCCTTGTAGTGCCGCGGTGCTGCGACCGCTTTGGTCAGACTGCCTAGTAGAAATTTAGTTTTGTACATAATAATAAAACTAAAAATCCAACTGCGTAAAGTCGATGTGTATCTATACTAATACTACTTAATATTATAAAGCTGAAGAGTTTGTTTGTTTGTTTGTTTGAACGCGCTAATCTCAGGAAGTACTGATCCAAATTGAAAAAAATATTGTAGTGTTGGATAGTCCATTTATCCAGGAAGGCTTTAGGCTATATAACATCACGCTGCGACCAATAGGAGCGAAGCAATAGTGAAAAATGTCGCAAAAAAAAAAACGTGATCATAATAACTGAAATTGACGCGTACGAAGTCACAGGCGACAGCTAGTTTACGATACACAGTGACTACTTAAAGCACTCGTATTGTGGAAATCAACAACAATGAAGGTACCACAAACAGCCAGACCCGAGAAAATACAGACAACACTTTTTTCTACATTCTTCCGGGTTGAACCCGGTACCTAGGAGCAGGCGAGACCTTGATAACCGGCGTGTATGCCACTCCGCCACGGATGCCGTCAAACATAATAAAAAAAAAAGTTGTGCGTGTACTAGTGTACACACGTAAGAAGTGAAACTTCTTTATGGCCTTATTTTTCGAAAAATGATCTACATGCAACTTTCCAGAAATTGGTTAAATTGGTTAAATTGGTTAAATTGGTTACATTGACTGACTTCACTGAGCTACCAACAGTCGGAACTTATTTAAATTTTCCTATGAGGTAATTGATCAAATGAATATAGGTATGCAGATTCTGTTCGATGTGTGAAAAGTATAGTTTTGTTTTGATTGATTTAATTTACTTACGTAATAGTAGTTTGTTGTAACCATACTTGTATGCTCAATAAATGTTTCATTAAATTATGCCAGCCTGACGATGCCCAATGCTGGACATAGGCCTGCCCTAGTGACTTACTTATATGCATTTATTTATTTTTAAAAACAACGCACAGCGTCTTCGCAAAAATAGACCTTAAAGTCTTCAAATAAAGCTTTTGATTTATGTTATATGCAAGTATACTACTTGTATAAATTACAAATAATTCTTTTTGTAGATAATTCTGGACGGAAACGAAAACATTGCACATTTGTTTGATTAATAAGTTATGCACATCGCGGCCATCGCGCCTGACAGCGCTATGTGCTGCGTGAATACATTAATAATAAATACTCTGACCACTCCGCGGTCTACTTCGTCGTATAGATGCCTAGCGGTCGCCCGCGACTTTTGCGGGAAATTTGATAAACAGCGCTGCCGGTTATTTCGTCCTGATTGTTATATACCTATAATATGTATATCTCGCACCCAGTTATAACGTAATTTTAAGTCGCCGGTTAAATCGCGCTTGTTAGAGTTTAATCCACTTTTATTTACAACTGCTATCTCTGATTTCTATCGGACTGAGGGCCTTTTTGGCACCTTTCTTGTTTGTAAAGTTATTGTTGCTTTTTTGTATTTTGTATCAAGTATTTATTATGTTAAGGTCTTGATGTGTCCAGATGAACGAAAAAATTTTCAAAAAACTAGAACAGTATTCAATTTAGCAAAATACCTGTGGTATTTATTGAATCACTTTTACCTGTTTTTCATTCTGGCATTCTTTCGTATTGTACATTATGGCTAAAAGCGGCCGCTTTTGGCGTTAGCGACAAATTCGACTTTATAAACAACTAAATGAAAAGTATACTGTGATTCAATAATTACCTACTAGAGGTATCTTGCTAAAATGATACTGTTCTAGTTTTTTGAGAATCGTTTTTGTTTAGAAGAAATAAAATTAAATCAATTAGAGCACATGGCTCTTGACACTTTTGTTTACGCGATGCGCATCTCATTCATTCATTACAATACTATTCATAAGTTGTCCAATTTCCCTTCATACCTTCACAGCCTTAGAATCGTAAAATTGCGAAAAATATTTTCGGGTGAAAACTTGACCTACATTTTTTACTTTACGAATGGGCTCTAAATATGATACTTAACGCCTATCAAAAATTTTACGGGGTTAAAAAAGTCACCTGTATTAAAATGAAAGATAGGTTTACAGATTGGCACTCGCGTAGTAACATTCCTGTCATGTTGTTGATAGTTCTGACAGTAGTACACAAGTTTCTTGCACTGAAACTCGGCACAAAGTCGCCTACAATTATTATTGTGCCTCTCTAGATTATAATTTTGCCGAATGCTCAATTACAGGCTTGAAAGAAACTTACGTAATAATAATTAAAAAAAATTTTTTTTTCTTATTTATTTTCTATTGTAATCCCTGTACAAACTCTCACTCCCTTTTTGACATTTGTTTTGAGTGTTTGTGAGTAGGTATTGATTTGATTTTTCCCACAGAACAGATATTTTTTCCTGTTTATCTTAGTATCAGATCAACACGAGATCTATTAGAGTATGAGTGATAAGTTTCATACACAAACAAATTTTTTGAACTGATTTAATTTAATTGTTAGAAATAATAAATACACATTTGCGTTAGCATTATTTCCTATTTAAGTCTATTCCAACCTAATGTTTTTAAATCATTTTAATGTAACTGATTTAAATTATAATATTAAATTATTAAAGAAATGTATAATCTGTGAAATCATATGTTTAACAAGATTGCATTCTTGGGCTCTGTTGATTAAAAAAAAAATAGACCGGATGGAGTCCGTGAATGACAGGTGAACGAAGTTGGAAAAATAGATATTCATTCGAAATTGGTAATAAGTATATGTACCTATAAGGAACGGAGCGTGTCGCTTAGATAATTATAAAATATTGCAAACATAACATTCAATACACAAAGTTCTCAAAGTAAGTATCAGGTTGTCGTTCATTACCTGCATTCTTACCTGGATTAAAAAATCTAACATTTTAGTTGGTCCCATTTAAATGTTAAAACAGCCTTTGGGATAGTAAATAGAGTAGACTCTACCGTCGTAAAGTGTTCTAAATGTCGGATTTAAAATCCGTAAACTTATGTTTAAATTATATGTCATGGTGTTTGAGAAATTCAATAAAACCAGTATAGGAAAATAGGGTTTACAAAAAAAAACAATATAAAACTTTTTCATTTATAAAATTATTGACGTGAAATTAGCCATCAAATTTGAGTCAATACTAAACAAGTAATCATCGATAATCAAACAAACAAAAGTGTTAGTGACCAAATATCGCTTTCCGTCGGTAATTTTTTGTGACAAAAGTATTATTATACTTATTATAATTATATCAAGAAACATGACACTCGGGCTCCCGTGCGAGCCCCGCGCGGCCGCTTATCTCCAACGAACACTCGTGTCTCGGATGACCTATCTTTATTGCCTTCTTCACACAATAAATAAGCAGCTAACTATGCCCACCTTTTTGGATACTTGACCTTTTTTAATGACTAGAGGATAAAGTCTACGGACATTCTTTATAATTCTGGATATATACATAGGTAAGGCTTCGACTCTATAATGAAACTTATATTGTGTATAGACACAGGTCAATCAATATGTGCATCACAACATCACAACTTATCTTGTATAGGTATAAGCATAAGAAATGCTTCATTCTTCTTAACTGATTATTTCATGACTCGAAGCATAACCACAAATATTTACTGTTTTCATAAATTCATGACTCGGTTAAACTGTTCCTTAGCATGACAATGCAAAAGTTTTTCAAAGATTACTTAATTACCGTTTTACGTCATGAATTGTGGTACTTAATAGTTATTTTGTTGCAGAGTTATTTTAAACTATGATATCTCCAAAGATATTCATAGAAATAATATGTAAGATTAAGGCCTTTATGTATTGTTTTTATTGTTGTTTTTATATGTATGCTGTTGGTTAACCTTTTCAATAAATAAATAAAATAAATATAGTTTAAAGGTCACTTTTATTTGAAAAAAAAAAAAACATATAGTTATAGTTAAACTTAAAAAAATATACATTGTTGTCGCCGGTTTTTTTAGATCCTTATACAGCAAAAATATCTTCACATTTTCTACTTTATTTCAACCGTTTATCCAAAAGTATTATATTATCTGTGTCCAAAGCAAGCAATGAAAGCTCTCGAAAGAAAAATTGGTTTCCATTTTGGCAATATTTTTTACTAGCTAGTGCTCATTAGTTGGAGCAGGCGCCCCTGTGGCCCCTGTGGTTGGAGCAGGCCCCGTAAGTAGCAGGTTGTGGGTTCGGGACTCACCTCAGTCCAATGTATTTTCAAAACCATTGCTTAATATCATTGTATCAAACCATCTGGTGGTAGCTGAATTAAGAATACTAAGTCATGCTTTCTTTTTACCAAAACGATGAATAAGAACTAGATAATTATCTACCTTAGATACAGACCGATACAAAAATGACACCTAGAACTGTCCTCAACTCAATGATTGACGTTCATCTTATGCCAGTGTCAACTTTATAACCCGGCCAAATTATGTCCACATGCAATAGTATGCATATTTATGTCACGTTGTAACTATACGATTGATATGGGTTGTACAAACCGATGCAGATTTAGGTGGGACACTTTTTTGACGCTTATTGTATATCTAGTTTTTAGGGTTCCGTACCCAAAGGGTAAAAACGGGACCCTATTAATAAGACTTCGCTGTCTGTCCGTCTGGCCGTCTGCCTGTCACCGGGCTGTATCTCAAGAGCCATCTCAGAGTCAGAGATAGCTAGGCCTAGGCAGTTGAAATTTTCACAAATTATGTATTTCTGTTGCCGCAATAACAACAAATATTAAACACAAAATAAAATTTAAGAGGGGCTCCCATACAACCAACGCGATTTTTTGGCCTTTTTTGCTCGATATTAATAATGGCAACAATTAGATAATAAGTACATTAACTAAATTAATGTAGGTACCTACTGTTTTTTACCTAGTCAATGTTGAGGAACCCTTCGTGCGCGAGTTCGACTCGCACTTGGCTGGTTTTTTATATTCCATCAATGGTGTAACATAGTTATCAGCATAGTTAAAGGTCGCGTGTGTCAACAGAGACGGTGCCGATGGTGTCCCGCAACCTGCCCGCGTCGTTTTTCAACGCGGCGGCGGTGGCGGGCGTGGCGGCGGGCGGCGGCGCCTGCGCGGGCGTCGACCTCTACGACTACGACCCCTGGCACCAGCACTACGGCGGGTGAGCACCAACAATCTGTTCAGCTTGACAGTTTTATACAACACTTAATTATCTGCTTCTTCTTCTGGTGCATGTCCAACAAGTGAAGGTTGGCAGTCAGCTCCGCATATCTCAATCGATTTCATGCTAGATGGAAACGCTCTGAAGTATTAATTTTAAATAATAATAAATAAATAAAGTTAATTCTCTCAAGCACAAGTTTCTCTTAAAATTGATCAATAGATACTATTTTATGCATAAAACATACGAACACACATAAATAGTATTTTATAAATACATACAGTCATAATTATTCTTAAAGTTAATAATATCCATTAATTTTGTACATTTCTCGTCCAGTTCTAAGACATGTTTTGAGGAAGAGACTGTCTCTCGTAGCACAGGATAACCTTACACGAGAGCAGTTCGAACTTCGAACCTTGTAGTATGTAAATGTTTTATTCATTTTAAAGATGTGGTCAACGACACATACATTGTTCTGATCCCAAACTGTATAAAGCACTTGTTTAGTGAAAATCAGAAACAGAATGGTGCCATAAACACCCAGATCAGAGAAAATGTAGAAAACACTTTTTCTTACATTTACTCGTCCGGGAAACGAACCCGGGATCCCAGAGAAAGCGTCACCTTGAAATCCGGTGTGGTGTACGCCTGCGCCACTCCGCCTCAGATTCGAATTAAATAAATATTTTAAAGACATGCCTCACTTGGCCACACAGAGCCATCTAGTCCCAAATTAAGCTACTATTAAGTACCCTGTCGTATGGGGTACTAGACAACCGATAAACTTACTTATATACTTTTTTTTTGTAAATACATACTTATAATACATAGAAAACACCCAGACCAGTACAAACAGACATGTTCATGCACACAAATATTTGTACTGTGCGGGGATCGAACCCGCGACCCATGGCTCAGAAGCAGCGTTTACTACCGCTGATCCAAATGGTCGTCTTAATTACAACCTACGAACGGTCCGACGACGTAGTTACATATGCAAAGAATGCGTATACGACGCAAATAGTACAAATCGATTAGACAGAACATGTCTAAAGGCCTGTCCATACCTATCAGTTAATAGCTTTTTTACAACACACATACCTAACTTGGTAACATTAAAACGTTCCCTCTGAGAATTGCAATCCGGTTCCAATTTAAATCTGGTTAAATCCGTCTTAGATTTGAATTGATCCGAAAGGATTTGACAGGATTACTGAAAATAACAATGGTTATGCCTTTTTGTTTCAAAACAATCTTAATACTCGTAGAAGATGATCAAGTAGCGTCTTACAGAGTTTAGAAAAATTGAGTCTGGTTCCGTTCGTGATTATTATACTGCTGTAGATTTGAACTACTGAATCAAACTGAACTTTTTGAAAGCTTTCAAATGTTTCGCTGTTGAAGCTGTCGTTGTTTCATGAATGTTTTGGTTATAAATGTAGATACGATGTATCAGCTAGACTATTAAAATATAATAGAAATGTGTGTTGACGATCACAGACACAGTTCATGAACACACCTTCACAGTCTATTGTAGCCAACATGAACTGACGTAAGCCCGGTTGATGACCGTCTATATTAAACGTAGTGATTACTTGCTCAGTGGTCTATATGCCCTGCGAAAAACCATAAATTTCAGTATATAAACTTGAAAAATTATGTCTCAGGCGGAACTCGAACCCGCATCTTCTCGCATACTGGGCGCGGAGCTTTACCATTTAGCCATCGAGACACTACGTCACAGGCGTCCATTTTTCAAGCATATATTCTTATCGCTGTAAGCCAGCGTTGTTTCATCAAATGTTTATATACCTTACCGCGAGGGCTTCGAGTCCCGCCTGAGACATAAATTTTCAAGTTTATATACTGAAATTATAATTGCAATTTAATTGCTAAAATATCAAATAAAGTATACCATCAATTGTTAACACACTGTTGTTCTGCTTAGATACGGTCACGCGGCGCACCGGCACGCGGCCGAGTACCACGCGGCGGCGGCGTCGGCGGCGCACCACAACATGGCGGCGGGCTACGGCGGGCTGCTGCTGGGCCGTGCGCCGCTGCAGTACAAGCCCGTGGACTGGCCCGCGCAGCCGCCGCACCTCGACCCCGCCGCCTGCTCGCCCTACTACCCGCCCGTGCCCGGTCAGTACTCCGGCTCCCTCATGTAGCTCGACACTGAGGCTCGCCCGCCCCTGCTCGCCCTACTACCCGCCCGTGCCCGGTCAGTATTCCCTCATGTAGCTCGACACTGAGGCTTGCCCGCCCCTGCTCGCCCTACTACCCGCTCGTGCCCGGTCAGTACTCCCTCATGTAGCTCGACACTGAGGCTCGCCCGCCCCTGCTCGCCCTACTACCCGCCCGTGCCCGGTCAGTCCTCCCTCATGTAGCTCGACACTGAGGCTCGCCCGCCCCTGCTCGCCCTACTACCCGCCCGTGCCCGGTCAGTATTCCCTCGTGTAGCTCGACACTGAGGCTTGCCCGCCCCTGCTCGCCCTACTACCCGCCCGTGCCCGGTCAGTATTCCCTCATGTAGCTCGACACTGAGGCTTGCCCGCCCCTGCTCGCCCTACTACCCGCCCGTGCCCGGTCAGTACTCCCTCATGTAGCTCGACACTGAGGCTCGCCCGCCCCTGCTCGCCCTACTACCCGCCCGTGCCCGGTCAGTATTCCCTCGTGTAGCTCGACACTGAGGCTTGCCCGCCCCTGCTCTCCCTACTACCCGCTCGTGCCCGGTCAGTACTCCCTCATGTAGCTCGACACTGAGGCTCGCCCGCCCCTGCTCGCCCTACTACCCGCCCGTGCCCGGTCAGTCCTCCCTCATGTAGCTCGACACTGAGGCTCGCCAGCCCGTGCCCGGTCAGTACTCCCTCATGTAGCTCGACACTGAGGCTCGCCCGCCCCTACTCGCCCTACTACCCGCCCGTGCCCGGTCAGTCCTCCCTCATGTAGCTCGACACTGAGGCTCGCCCGCCCCTGCTCGCCCTACTACCCGCCCGTGCCCGGTCAGTATTCCCTCGTGTAGCTCGACACTGAGGCTAACCCGCCCCTGCTCGCCCTACTACCCGCCCGTGCCCGGTCAGTTTCCCTCATGTAGCTCGACACTGAGGCTCGCCCGCCCCTGCTCGCCCTACTACCCGCTCGTGCCCGGTCAGTACTCCCTCATGTAGCTCGACACTGAGGCTCGCCCGCCCCTGCTCACCCTACTACCCGCCCGTGCCCGGTCAGTCCTCCCTCATGTAGCTCGACACTGAGGCTCGCCAGCCCGTGCCCGGTCAGTACTCCCTCATGTAGCTCGACACTGAGGCTCGCCCGCCCCTGCTCGCCCTACTACCCGCCCGTGCCCGGTCAGTATTCCCTCGTGTAGCTCGACACTGAGGCTTGCCCGCCCCTGCTCTCCCTACTACCCGCTCGTGCCCGGTCAGTACTCCCTCATGTAGCTCGACACTGAGGCTCGCCCGCCCCTGCTCGCCCTACTACCCGCCCGTGCCCGGTCAGTCCTCCCTCATGTAGCTCGACACTGAGGCTCGCCAGCCCGTGCCCGGTCAGTACTCCCTCATGTAGCTCGACACTGAGGCTCGCCCGCCCCTACTCGCCCTACTACCCGCCCGTGCCCGGTCAGTCCTCCCTCATGTAGCTCGACACTGAGGCTCGCCCGCCCCTGCTCGCCCTACTACCCGCCCGTGCCCGGTCAGTCCTCCCTCATGTAGCTCGACACTGAGGCTCGCCCGCCCCTGCTCGCCCTACTACCCGCCCGTGCCCGGTCAGTATTCCCTCGTGTAGCTCGACACTGAGGCTTGCCCGCCCCTGCTCGCCCTACTACCCGCCCGTGCCCGGTCAGTATTCCCTCATGTAGCTCGACACTGAGGCTTGCCCGCCCCTGCTCGCCCTACTACCCGCCCGTGCCCGGTCAGTACTCCCTCATGTAGCTCGACACTGAGGCTCGCCCGCCCCTGCTCGCCCTACTACCCGCCCGTGCCCGGTCAGTATTCCCTCGTGTAGCTCGACACTGAGGCTTGCCCGCCCCTGCTCTCCCTACTACCCGCTCGTGCCCGGTCAGTACTCCCTCATGTAGCTCGACACTGAGGCTCGCCCGCCCCTGCTCGCCCTACTACCCGCCCGTGCCCGGTCAGTCCTCCCTCATGTAGCTCGACACTGAGGCTCGCCCGCCCGTGTCCGGTCAGTACTCCCTCATGTACATGTACAGAGATCTTTACAGCTAATACTGTACAAATCTCTGTTTAGATACCTACATCTACCTATAGGCTGCAGACTGGACGCCTGTAAGATGACTTTATAGAAAAGCTTAAGTACGTATTATCCGTTCTGGACGGCCGCGGTAAGGGCGGGCGACATACACACTCCAGTTTGCAGTCAAATAAACACTACTAAACAGAACGTGTATTGAAGTAGATAATAATGAATGACTTCAAGTCCATTTCTGTAACTATCAGTATTAATGGAAACACACATTTCTTGTAAAAGAAATCACCATCTCTAAGTAAAAATCAATCAATAAAATTAGTTTAACTACCAAAGAATTTGTAAAGTTTAGTAAGACATATTTTAAATAGAGATGTGTTTTTTATATTTCTATCGGTAGCATCAACAACGTTTGATATGAACACAGTTGACTAATTAGTGGCGAGCGCTTGATCGATGGCCGCCGACCGCGCGTTCTGTTTGTCCTCCATTATAATATTTATACAACATTTTCTAAGACGATTATTTTTCCGTCGTCGTTCCCACTCAAAGAGATTCCTCGGGTCGCGTGATGTTTTAATTGTGATGATTTAAGCCCTTCATCTGAGTGACAAAGCAAAGCATTCCCGCTTTGTGGGCGCCCCCCGCCCCGCGCCCCGCTTGTGGGAAGAACACAAAGATGTTCACCGACTAATAAACGAAGTAAATTCGAAATTCACGACTGTTGCCGCTCGTAATGACACGTGTTATCTGTATAATCTCAAGTGCGATGTTTATATTTATCTCCCTTCGGGTCTCATGTGACTTTAAATTACAAAGTTACTGCTGTTCTCGCAGCAGGCGAATTGATGTTGTTACACTGCTGTTTGAAGTAATTTTTTATATAATGTAATGCTCATAAAATTTTAATTTAAATACAGTAATGAATACTTAAATGGAACTTCATGAATCTACATTGTAGAAAATGTATCCAAACTTTATATATGTACTAGCTGTTCCCCGCGACTTCGTACGCGTCAATTTCTGTTTTTATGATCGCGATTATTTTTGTAACATTTTTCACTGATGCTTCGCTCCTATTGGTCGCAGCGTGATGTTATATAGCCTAAAGCCTTCCTCGATACATGGACTATCCAACACTAAAAGAATTTTTCAATTCGAACCAGTACTTCCAGAGATTAGCGCGTTCAAACAAACAAACAAACAAACAAAGAAACTCTTCAGCTTTATAATATTAAAGTATAGATAATATATGCGAAAGTCATTAATGCCCATAACACTAATAAGACAATTTTATAAACAAAGACATAAACTGATACCCGGCGGATGAAATGAATCTTTATCACGTCAATGACCATTTGATTTTCGAAATAGCAGTAGGTAGGTATTATAACACAAAAAAGGTTAGGTATAACAATATTAAGCTATTGCATAGCTTCTATCGCGGGCCTTGAGCGTGGAGACCGAATCCAGAAATTCCGTAACGAAAATAACCTAACCTAACACTCGGGGCGAGGCACGATCGAACAATTTTGAATTTCCGAAATTTAAAATAATTTAGAAGAAAATAAGGATTTTGACAGTATGGTTGCCTATGGTAACCATATCTGCCAAAATAACAGAAAAATTTAATTACAAAAGTCAAAATTAGAAAATACATAAAATTATAAAATTAAGCTATTGCATAGCTTCTATCGCGGGCCTTGAGCGTGGAGACCGAATCCAGAAATTCCGTAACGAATATAACCTAACACCCCCCCACTCCGACCGGCACAGCGGTGATACTTTTTAGTTTTATAATTGCATAAGGATAAAAAATGCTATGCAATAGCTTTACCGCGGCGGTCTCCGAGTGCCACACGTCTTTTTTTTTATTGAAATAAGTATCTGAATTTCTTAAACAATTTGGGTTAAAGGGGAATAATTTTGAGCAAATGGAGAGTTTTTTTAGTTCACTTTAATAGTGTTTAAAAACTGGGAAGAAAAATGGGCTACTTATCTTGTCTAAGAAATGATTCTACGCTGACTAATCACAGGCATCAGTTGCCTTTGCTATAAAATCAGTAACCTTCGTTCTTGTGTTATCAAACTTCAATAGTTACATGTTAGAATGTTCACGAAGTTTCGCTGTCAGGTGTAAATTGATAGCATCGTGTAGCTATGGAGGTATCGCGGACAAAATATACCCGGAATGTCGTGGGTCGGGGCTCGAGCCGGGTCAACCCTCACGCGAGCGAAGGTTATCAATCAAGCGAACGGGTGCGATCGCTGAGACAAAGGGGAGAGCCGCCATCATGAGGGGTGCGGAGGGGGATCGCGAGTGAAGAATTTAATTTGCGAGTGAGACGGCGGCCGCGCAAATTAATTTTAATCGTCGTCATTAGGAGCAGGGAAGGGCGCCCTCCGTTTCGTCTCTTTCAAGTCACCGCTCGTTTTTCCGCCGCGTCCCGTCCGGCGATTACCGCTGTCTGCCGCGCCCTCACGGTTGTCGAACACGCAAAGCTTTTTTCGTGTGACCCGCTCGCTGCGAGTAGAATTGGTTTTCAAATATACATAACTCGGACGAAGGACCTCCGTGGTCGAGAAATGAAGACTTTTCTATGTATTCTCGTATGATGATATTAGTTATATCTAGGTACCGTAATCTAACATACATTGTACAGCTTTTGTTAAGCTAATCATAAATCATAAAATTATAAAAATGATTACCTCCGGCGGAATTTTGCTAACCGGGTGACTTTTCTTTGTCAAACATATGAAAACGACATTAGCTTACGATCGATAAATCGTCTTCTTCTTCTTCTTTTGAATTGTGGCGAACAGTGTTATGTTTTTTTTAATGTCAATTTCATACATTTGTTATTCGATCGTAATCTTATGTCATTTTCATAACTGATTGTTAATTATAAGTAAAAATATTTCCATCGGACGTTAGATAAAGAACGCTTGATTATAAAAACCACAAGAATAAATGTCGTCGTCAGAAATAATGTCTTGGTAGGTAACTAGGAACAGCTGCCTTAGACAAGTGGCTTTCTGATAATGTTTACGCGGCGAATAGATGACAAAATATATCAAAGAATTACAGAAAACATAAATAGTGATCCTAAATAAAATCACTTGTGGAAATTAGAAACTACGATGGTAGCACAAACACCCAAACCCGAGACAACACACTATGTTGACCCTCCACTGAGTGGTAGTCTATTTTGACCCGCTCTTGAAAACCAGTGTCAAAGCCACTCGAGCACGGAGGTTTTTATTACATACCTATTTCCCTACCGTTTCTTAATAGAAAAGCAAGTAGCAAAGAAAGCTTTTGTTTTTATTATCTGCAAGAGAGTAGAGACCAAGTGATGTAGAGCCAACGTAATTAGTAGAGATTGTCCTGCTGTGTGGACGGTCAGCCACGAGCCCCCGGGGGCAGGGAGGCAAGTGGGGGCGGGGGTGGGGGCGCCCTCGCGTCACACGAGGGCGGAGTGTCCCCGACGCACATTCCCGCGCGGGGGCGCGTTATTGACAAATACCACAAGCGACGCACCCCTTCGACCGCCCCGGCTGCACGCACGACGCTCTGAACTCATTTCCGTATTCCAAAAATTATTACTTACCTAAACGCACATACAAGATAACTACTTCTGTATGTATGATAAAATCCTACAAGGATCATCTGGTGCCAGTTGTCCAAGTCGCTTATTAGGTATTTTCCTAGGCCCTTGATGTGACTTGCTTTTACGATGTCCATCTTATGATAAAAGCCGGGACCAACAGCTTTGCATTCTTTCCAAAACATAAGTAATCTCCTACTCCATTTAGAATTCAATAATAGATTCTTTCCTAAACTGAACCGACCGAGAACCAATCCCTCGTAGCGGGAAAACCACCGCACCATTACAACAACCTGACTGTCTTAAGAGATAACTGATTTTAGAGGCACATATAAGTATTTGCTAGGTTACCTTTAAACATTCAAGTATATAGTAGGCTTAATTACCTATATAATGAACTAAATGTAGTTTTCCACTAGGTATACCTACGCTTAAAACTCGAGAGGCTCATATTAATTTGTATGGTTTGGTACATTAAAACATTCAAGAAGGCTTAATAATAAAATGAACAGATAACAATAAATGATTTTAAACTTTCGCGATTTAAACACATATTATTTATAGTACACTAACGGGTCGTTATCGCGTTAAATATTATGAAGGTATAAATAAAGGGGCCGAGTCGGCCCGTGACCACGGCTTGGTGCAATCCAGTCGAAACGTCGGGTAAATAAATAGGTATTTATACCTTCATAATGTTTAACGCGATAACGACCCGTTAGTGTACTATAAATAATAACAGATAACAATAGTAACCATAGTTTCATGATATTTACGCTTGTAATTAATAGCACAAAACCGCGATAGCAAAACGAAGTCAATTTATCAAAGATGTAAAAATCCGAGCGTCGAGATGTTTTAAATGATCTAAAGACAGAAAAATGTTAAAAATCAGGTTCGTTATTTGGTAGTTATGGCAAGAATGGTGTTGTGCGATATAATGAAGTGTTCGCTCGGTTCCGGCGGGCAGCCGCGCGTGAACTGCGCGGGTTAACGTGCTTCTAAAATATAGTTTTTGTAACGAAACTAGTTTCACTGGCTGAATAATGAACTATGTTTAAACTGATATCTACGTACTATTATACTTTATCATTAAGCTTATCTATCTTATCATGACATTAGATTTTAAGGTTCGATTCTTGACTTGGATTGTGATACCAACGCACTTAACCTGGGCCCTAATCCTGCAAATTATAATGGTAGTAATGTCAAAATATACCAAGTTATAATAGCAAGACAGTTTTAGAGAAAACAAGTCCTGTTCGAATTTTTAGGATCTTAGATTTATCTATCATACGCAAGTTTCCGTCGGCATACGGACGGGTCGGCCGGCAGCAATGTCATCGGTCGTCCTCAGCTGACATTGTCCGGCGTCGTGTCGCGGGGCGGGGTGGGGCGGTGGCGAGGGGGGGGGGGGGCATCCAATCGCGCGCACTGACCGCTGCCCAGGCCGGGGTGGGTGAGGGAGGAGGCAGGGCCCCGCCCGCGATCGATGCCGCCCGCCCCCTGCCCCCTCGCCCCGCGCCCCGCCACTAAATCATGGGCCCCGTGTCAATTACCGCGCTCCGGCCGCGGCCACTATCATACGCCGAACGCGTAGCGCTCGTAATAATAGACTTGCTACGAACAATCTCTATGACTTAATGGACACGTAAAAAGTTTAATTTTTATGCCTAGATAGATAACAACCAGCTTTTAAAATCTAACTATGCTAACTAATTGCAACCAAATGAAGTTTGATGCGCTGTCCATATTAAGATTTTACTTGGACTTCATGTGGTCACTTAATAATATTTTTTTACATTAAATACAATACTTAATTACGCCTTATTACCTAATAGTTCATAGTTAAGTTTCTAATTTCGACAAACGGACTGTCACTTTTTGGTTTAATACTTCTTTAACAAAGATCAAAGAGATCGGACCACATACAAGCTATGAGCAGACAAATTTCTAAACGGACCTAAAAATATTTTACCATCAAGTAAGATTTTTTAATACTGAAAAGAGAAATCATTGACAACTTGAAATAAACTGTATTGGAAAATTAAATTGTCATTTTTAGTGTTTTCCTATAAGTGCTTTATCAAGATAGTTTTTGTTAGTACTAGAATTTATTTTGAAGTAATTAACATTTACGTGCTCTATAAACACATGACACATATAGGTAATACAGTTATCTTTATGAGATAAAGCTTCGAGGGCCCTAATGATTTCAGTTACAAAATATGTTCGTACGTTGAGAAAAATGCACTTAGTTACGCGGAATCGAAAATAGTTGCCGTCGTAGCCGTCAATTAGCCGCCATTACCGCGCCAATGTGTCCCGCAGTCGCCACATTCCAGTGGAACACGGCGAATTATAGCTATACCTATAGAAAACCCTGTGATACAAAAACTATTTTAACAGGCAGGTTTTCGTAAATCGCTGTTTTTTAAAACTTCAACGTCAAACGTCGTTTCTAGGTAAATAACTTAGATTCAACTTATTTGCTTTAAGTATAAGTAAGGTAAATAATAGTTTAAAAATAGTAAAATCAATTTGACGCTAATTATTGTTGCGCCTTGGCACACTCTCACCTAAATTTCTTGATAAAATTTCGAATGCCTTAGGTGTAACTTTTATTCAAGATATTGTACCTATTCTTTATTTACATTGGCAACTTCATTGCCTTGAATAATATACAGACGAACATAGAACCTCCTTCTTTTTTTAAGTCGGTTAAAAACAGTTCTGAACTTGGTTACATATCTGCACGTTCATTCTATAATTTACCTAAATTTGTCGTTGTGACTGGGACCAAAAAGGCCGTTTTACGTCTTCCACTAAGTTAACACACTGTGCAAACATTAAAAAAATTAGATCTACAAATCAATTATTTCAACATATGAAGTAAAGCCATGATTTATCAAAAACTCTCTTAAAATGATAGCGCAGAATGAGCTAATGACTTTACTGATATTCACGAGCAGCGGTGTATGATGGCAGGTCACGAACGAAGCGCAAGCGTGCGCGACATAAAATAGGGCCGCCGTCATTTACATCAATCAGCCAATCGTCAGCGCCGCCGCTGCCGCCTGTGCCTCCGCTTCCGCTGCTCGTTCGCTCACAATTACTTAACTCCATAAAAACCAATATAACCATTGATGTAATATCAAAAAATAGATACACAATCGTCAATAAGTGCTTTTACTAAATTCACAACCTGTATCAAACGAATAGGTAAAACATGACATTAATATCCATACTATTGCACGACGACATAATTTGGCCGGGTTATAAAGTTGGCTCTGCCATAAAATCAACTTCAATCACTCATTCGAAGACAGTTTTAGTATCTATCTGTGTGTCTAGGTCTAGTTCTTATTATATAATATTGATAAATACATAACACACTAAGCGAGCCTTATTTACGAGTGTCACCTGGCCCTTGAGGACATTGCCGCAAGGAACAATGTCACCTTAAAATGGATCAAATGACACAGCGGCTCCCTATGCAATGATGCCGCAGACCAACTCGCTAAAAGGGGATCGGATCTTACGGTTCTCGGCCTCAGGCCACACCTTCATATTCCCTTCAACCAATATAGGTCATGGCTGCGACATCAAACCCTAGACAAACACAACGGCCGCTGGGCCAATATCAGCAACTGCAGACAATCCAGAGAGGCCATGCCGGCTCTTTGACCACGTCTGACTCGCAACATAATCACCCTAAACAGGAGTGACCTTCGAAGAGTGGTGGGATCACTGACTGGACACATCCCCCTAAATAAACATCTCTTCACCATTAGAACAGGCAGAATCGGCTGCCCATGTGATTTTAGAATGCACAGGGGTAGCCACCCACCGGGCGTCTATCCTCGGCACACCGAGTTCCTTTTCAGAAGCCTGTGAACGTCCTAAAAGACTTCTGTGCTTCTGGAAGGAGTTGGGATGATTGGACTAACCACCCCAATCCCCCCTACGCACAATGGGCCAAGTGGAGCCTAAATGCGGAACAGGGAGCCCGTTACCAATACCAATACACATTAAGCGAGCCAATGTGATTGTTATAGAACCACAGAGTTGTCTCACCGGGTCGCCGGTAGAGAGAGCGACTCACACTCTACTACATCTATTGTCGCACCGGAAACGTACGAAAATAAAACCAATTCAACAAAGAGCTGTTGTGGTTTTTTCCGTTTTATTATTTTAACAGGGTAATCTATTCTGAACACGCGATGTTACTTATGCTTATTGTGCTTAAAACATTGGCTAAATTATGTTTATAAGATGCTCCAATAAATTTATCGAACCGAGGTAATTCAGGGTTAAAAGACTTATGCTAAAAGCCATCAGGTGCCCATTAAAAGAAATAAAACTGATTTAACTGAGTTTGTTGATTTACGTGATTTAGTAACTCACCATAAATTAGCTTCTTAAAATGTGTTCTATTTAATAAGTACGTGTCAGTTTATGCAGCAGTAAAATGTATTGTTTGCACTCGAAAAACGAGTAACTACTCTGAAAACACAAACCTATCATTTGTATTTTGATTTATCTACCACTTCATAGATTTTCATAAAGAACTTCTTACCATAACTAGAAAGTCTACAAAATATTCACACCATAAGTAGATTTCAGGAGTCTGAAGGTTAAATAATCCCATAATTAAAAATCTCAAGTACATATAGGCGATGATCAAAAAATATGCTTTCGGCTGTCATAGTTAGCGTTTAACTTGGTTTGTGACATTATTTGAAATGCAAAATATTGTGCACAAAGAGTTGATTGATTCGTGGTTTACACCATATACCTAGTTTTATATAAGATAAGTGTCCAATATAAGCGCCATGATCACTGAAGAAAATCAGAATAAAACTGGGATGTTTATCTTGTGCAGGTCTGGAAGCGCAGGTGCAGGACACGTCCAAGGACCTGTACTGGTTCTGAGGCGAGCGGACCGGGGCGCGAGCACAAGCGGCCGGCGAGGCTCCCCGCCCCCCTCCGCCCCCTCCGAACCCTCCGCACAGAGGTAACGACGGCTGTAAAGAAAGACATTGTACATCCTAGGCTCATAGTTGTAGGTACCTTTTAATTGTAACGTTTAGCGAGTATTGTATCAGTTGCAGTTGTCCACTCATGGTAGGAGACCAATATTTTGTTAACTTAAATGTTAGCTTCAAATGCTCTGTAAAAATATGTATGAATGTTTTTAAATTAAATATCTATAAAGGTAATAGCTTAGATTCAAGTGTGCTCAATTTTTTTGCTCAAACTAGAAAGCCTTTTTCTATTAACATAATATTGTTTCTCAAACTTTATTTGACATAAGATATGAAAAAGATGCATGCTTTCTACTTGGTAATTACCTGATTCTTACAGTGATTGAGATGTAAAAGGAGAAAACTTGGTGTACCCGACTCATAATTTAAGGCAAAACTTAAATACCTACGTAGAAAGTCACTCGTCGAGAGAATGTGTAAATATAATATAATGCTAACAATGATTGCAAGTTTATTTGTAGTTAGATAAACAAATTACACGTAGACACCTCACGTTTTAGTGGCCAAATGTACGCGTTGGAAATGTTACAAGTTTCAAATATAAACATATTTCCCCCGCTGACGAATATTAAACAATGTAGCAGTCAGTTCAGCGTTGTCCATGTATTCCATTCCATGATAGAGTTGAGCCCATCAATATATGTAAAATAAGAAATACAAAGTCCGAAATAAAACCTAAAACTGTCCTCGATTGTATGATTAAAGTGAATTTTATGTCAGTGTCAACTTCATAACTCGACCAAATTGTGTCGACATGCAATAATAGTAGGGCAGAAGTACCGTTTTTGGCCACCTTAGCACCGTTTTTGGCCAGTGGACATTTGAATTAATTTATAAAAAATCACAATGTTAAAACCATATCTTTATTGAATTTTCAAAGGTTTCTACTATAATAAATCGAGTTTGTAACTCTTTATTAATATAAATTCATTATTATCGTTTATTTAAGCAATAAATGGCCACAAACGGTACTTGGAGATTAATGTCATGTTGTATCTATCCGATTTAAATAAGTTGTTCTAAAAGTGCACCCTTATGTCAAATCCTTGTGTGAGCCCGGTATAGTAAAAATGTTTATGGACTCTTTTATTAAGAACAAAGAGCTTAGTGTATGATGCAAGGGCGTCCAGGATCACTGATGGCAGACGACATAATTTAGCTAAGGTGACGTGCGAGGAACAGGTGGAGTGGTGCGGTGTGTTCCGCCGCGTCGCGCGACAAATGTGTCGGTTTTTGCGCCTCCGCATGCATAATGTAGCGCTAGTGTGCGTCCGACCTATACCTGCTTCGGCCATATTGTTTCAATATAAAGAGGTTTTTTTATTTTTAAATACACGTTAAAGTAATAACTTTGGAACTATTTAGCATTATTCAGGCTGTGACTTTCTTACTTTGAATAATATATGTAGAATAATTCATTATTTTGTGCTCAAAATTTGGAATAGTAAAAGCTCAAAAAGCATAATTTATTATTAGATTAAGACTTTTTAAATTTAATCAACTCTACGTGATGCAACTACTACAATGAGTTCGGTACAACTGTTGCAATCTAAGAGCACATGACTTGATTTACCAAAACGCATGTCATATCACCGTGTGCTAAGCGTATGGCCGAAGCCGATCCCTTAGCCAAGCCCTAACACTGGGCAGGTGTAGCGCGAGGACCCAGCGACATTATGCATTTGTCACTTACACAAGCCTCGGCTGTCGCACTCTGACACTCCGCCTGTCCAAGACACGTTGTAATCGTTACGGCTTCATTGTTTGCCACTCAATAAAGAAACCGGGGGATTCCACTGTATTAACGAAGCTAGATCAATCACAAAGCAACATAGGCAACGAGCTGATCTCGATAGCCTCCTGCTTGCTTATCGATTATGGCGAACGAGCTCATTAATTAAGACCGAGGTACCTACTTAGCTTTAGATTTATCAGTAAATAATGTATGTAAATACGCTCGCTCAGTATAAATAAAGTATTTCTAGTATGTAGCGAGTAATGTAGTGTATCGTTCGATGTACATAGTAGGTAGATAGTTACGTAGAATGAGTAGGCTTAGGCTGGACGACCGACGCTACAGACGCGCGAAGTAGAGCCCGGCGCGGAGTACTACGCTCTTCATGCCTTATTAAATTTACATTTAGGTAGGCATAAACGTTTACTTTATATGTATATTTCATTTATAATTTAAGTTTGCTCTGTATAACTTAAACTTCTGATTAGAACGCTGCGCCTGCGCTCCCGCTGTGGCACTAAAAGTAAAACGCATAATATAAGATGAACACAACGAAAATGTTGGAATAGTGCCGCGCGCATAAGCGTCGTTGTGGACGTCAGCTACAGAGTCCGTCGTCAGCCCAATTACTAGTGATACTACTATGCGCATTGTGAGTGACGTGTCAGGCGTCAGGTCGGCATTAAACTTGCATTGTCACAGTCAGTTGGATTAAACGCATATTATAGCAGGCCTCAGAGATATATGTAAAGCCTCACACACATTCACGTTGCGCATATGGGATGTTGAATTTTGACAATTTATAAAAGGAGCGACGTCATTTCGAACGAAACGCATTTTTGTGGTTATGACAAATAACAGCTAGAAAGCAAAGAACTCTAGAGTACTCGGCTATCTATAGCAGACGACCGTGTCCCTGTCAGTTTGAACGGTTAAGAATTTGATTGTACATTTTTGTGTAATCAAAATTACACCACTGAAATGCGATTTGGGAGTAGGCCAAGACAAGCGAATTAATTTAGTCTAATATACTGATACATAAAACTGGAATTCGAACAATTGTAATTCAGCTCTGCAATCGTAGTATACTTATCATCAATTCTGGTGCGGGAGGTATGTTCACCGGCCACTGATTACTTGTTGTTGTTACTACTGTAGTAGACACTTTCCATTTACTTGTACGAGTACACTCAAAACACACTGACATTATTTGTGTATATGTCACTGGAAAATTGTGAGATCTGTCAGCTTACAATACAACGCGTGAAATTATAAACTAACGGTGGATTAGGTTAGGTTAGATTATTCAATCGACGTTCAATTATAAACTGTCGAAGCTTACAATTTCACGGTGACATGTACATGACCCAAGATGTCGTGTACCCTCGTCGCACCGCCCCGCAGCGGCCCGCGACGCCGCTCCTTGCCCGCTGCAATATTTCTATAAGATCTGTTACTGTAAGATATAATATACGCGAATTTGTTTAATTACACTAAGAGGAGCGACCCGCTGCTCGTCGGCGGGCGCAAATTAAAATTGCAAACGATGTAATATTTCGGCTAATTAATGTCGGCTCCTAGATAATGAGAACTTAAATATAAATTCCATACTTACAGAGGTTGTTTCACTTCACACCGTAGTTTTATTGTTATCGTGTTGTTTTATTGCAGCCTTGCTTTACTTTCGGGCGTGGCGATCGTTCCGAGTGTAATTAATTAGCGAACGGCACGTAATTTGCAGAACGTTATATGCCACAAATATTTCATTAAATCGTGCTAAAATTTAGCTTGTTGCCATTCCGAAGGAACCATTTTGTAATACGAGTATAGTCAGTCGATTGAATACACAGTTGATACGTTTTTCAAGTTCTAACAAAATATAATAAGTTAATAGAATGTGTGTTTATGATGACATTTGCTTGCTACAAACGACGCAGAATTTTATGAAATTTGGCTTGAACAATAAGATACATAACATAACATAACATAAATACTCTTTATTGCACAAAAAAAGTGTGTAAAAGCGCCTCCTGGGGCCTATTTGCAGAAATAAAACTGATTTTAACTGATTTTTAACTGATTTTAACACACCATACAGGATTTTGTTGCATAAAATACATAAAGCTGTACAATTTAGGCAGTCTTATCGCTGGAAGTGATCTCTTCCAGACATTATTACTTTCAGTCCTACGAATAGAAAAAGAAGAAGGCTATAAAATTATGACAATATGAGAGAGTAGATCGAATGCAGTGATTCACTTGCTGAGAACCATTAAAATGTATCTCCTGAGTGTATATCTACTAAGGTGAGTATAGTGTAGGAGGAATATTATACAAAGTAAATGGTTTAATAGATAATGGTCATGATGTATATATAGAATTTAGTACAAATTTACTTTGATGTGAGAAAAGAATCTAAATGTACGCGCTGCACCATTAGGTATTCTGTTTCTAGCCTTCTGCGAGATTTGTCTCGCGAAGCTTTTTGCTTTACCAGTTTTTATTTAAGACTGTCTGAAAATCGAAGTTTTTGATGAGTTCATTTAGGTTTTGTCAGATTCATACAAAATTGTATTGTATGTAATTGTAATTGTATGTTTGATTAGGTTTGATTATAAGATGTATTTGAGATCAAGTCAATGATTTGTCTCTTATGTCACTGTCAAACCTTATATCAGGAAAAAAATAGGTTCAAATAATTTTATAACAAGGTCCTTGACTCTTGGTTTTTTGAAGTCTCAAAGTCTAAGTCAACATCATATCAGCATAGTGGAATATCTATTTAGTAACTATTATGATTAAGGCTACCGACGCGACATAGTTAACCATACAATTAAGTATGCTGAAGTGGCAGCGGCCGGCCATGTCGCTCGCGGAACATAGGCACAACCACGGACCTACTCGTACTATGTATGTGACTCTGTGAAATCTGGTTTCGTCAGTTTTTGGGTGCCGTTTCTCAAAAGGAAAATAAAAGATCCCATAATTTGATAATATAATATTTCTTGCCCCCTTTTAAAAGGTTTCCTAGAGACAAAAAGCGTAAAGATGACTGGATTTTAGTTATTCGAAACTGCAGAGGAGAAAACAGTTGGGTTGGAACCCATCATCTGCCAGTACCGTGTGCAGTGCACATTTTGATGACATAGATTTTATGACTACAGCTAAGGGGCTACGTTGTTTGGTTCCGTATGCCATTCCAAAAAGAGTAAGTTTTATTGTATTTGAATTAGGGTCATGTCGCCTGTTCGCGTCCATTTAGTGCAGTTGGCAAGTTAAAGCGACTTATCACTAATAATGTGATGTGTAAAAACACATTTTTTTACACGTAACATGTGTCTTATTTTCTATCACAGTGGTCATAAAAATTATGTTAGGTAGGTCAACATAGGTCAACCGTTTAAAGTTCTGATAAAAATATAAAGTTAACTGGGACCGATTGGTTCCACCTCGCGATTGAACCAGTAGGGTAATAGATGATTTATATGGCAACCCTTAAATCACGCACACAGCATAAACGGGCGGCCATTATCATGCTACACTCATGATTAGACGAGGTTACGTCCGTATTTTTTTTACGTCCGTGGGTACAACCTGGTACAACCTTTGGGAAAACATGGCATGGTCATCGAGTAAGGACAGTGAACTAAAAGATTGAGTTTGCCCGGGCACTATTGACCAGTTTGAACTGGCGAAAAATTGTTACATTTGGAAGTGGTTTAAATTCGCTCAATGCGCCGTTCTGTGAGAGACTGCCAAGCAATGGATTTCTGAAAACGGATGATGTAAGTGCATTTATGGTACTTTATTCACACTATGATTAATTTGAATTAGCTACTCGTACCTACTGAAAAAAGGCCGTACCTACAGATATATACCAGATATATTTGATTATAAACTTACTTGTTGCATTTTTTTACTAAAAACTTTACACTTCACGGGATTTAGGTGTCTACCTTCTGCAACGGAATTAATTATTTCATTTGCATTTAGATACAATCGGATCGACGGGAAAGTAAAATACTATATACCTTCTATTAATTAATTCGGTTGCAGTAAATCCTTTGAAGTGTTAAGTATTATTTCATCTTCACCAACCTACAGCCACTAGTCCACTGCAGCTGGACTGAGCTCCATAAAAAAGATTTTCTTATAATCGCCACGCTTGGCACGCGGGTTGGCGATCGCAGTTTGGCCACTGGTGACGCACACGCTGCTGCCCGTCTCTTTCTGGTATTTTTATTTTATTTTTTATTTTATTTTTATTTCTTTGCATTTATTACCAGCAATTGTTACAATAATTCTTACATAATATACAGTCACAACTAAATATCTAAATGCACAATTAATTTAAGGTAAACACCACATGCGATATGTTCGGTAACATCGATTTAATTTAACTAAAACTAATAACAATAACTACCCCCCATTTTATTAATTACTAAACGACAATCAACAAAAAAAAAGTTATAAAAAGCAAAAAATAGAGTGAAGTTCTAGACCACTATTCATCGACAATAGTTTCCTGCAAGTGCTTACGAAAAGTTGCGAGACTTGTGGCGTGAATATCTTTTAGTCGCCTTTTACGACACCCATTGGAAGAGAAGCACTAATGCTATTCTTATAACGTGCCGTCACCAAATTGACGTTTTATTGACAATTTTATATCATGTAGATGAATGATATTTTAAAGAACACTCTTTAGGCGATTCTGAGCGAGCTGCATTTCGCTGCCAACTCCGCGCTGCGCCTGCGCCGTGTTTACGGCTGACACGAACACTTTTCGACGACGCGTCCGTACGTAGGGCTGTTTGGGCTCGTAAGTAGATACAAGCAAAATATAATTTTTTTTTTGGAAACTTGTAAATAAACTAATTGTGAGCAAAAAACTAAAGATCATCGCTGCCATCTTGCACCATCTGAAAATGTGTTACTTACATGTTACATTATAGGGGTACCTGGATACGGGAGTATAATAGTTTATATTTTGAATTTGTTTATAAACTGACTTTATATTTTGATACCACGTTTATAACCTTTACAACTAACAAGTTAGGGTTAATCACTTCCGTTCGCACATTAGAGCTGTGTATGCACAACGTGACCCCTATAATGTCTTATCTACTTGATTTCTAGAATTATTTCTTTACCGTGAAGCGTAAAATCTAAATTTTTCATAGAATTAAAGGTTCCTCTTATGGCTGTAAACATCACTAGCAACACGCACTGGCCAAATATCAACAACTGGTCATACTTGGATACGGTTCGAATATCGAGAACCTCCTCTTTTTTGTCGGATAAAGCTAGGTGTAATTATTATGTACCAACCCTGAGTTTGTTAACAAGCATATAGACAATGTTGCACTGGTCGTACTGGCACTGGTCCGCCGCTGATCGAGTGGGAGGGGCGCCCAGCACAGATACTTACTTACTAATTACAACTATGCAATAATGATCTGCTGTAGCCTACTAACACCACACTACGATTTAACATAGGCTACACTTTGTTGCAACTAGGCAGACTTAAGGTCGTTTGCATAACACTAGTTTTAGAGAATGCCTAAAAAAATTTTTAAGCAAATACAAGCATTGAAGCACGCCTTGAAGAGAACTAAACTGAATTCATATCAAAACTAGACTGATCAAGTTGGCTTACACTTAATCGAAACTCTATTTAGGTAATTATAAGGGCATACCACAAATAATTTACTAAAAATAAGAAATTCATAACCACAAATAGGATTCGATCCCATGCTGCGCATTTATTGAGAAACCAATAAATCTTACAGTAAACATTGCAATGTAATCATGACTAAAATAAAATACGTAGGTTACAGCTAAGGGCATATTCAGTAACAGGCTGCTATGACTTGCAAATGTGAGTGTTTTTATCAATTCATACAATGACCAGTATCATAAGCTGAATTCCTTTGAATTTTTTTTTAATTGGAAAAACGTTTCATAAACTGTAATTTTTTTTCTTTTGTTTCACACTTTATGCCCTATATCTTTAGCTAATTTATTTTATTCTGTTTTTAATAAGGTTTAATACTTTACGTAATAAAGTGAATACACAAAAATATGATTTTTACATCAATTTATCACCAAGTCAAAGTTGGTGTAGGAGTTTTTCCCATACCTATATAAGATTTATGGAGAACTACAGCTTATTAAAAATGCAGTGAAAGATATTCATATTTAAAAAGATAAACATATTTACAATAAGAGAACCAAATCTGAGAACAATCAACAGTCTACATTATACTCGTAACAATACTTTTTATTTTCTCTTTTTGAATTTCTTCATTGTTTCAAAGAGTTCGCTACAAATCCATTACATAATGAAAGTCTAGACTGTATAGAGCGAACTAATTAAAACGACGTGTAGGCATTAACCACAGTCGGTAGCATCAGATTTATGTTGTGTTTATGTGACATCTGCCACTTTTTACCAAATAGTCTGTAACGTAATCCTGCCCACATCAGCAGAGGGATTTAGGTCCTCGTGTCGTCATTTTATTACTTTGCTTAAACAGAAAATCCACTTTACAGTTTATTTTTATAGCGCAACAATACCAAATGTCATTGGTAACATTTAAAACAAAAAACAAAACAATGTTGCTTGATTTAGAATGATTTTTAATTTGTTCCACAACAAGCAACTGAAGTGCGATACGTCACATGTAAGTTACTGACGTGTAGATAGATGTTAAATATTTTATTGCACACTATAATTAAATACGAGTAGTGTTCACTAAAATATGTTTTTCAGTTTTTGTTAATTATAACTCTTAGGATTATATATAAAAAAAATCTTCGATTGTCAATATGGCACCCTTATTATTGAGAGATGATTATTTTTTCTGAGAAGAGAGAGAGAGAGAGATTGAGAATAGAATAGAATAGAATAGAATAGGTTTTTATTGCAGTAAATGTGGTACAAAGAGATGAAACAAAATACATGGCTGCTCACATTTAGCCAGAAAACAATGGCAAGCAATAAGTGAGAGAGATTAACAATTAAATTAAATTATTAACAAATAAAAAATAGAACATAATAAAAGCACAACAAAAAATAATTATAGAATACAATAGGATTGATTATTAAATTAATAACAATTAATTCTTTCACTCACATTTTACAATTGATAAATTCATTCACACTATAAAAACATTTCTTACTTAATAGCTGATACAAATAATATTTGAATTTTTTTATAGGTCAGATTTTCATGTCATCTGGCAACTGATTAAATAATTTTATTGACATAAAGAAACAGTTCCTTTGGCAACCCTTCGCTGAACAAGATGGTATCACCAAACCATTTGGATACCTAGTTTGAAAATTACAAACCTCATGCTTTTTTTAAAATAAATGTATATTACAATGATATTTAAAAAGTATAGATAGGTTATGCCCTTACAAAACTATCGAAATATCTGTGCCGCTTGCGAACAACTGCACACATGCGTAATTCTTATTTTGTCCTTGTCATACTCGTGAAAAGAACAATTACTTTCTCTTTCATGGATTTGAAAAGACGCCACAATTGTGACGTTTTAGGGACGCATATTGAGAGCGTATGTAACATATCTATTACTTTTTAAATATCATTGATATTATTTTTTGTTAAAACGCATAATTCAAATATGTACATACAAGGTAGTGTTAGTAGATTGAGTTTTGTAAACAATTTGAGAGGCCTTATTACTTTCCGGCAGACACTTATTACCTAAGCTAATGTAAGCTAACCTTTGCATGAAGCAACTATTGGTTTAGTAACATCGATACCAAATAAACTTTAGCTTATCAGTGTAGCGTTGTAGTCGTAGTCGGTTAAAAAAATTGTTATTATTCTATTTAATGCCGTTATCAAATTCCACTATATAAGTCTTTGAAGCTCTACGGTCTCATAAGAAATTGCATCAGCAATAAAGCAATTGAAAATGCGATTAAATAGTCACGTCCAAGCATTTTAAGAGCACAATAAAATTAAAAAACCGAAAACAAAATAGTTTTGGGAGTCCGTTAGTCAATCTATAAAGCCGTAAAGTTTCCTATTCTCGTACACGAGGAAACAATAGCAATAATGTAACAGTAATAAAACTATTCGTCTCGGGAGGACGCGGCCGAATTAAACGCGCGCCCATTATCCGGCTGTAAAATGCTTGCGGCCTGAATCACTGTGTCGCCGGAGTATTTTTACCAGACCGCGGATCGTAAAGCGGCAATTAATCAAGCTTCGGATTTGAGTGCGGTGGCTGGATTTAAATAAACAATAGCTTTTGTGGAGAGTGAGCTATACATAGCGCCATTAGCGGGCGCTGTTTGTAAACATCAAGTCGGTGTCGCCGCTGCCGATGCCGCCGCCGACGAGCTCGGGGTGTTTCAGGACATCACAGGGCGACGCTTTTGGACACATTCCACAGTTCCTCGCCGATAGAGCTTCTTAACTAAATAAACTGAAATAATAGCCATGAAATTTGTCGCGACACCAATTTACGCTAATGGAGTGTTAATGGCGACATAAATATTATAATTAGTATCGGTTACATATGTCACGGCTCCGTCGGAAACGAGACGCGGCGACAGAATCTGTTAACGATCGGTACCGGGAGCCGAACGGTGAGAAAGTTCGGTGTGAGAGGTCTTTAATTGATAGGGACGCGGGTCGTGAGCGATAAATAAGCCGCTGCTGGTCCCCGAGGAGTCCTCGGCGTATGGAAGCGTCTCTTGAGAATACTAAACGGTTAATTGACTCGTGTACCGCCTGCTACGACGGATGCGCTGAACTTACTGCAAATTGACACCTATGTAGAAGCGTTAAGGTAGTGTTGAAGTACAGCAGTGTTGGCTAAGGGCAGACGTTGCGGTGGCTGCTGTAGTTAAGCGATAAACAAGTGCTCAATAGGGAATAAAGGAGGAAGGTAAAGCACCGGTGTCACCACCAGCCACCGGGGGACCATTTGAATGCATATTGAAAGTACTCGTAAATCGGAAACAATTACCTACGCGTTTGTTAATCAGATGAGATAACTTTATCAAGAAATGTTTATTTATACTTTATTTCCGAATTGGATAGGCGTATATATAACAAGTAGCACATGGACTTATTTAAGAGTTTTAATTACCTTTACGAAATACTTTTCGTTAAATATACACTTAAATATATTGAGTTAGTAAAAAAAAAACAGAAGAGGGTTTTTTCAATTATCAATACAAGTGTTTATATATTAGTATGCTTAACGCATACAATCAAACATGTATACACACACTACACACACATGCTGTTCTCAAATTCCGAATTTATGCGAAGTTAATACCTAAGTAACTTATTCTGGACGTACATAACTTGTTGATTTAAAATTATTGCATAAACAGATGGTCTTGATCGAACTCTGCCACCACACAGAGTTAAGATAGAGCGAGAAATGAAGGGGAAAAAATAAGTGCATATTATTTGTAAAATCGAACAACAGACAAGTTCGACTCATGCAAACCACAGCGCAAAGCATAGTCCGAAAGAAGGCAAAAAGTAGCGGAATGCGCGCGGCGTGGGAACCGTCCGCGTAGAAGCGCGCGCGCCGCCCGCCCCCGCCCCCGCCCCCGCTCCCGCACCCGCGCCCGCTCCGCTAATGGACCGCGAGTCGCATCGTTCTCGCACATTCTTTCACAAACATTTCGGACTTTCGACCAACATTTCACTACCGATCTGCGGTGAGATATGGAGCGGACGGTACCAGAAGACATTCCTTTTAAGTATTTTTACATTTTCTCACTTGCACAAATCGAATGGTGTGAAACTTTTACAAATCACTGATTTTTACATTCGATGAAACTTCTTAGTGTTCAGATATGTATTTACATTTGAACCTTTGAGGTAACTTGACTATGTTTTTAACTTTTACTAGCAACGGTTAAGTTATAAGGATCAGATTTGGAAATATCCTGCCCCCCAAAAACATTTTATTTTATGCATTATTCTGTCATTTCACATTAATAGAATAGCATCACCCCATCTCATTCTATGGGTGTCGTAAGCGGCGAATAAAGGAGTATTACGATAAGAAGATATAGGAAGCAGCGTGTGCTCTACCAATTGACCATTCCCATTGACAAATTTGCTAACGCTGCTTAACTATTATACTAAAATATAGGGCGGCTCCAGTTGTGAACTTTATAGGCTGGTGATAGTGGTTGTGACATTAGGACTCAATGAAACTTAGGCCATCCGTATGAAAGTAGATATTTTGGGTGTTAATGAAACTGTAGGTTCTCGTGATAATAAATAAGTTCCGGCACATCCTATCACCGGCACAAGGGGGATGGAGCAGATAATTAAAACTGTAGGGATGTCCCGATGATTTAGTGACATATCTGGTTGAGTATTGTCGGTAATCTCATTAGTAGAAGGCGAGATAACGACGCGTCGCGCGTGATTTGTGCGCGCGCGCACGTGTGCGGCGGCCCTGACGTCTGTTTGCGACACATGCGCCCTTTTTGTGGGGCTCTCCTTACAGAGGAGCCGACGCTAATTAGATGAGCTGTTCGCTCACTGAATTCTATTAAGCGGCTCCCATTAGCTATTAGTTTTGCTATTTGGCGTAAGTGGCATTTAGTAACGGGCATGTGTTTTTTAACAATTAATTCGGACGACCAGTTGGCTCAGTAGTGTTAAACACTGCTTCTGAGCCATAGTTCGCGGGTTCGATCCCCGTAGATTACAAATATTTGTGTGCATAAACATATCTGTTTCTACTGGGACGGGTGTTATCTTGATGTTTGTAGTACCTTCATTGGTTCTATTCTAATTCCATAAAACAAGCGCTTCATAATGTCTACTTTATTTGGGATCAGTCAACGTATTTGTTGTTGCCCACATTATTTTGTTTACCTTCTGTTGCCTGCGAAACTATGAAACGGAAACTGCTCTACTTTTATCGGGTCAAAAATTAGCATATGTGCTATTACAGAGGTAGAAGTAACAGAAGATAATTGTGACATTGGCTATATTATTACTACTAAAGCACAAGCGCGTCATTGTCCTCATTTTACATTTCCCTCCAATCTCCCCTAAATCACCTGGTCTGGCGTGATTGAGTTGAACTTTCGTCAAAACTTTTGAATTTTTATAAGAATGACGCGCAAAATAGTGAAGCGTTCCATATTTTTAAACCTACACCCGTGATACAAGTCCCGGGATCTACTCGGAGTTTCCCTTTCTGCCAAACGTTGGACCCGGCCGCACGGTGAATCTATGGAACGCTAAGAAGTTTGCCTTTATTACGAAGTAAAATGCAAACAGTGTAAAGGAATAATATTCAGTTAAAAGTCACGTCAAGTCTTAAATATACATATATTTTAATATCTTCAAAGGATGTAAGTACGTCATAAGCATCAGACTCTCCGGCAAGGAGTTCCGTTCCACACGTGGTGCGCAGGCGCGGCTTAGCTCATTAGCGGCTTCTGCGGCCGCTCATTACCTCACCCGGCCCGGTCCCGGGTTCGCTTCCCGAGTCGCGCATCATTAGGCGGCTCGGGTTTGACAGCGCCGCGCCGCCCCGCCCACTGCTCGTTCAACTCCATCCACCGATAGTGGCAGCTCATAACTTGCTGTGTTTTGATGTTTGCGAGCTTTGTTTGACATTTAAAATGACGAAACAGAATTACGACACTGTAATATAAAAAAAAAAACCTACCATAAACTTTATCTGTTTCTCGTTTGGTACCGCCTCCAAATTAGCTATGTAGTATTTCATCTTACTTGTAAGTTAAATTTTATGGTATACAGTTAATAATAGGGGTTAAAGTATGAAATTGCCGATTATTTTCCCACTTTTTATTTTGTTTATAGCTCTTGAGTATAGTCATATTATTGCGTAATTCTTTTTGTATTGTATCAAAAACTAAATAACGTAACTATTGACTAAAAAAAAATGCAATACTAGTGCCTATTACTTCAAAGGAAGTCGTTAAAAAGACCTCTTACAATGTGTCAGCTGACCTTCTTGCTTCAATTAAGTATATTTATATTATATACTTTGATTTTCAGTAATTTAAATACTATAATGCGTAGCTTTATAACCATCTAACTTTCACCTTTAATTGCATCGAAAACGGTTCAGGCGTTTTTAAAAAAACTAAAAAATTGTTTGTTGAAAAATTGACTTTTCTCGATTTCGTCCATACAAAACGGCAATTTTATACTTTAACCCCTTATATCTCTTGAATATAAATAATACTAAACAAAAGCAAAAAGAAATCATACGTGTCTTGGTCATGTATTAAAAAAAACATACTGGAACCTGCCTTGTTTCACGTCGGTAGAAAAATAGTATCTGAACACCAAAATTAAATATATTTAAGGGTGTCGCGTGAAGGTAGAGTCTACCTTACCTTACCTGCCAGTAAAAAATATTATTTTGTGCCACTGTAACAGCCTATGATCATCCCACTGCAGAGCTAAGTCTCTATCATTGAATCCAAGTTACACACACAGCAATGATGGGTACAACAAACATAATCACCACGATTGCTAAAAGCACCAGGGATCACAAATCCGAGCCATGTTCGAAAATCAGAAAATCTTCGGCCTTAGACAAGTGGCTTTCTAAGGCCGCTTGTTACTTGACTTTCTTCAGAGGATTGAACTGTGAACATATCACAATTTAGAGAGAGGCCACACGGACGCAGCGCAAGTTTTCGACGGAATGGGTACCACACGATCCGATGCGTCGTCGCGCGGTGCGCTGCGTTGTCCAAGCGTCGTCGTACGTTAATATTAGGTTTAGTTTGTACTGCGCGTGCGTCGTCGTTCCGGCGTCGGAGCGCTGCACCACTCCCCCCGCTTCGTCTCTCGCCTTCAAGTTCACAACGAGTGCGCAACGCACGCGTTGCGGCGACGTGCGTCGCCACAACGGACCGTGTGGCATGATGCTCTTCAATTTGTATGTAATATAACGCACCGACGACGCTCCGTCACCGCAGCGCAACGCAGCGCGTCCGTGTGGCCTCTCTTTTAGACCATTTGGGCGTTGTTATTCTAACCCGCTGCTAAAAGATAAATTTCATCACCAATACTATCTACAGAAGGAGCTGTTAGTGTGTCTGTGGTTACACCTATGCCATGATGACAGTGCGCTTGCTATCCAAGTGCCAAGTAGCAATTAAAATTCGCGCGGCTCCGACGAGGCTGCGCGGGCGCGTCGCCGAATAATTGTCGTCGATAGCGCATCGCGGTAACGAGCGATGGCGGCGATAGCGAGGATTAACACGTCGCGAGCGAGACCGAACGACGCGCGCGCTTTGTGTCCCGTCCCTATCGCGAGATCGCTGCCTTCGCGAACCATTATACTTGTGTTCCTCTTCGACACTCGCCGCCGATACTGCGCTACTTAACACCTGACAATGATGTGCCTTTTTCACCTTTATTAACCAACTTTAAAGAAAGGAGGAGGTTATCAATTTCAACATCAAAAAAACTAGGAGACTTTCAAGTCGACAAAATCTTTTATTTTTGTATCCGAATGAAAGAAGAAAGTTTTATTCAAGAAATTATATTTACAATTTACAGTAGCGATTAAAAAAAAGCTGTTTATTTTAACCGGTTGTTACATTTATTTATAAAAACATTTCTCTCGAATGTTGTAGGTACTACCCGGAAACATTGATGGAACTCCGCTGGGTTACAGCGTAAAGCCTTAAATAAAATCATCGACACAACAAATGTCTCGGTAGCTGAATGGTTAGGTGTCGTAATATTATTATGTCTTTTGTCAAATCAGTTCGACCACGTGCAATGGAAGGAGGGGTAGGCCCACCTCTGGCAGTTGAGATTTCAGTACTAGTCATTTCAGTTCATTACTAGTAATATTCGATTCACTGGTACTAACGGTACAGGTCTATTTTCTTCTTTATGGAAGTATGAAAGATTAGTTTTATTTTCTTTCTCTTATGTGTATTAATCGTATCGATTCGTACTTATCAAGAGTCAGGCACACCTAACGGTACAAAAAACAGCCCAGCAGCGTCGTGAGACATTTGGCACGGATATATTGGGTTGAAATAGTTGACGGCTGATGGCTGACGATGCATTGCATTGGTCTTCGAATTCCATCGTGAGTGATGATGCGTCGTACTTGTCTGTCCGATTGAATAAATTATGCCCATGATGGGTTGGCAGACAGATATAGAGATCGCTCGAGGAATAGAAAAATGTTATTCATACTGATATTGTAAATGCGAAAGTGTCTATCTGCCTGTCAGCTCTCATCCTTCAGAATCGTTTTAAATAAAATATGGCATTGAGATAATAGAGTCCCTTGAAAAAGTAATTTTTATCCAGGAAATCATTACCCCTCAAGAAAATTTATGAGTTATTTATTAATAATTCCTACATTTTGTTATACTTGTAAGATTAAGAGATTATTACTATTATAAAGCGATTGCAGGAGATTTAAGTTTCAGGAAACCAATAAAACACGCAAATGAATTCGATCCGATACTTTAGAAAAACAAATTAGTGTAAATTTATGTAATCTCGGTAAATTATGGGCATCTTCTAAAAAGATTAATTGGGTATTTCAGCACCTGCCAATTTGTATGTTTATACACAATGGGATTATATAAAATGGGATTAATTCTTAATCTGAGACACCTTGAGTCTTATCTACTTTGTACTTCCACTAGGTCATGTGTCCCGCGAAACGCGTCCGCGATAGGGGGCGGGGCGGGCGCACGCCCTGCGCTTATGTGCGGTTGCGCTCGCGCTGCTCTTATTGCTCGCTGGTATTTACTACCACTGCGATGCTTGCACTCGTTATATTTAAGTACACCTTATTCACAGCGCTCTGCACCACTCAGGACCGGTTTTAGACACCTTATTGCAGTATACTACTGCTTGGTTCAAAACTTTAAACTCTTTCTTACGTGGGTAAATATATTGTTCTGTTGGTCTAGCGTTTTGAGTAGGTACCTACCCGACCTAACTTGGGGCCTGCGTTTCCTGGGTCGGGAAACAAATTTCGAATTTTTGAACATGGCTCGGGTTTGTAATCACCAATCCATTTGCATGGCAAGCTTATTGGCATCTGATTATGCCTGTATCCATCATTGCTGTGGTAACGTGAATTCAATGATGGCGGCATTTGCCCTGCAGTGGAATGATTATAGGCTGTTACTTTAAATATGTTGTTGAAACCATTGAGCTATTATTACTACGTTGAAACACTTACAGACGGTAAAATTAAAAGCATGATATGTATCTAATGGTGATTCAATTCAACAACCAGTTTTCCGGTGGTCACGCATTCACAACTACTATCATCCGTATCCGATAGATCGATGGTTGCGACAGAAGCTGGTCCTAAATTATAAATACCTCCGTGCAAGGTATTCCAATAACCTTCCGCGCGGAATGCGGACGACTCGCTGTGACCCGGGATAGAGATGCAGCGGCGACTACACAGGCCCACGCCCGCCCCGCGCCAGCGCCCGGAACGACAGACAACCGTTAATATTGTACCATCAAAAACATTAATGTGAAAATGGTAGCTGACTTCAATACTCAATACTCAATAATAGTTCAAGTTTGGTATTATGATTTTGCTTGGATTACAACTTGATCGACAAAAAAATGGGTGCCAATTTGGCATTATGTCCTTTGAGTGCCAAGTTCTGTAGAAGATCATGAGTTTATTTGTGAGAATGTCGATAAGATGAAGATTATTACACGTGACTATTTGAAAGACGACTTGGTTACATTATTAATGAAATTCAAGGTACTTGGTATCTCGAGAACAAACATACAATCAAGAATTAGGAATTTCCTCGTTAAGTAGGTACATTATGATTTATGAAGGCGTCATAAAGTGTTTCAAATGGTTCATATAACATAATAATATGTACACACGCAGTGTTTTTCGTTAATTTTTTTCGATCGATCTAGTATGATACGACATTCTAGTAACAATAGAGATAACTTCCTCAAGTAAATGATAATATATGAGATGACATTATATATTAAGGTTCTTTTCTGAAAAACACCATGATATTTTATGTTATGACACTTTTTTTTTTCTAAATTGTCAGGTATACATAGTTTTGCTTTTTACAGATTTCATAGCCTATTTTGACTTTCCCGCTCCCATTGTGAACACTAATCAATAAAAAGAAATTAAAGACAGCTATTAATATATTGAGTAGGTATGCACTGAGACGTTCTGAAAATAAATGAAAGCTACTCGTATACGCATAGCACATAAACTGAACCGCTGATAAAATGTTTACTCTTTTGAAATGGGTTAAAAGTTTTGATTATCGTGAGTAACTCAACAACACGTTTTTTCCACGACTGGCTAGACAAGACTGGGGAACTAAACTGCAGTGACTTATCTAGGGCCGCCATCAGCATAAGCCATGTGGTATGTCCTGAAATTGTTATTGTGTGGAAAGGAGTGGATTCATTAAAAGTAGGAAGTCTTTCTAAATACTTAATTCTTTTTCAGAAATATGTGATTACACCTAAACTGGTTGGTGATTGTTTGATGAAAATAGTATCTTGATCCCATATAACAAGACGTAGACACGATTTAGGCAAAAATATCTGTTACAGAAGAAATACTTGTGAAAGTTTTGCTTTTTTACGTGTAAATGTAACGCAAAAAATAATAATTAGCCTCTAGCTGTCATGATCATATGTTATTATTGCAAATGAAAAATGATCTCGTTTGATATTGTGAAGTAAAACAATTTCAACGTAAACTTTGTTCAAAAGAGAAGACGAGGGGCGATCGGCTGAATGCGCAATAATCCACCGTGAAAAAAGCTCGTGCTTTGGAAATTGACACAAGTAATTTGGGAGCTACCGCTCCACTGAATCGAGCTTTGTAATTTTCATGGTTAATGAAACCCTTAGAGCGGCTCCCCCTCTCCCGCGCCCCTCATCCCCCTGCGCCCCCGCGTCCCGCTCACTTCATTTCGCGAATAAATTCATCAAGCGGCGCGCGCCGCACACCGCTATGGTTTCTCCATTATTGTTTTCCAACATTCTGCACAAATAGCGGGCGGATACCGCGGAAAATGATTTTGCCTATTGCCCCAACACCACGTAAAGCACTCCGACCCCGCTTCGTTGCGGTTTCCATCTGAACTGACTAGTGTGTCGAACATCGAATTGTATTATTGGTTAATTAGAATTGACACATTCTTTCTTCTTCTTATTTTTATCATGTGACTGCCCTTTATGAAAAGTCTGGTGTTAGAGTTTTCTAGGCAAGGCAGTTTATTACAGACTTCTGTGGTGAATAGTTTTTATGACTTCGATCACGTGAAGCCGGAACCAACTGTTTAACGTATCTTCCGAATTGCGTGTACTAATAACTTCCCCCCACCCCTTCCAGACCCAAAATACTTTAGAAATGATCGTTTCCTAAGATTGACTCGACCGGGAATCATACCCAGGACCCTTGCCTAGTAGACAGATCACAGCACCACAAAACACAATCGGGACGTCCATATATTCTTTCCACACGTGTGTTTTGTTTTGTATTAGATTTTAGAGTAGTAATCCTAAAATAAACGAAATCAATTCATTGGCTTTAACCGAACATTAGCTTACAGAACGGGCAGACTTTTTCCGGTGAAATAACAGATTAACCCCTGACATATGACAGGGATCACAGGGATTAACACCGACATCTATTTGCGCCTTACGAGTCCCTCGGAGCCGATTCCGCCCTTGTTTACTTACGCGGTTGTCGCCAGTGTCCGTTGTCAGCACGCCTTGACTTAAGTGACGTGTAGTAACGGTTGCGTAATCCCGCCGCGAGCGGGGCGGGCACGGGCGCTCATCCCGGGATTAGCCGGCCTAGCTCGTATCGCTCGCGGAATTGTTTATGCCGAGCGCGGATTAGCGCGCGCCGGCCTGAGCCACGGCGACGACACATTTAACTACTTTTAACACCCCCTTTGAACTCGTCTGAGTTAATGTTTCATGCCACCATATTTCTCGGAGTACAATATCTCTATTGTGATTTGTTCGCTATGTTGGTTTAGCATCGTAAGTATTCGAATTCAAAAGATGCGTAAGACTCGCAACAGATTTATGGTTTCTGATCCGTCTAGAACGGGCGTAGGGAGTGATTGAAAGCGTCTATTTTTCAGGTGCTAGTGGATCGTCTGTACTACACAGTAGATACGATTATCGGCGACTTTAAGAGCAGCGCGATCGATTTATCGGCAGCGGCTCGTGATCGATCGCCGCGCTCGATGCTGCGATTTATGAGACATCGGGAGAGGACTAAGAGGATTAGATATTACACTCGTGTAATAGGCTGCAGGCACAAAACGGTCTTGTTCCTTCATCCAAGGGCTATCTATGTATATCTAGTTATATACGTAGGTATGCGAGATTAAGTCTTTTGTTTAATCCTTCATGTAAATATTATTGTGATCCAGATTGTTTAGTAATTACTTAACAAAAGGCATGGCAAGAACTAACAGCTTATCAGTATAGTCTTGGATTAAATGTTTATTGTAAGAATTAGAATTTATTTTAGATATGTATTTGCACCGCAATGAAAAAGCTAGAGAAGCTTTTCTCTTTGTATTTCCATGTAGTTGTTGCACGAAGAATACATTTTACAATATTTATTTTTGACTAGGTATTTTTTGAGAATTTCTTAGGCGCGTGGAGTTTTGAATTCAAACTATCCCACGGAAAATGTTCTATTTTTATTATGTAACAAACATCCATCAACATTTTAATGAGAAGAAATAAAATATTAGTAAGATAATAATAAGGCAGATTACGGCATCCGTCTCGCATGCCATTGCCATATTTTATAATAAACAAAATAAGTAATGTCATAAACTGTCACCGCGACAGCAAAGCTTCAAATGGGTTTTTGGCGGGAGTTCGTGAGATGCGTTTGGAGTCCGTTTATTTTATCGAATTTTTATTGTTTATAGTGATTTTTGGGTCGTAAAAGTGGTGTTATTTTGCGAAACAAAGTGTCGTGCGAGTGAACAATATACAGTTTGGTGAAATAACATGGTGTATGGGTCGTAACCAAGAAAAGTGGACCGCGAATTTTGCGCGGGAACGCGAACAGTTACCTCTTTCTTGGGGACTTCTCTACATTCCTTCAATCTTTCGACTGTCTCCAAAAACTCCATCGAAGCATTAAAACGTCCAACATCAACTTTTTAATGCAAAAAAATAAAGACAATATTACTAAAGAATTGGCTGTATGGACAAGTATCCGAGGCCGTTAAACATACTAAAGGAAAAAAAAAGCTTCAAATAAAATGATTACTTGTGTGAAAACGTAGTGATTACTTGTTTATGCTTACCATCGTAAGTTCCTACTGTCCTCTTGTTCCCCCTGGATAACTGAAAAACTTACCTGAGAGAGGAGGAACTTCCTGATGAGACGGGTAAGTGCATAGCGTGTTTCATTTCACGTCAATGATATTACAAAGACGTAACATATAAATATTAATTTAAGTATTACTGCACCAATAATAATTTATTTCCTAAATGATGAAGCAGCTCAGTAGGCTATTATAAAATTGTTATTAACGAAATAGATAGCACGCAGCTCCTTGCTGAGTTGCCATTAACGGTACCGCGTTTTACCTCCCCGATACCCCATTACTAAAACTTTCTGCAGTCCAAAAGTTCAAGATATCATATTATTTTATGATAGCAGATGATGCAAGATATAAGTTTTTGTTATTGTAAAGCCTCACACCATTTTCCTCAAATGTTACTTAATAACGGCAGAATGGCTGAGCGGATCTGGACGAAATTTGGCACGGAGATAGGCTATAAGCATGAATAGCACAGCACATAGGCTACTTTTGATCCCGAAAAAAGTACCTACCACCTATTTTCGTATAGTTTCTCCACGCGTACGAAGTAACTAAAATGTAACTAAAATGAAGACTTTTTTGTCTGTATATTGAGAAGCACGTTGATGCACGATGGCGGTTGAAGTACCGGGCCAAGATCTCGAGGTTCCAGCTTCGATCCCGGGTCGGTGCTCGAGCTTAAGTTCACCAACCCGCATTTGGCAAGCGTGGTGATTATGCCTGTACTCATCATTGTTATGGTACTTAACTTGAATTCAATAATGGAGGCCTTTACCCTGTCGAGGAATAATAAATAGGCCGTTACACTGGTAAGGGCTAGGGCCGATCGAGTGTTATAAGTTCTTAAGTTCTGAAGGATGCTTTACAGTTGCAGTGTCCTCTCCTCAGCTCCTTGTTCGCTTAGCGACGTGATTTAGAGCGCACGAGTCGCGCAGTACGCGTCTAAAAATACGCGGCGACATTTACCTTTGTCCCGCGCTGCCGTCCATAAGCTATAATGCCGTTAACCGACAATTGGTCAAAATTGACTTTTTAATACCATCCGAATCAGAAAAAAATGCTGAATCTAACACTGTTACCCATATTTTTCTATCTTGCTTAGTTTCTGAGATAGAAAAAATAAGAATGCCGTTAACTGCTTCGCCTTAGCGATATTACAAAGCTAAAATGCAGTTACATCAAATTACTTAGCTAAAACGCGGTAAAGGGATTTTGACTTATATTGGCGCATATGATCTATGAAAAATTACCACAGTATATTGCCGCTATCTAAATTTTCCACTCAATACAATCGTTAAAGCACTATAACGATGATATTGCTTAGATCTTCTTTGCATAGCGTTAGTATTACATCTCAAGACTAAAACGCCGTTACGTAAAATATTGGACAAAAACGCAGATAAAGTCCAATAGCGGCATTTTAGCGTTTTATTAGGTGTCTGTATTTATTAAAATTGCAATAGCGGGTTGACCATAAATGCTTAGTAAATGTAACAAGCTACGTGTTTTGTATATGTTTACACGACTTAAATGCCGTTATCCTACATTCCTTAACTATAATGCGGTTATGTTCAAAACGTTGAGTGAAGAGGTTATCGAATGGCAAGGCGTCGTCGTCGCGTCGGTCAGCTAAGCGCAAAAAATTAAAGGGCATGACGAGTCGCTGTACATCTGAACTCCTGGCACACCAAAATGGCACCAAAACGTGGGTATTTTATTTATAAAAATTTACAGTATCTTCTATATTAAAGTAAGATATAATTTGCCGAGCCAGCAAATTCTCTAGAAATGCCACTACTGTCTATGCCAAAAGATGAAGGTGTACAGATGTTGAAAAATAACTTCCTGCGGCAGCTTACCCTTTAGTTGATGAAGAAATACCAATGTTTGATCTCTCGAGTGTAAAAGTGAAAGATCCGTTTGCAGATTCCGATAATGATAGGGACAATGACTTCGTGCCAGATAGTTCAACTCAGATGATAAGAGATATAAAATACGATAAATAGTTACTCAAATTGGGATCAGAACAATGTATGTGATGTTTTCCATTTTTTTATCTATACTATTTGTTGCCGACGAGCCCAAAGTAGGTAAGAAAATTTCGAAAATCATACAGACCTCATATCTTCAGCAGCTGAAAAAGATTTAATTAATTTAACATCAGGGTTTGCAAAAAATACGGAAAATGCGGATATATCACTATGCGAGTATGTTTAATGTTATGAAGAGGTTTCAGTGCTTGCTGGAAGTGCTTTTGTTTTCTATGTTTTACTCATTTCATTAATGAAGATTATTTCAATGATTGTAAATCATGATTCCAGTTACTGATAAACTAACACAAATTACGACGTTGAAGAAAAAGTAAAAACAAATAATATATTTAATTAAAGACAACACAGAGACAATTTTTGATAAGACTAAATAAAAATGTAATAAATGTAGCAAACAACATAAAATTACAAGAAAATAATAAAAAGTTGACGCAACAACGAATGTTAAGACGAAATTATAGTTCAAAAATATGTAAAAACTCTTTGAATTTTGTAAAACCTACAACGCAACAAGAGCTCTTTCTAGCAAGCAAAGAAACACGTTATATATGTATGTTATAACGATTCGGTTAGTCGGCTATCAAAATTACGAAGAAAATTAAGAAGTGTGGTACACCCCTTTGCCAAAGAAAACTAGAAAAAAAATATAAAAAAACATTAGAGCATAGTGTCAAAACAGCGGTGATAAATGATTGAAAAAATAAACTTCTCAAATCAGCGAAGAAGATCGAATCTCAATTAATAAATCGTACTGGAAAATGACGTGGCAAAGCAACAGCGTTCATTCATAAGAGCACACACTTCAGTAGCAATACCACAAACCATTTCTTCCTCGGTTCCTTAGGCTACGAGAATACCAACGACAAACCGTTGCATAATGATTTCACACATGAATTAACAAATAAACGCGGAAAACATCAAAAGACGCTTCCATTTGACCGGTACTTATTAGCTGCAGAACATGTAGAATTAGTTTAACCCACTAGCGCCTCACTATATGTAGACGAGAACTTGCTCAAATGCTATATTTTCAAAATAATATTACCTACATGCATTTTCTTATGAAACATATTTCAGTATCTTATGAATCTGCTGATTTTTAATAGGTTAAGGAATGATAGGATGGACATTGATGCTGTAAGCTCAAAAATCCCGTAAATAAATAAGATTTGAAAAAGTATCTTATGAAACATACAGACAACACGCAAAAACAAAGAATAAAAGTTTCATTCAACTCTGCAATGAAGAATGCGAATCGTGCGAAGCCTACTCTTTTCATCATAGGGCAGAACCTTGTTGGCACTTGAATTGATTGTTTTCCATCTCAACTACACAATGTTGTGCAAATAAATTTTTAATTTTGACTTACATTAAAACGAAACTCAACATGATACCAGACTTCTGATTGTTGAGGAATGTGCTGTTTGTGTAGACTGGGCTAAACATCATGAGAAATATAAAAAAGCAAGGGCAATATAATAATATCATGAACACAAATCAATCGAAACTAAGTAAAATACTTCAGTGTAGATCTTGAAAAAGTCATTATTGTTACCAAAAATTTAAAGTTTCAAGTCTGTTCTCTTCTGTCAATGACTTACCGTTTTCAATGAAATTTTGCTCCTGTTGGAAAGATTACCTTGCTCTCTAAACCCTTAACAGCTTTTTGGCATAATGCAATCTCAGGAAGAAAACAGATTGACATATTGTCCGCATTCTATCATTTCTTCCATCGTCACAGAGATGTTGCGGATATATTATTATTTAAGATAATTGCAGCTCACAAAATAAGAATTTTGTGAGCTGCAACTATCTTGTATTTTGTATTATGTTTTATAAGAATCTTTTCTAAGTTTAATTTAGATATGATTAATGGTTGTTAGAAACAGTTGATATCTGACAGTTAATATTTTTTATATCATTAGCAGATTATTTTTAAACTGCTTTTAAGAATTAATATTAATGGTCGTTTAAATTGATCTCAACAAGTCATGAAAATGGAAAGATTTTTATTTTATATTGTCTTTTATGATAATTTGCGGAAGTATTATGTATTTGTAACACTGTTAAAACAGTTGATGATTGTTGTCATTTATTAATATATGGCTTTAAGGAATAGCAAAAAAGTGATAAACGGCTAAATTAAATATATCTACACGAGCCACGAAAATGTTATTTTTTTTCTAGTGTTGATTTTTAACACTTAAACAGGTTTTATTGTTTTGACATAAATACATTTTTCTTTATTTTCTAAATTATTAAGTAACTGATGCCTAGCTTGAATGCCGTTATGGTGAAAGGTTTTGTTTTTAGCTGCATTTTAGTCTTTTAGTAAAGACGAATCAAATATGCATATCCAAAGTTTCATTATTTATGTGTTAATACGTGACTAAAATGACGTTAACTGACATTAGCTGCATTATAGGCAAGCAATATCTAGTCAAATAACAAAAAAGTATTACCTAGGTAAAACGCCGTTATACTATTTAACGGCATTATAGTTTAGTAAAGTTATTAGTTAGATAATCGTTTTACAAATTTATCAAAGTTATTCAAGATACAACACTTAAGTGCCGTCAAGGTAGCCATAGCGGCGTTTTAGTTGTGTTTATTATGAGTTATTTGTTATTTGATACTTAATTAAAACGTATAAATTAAAATATTTCAAAACCTATAATACATAGCGTTAAGAGAGTTTTAATGTTTTTTAGCTCTTGTAATTACCTATCTGATGGTATATTAAAGTTACACATTACTCTTTTACTTTTGAAACAGCGAATTTTTTTCCGTTCCCGGTCTTTAAACTCGTTTTTCTCCGAATGTGGTTTTGGCACTTAACGGCATTTTAGTTTGTGGACGGCAGCGCGGCTGCGCTGGCGCACAAATAACGCGCAGGGAAGAATGCTCGGCCCCGGACTAATCTCCTGAGAACAATTCTACACATGTGATGATTCCGCCGCTCGGCCTTCGGGCAGCCGGCCCTTGTGGGCTACCGATTTGGGAATTGACTGCGTTTAATTTTTATTTTGAGGTAGTTTATTCTTTTCTAAATTAACTGAATTCCTCAAGAACACGGTTTGCACATTTGAATCGGTTCGAGATGGTGTAGTAACCATGCATGGCAGATAGATTGACAATTGTTGTATGACAAGTGATGGTGAAAAAACCGAATGCTACTATCAATATTCTTTAAGCCGATGCTATATCTTTTACGACGCTCATAGAAAGAGAAGAAGTGGTGCTATTCTATTTTTGGTTATTTAAAGGTTATAAGCTGATCATAATAATATAATCAACTGGTTTAGTTGTTAAGAAGCTAAATAAAATTAAATAGAGATTAGAAACATACTAGAGCTAAGTGCTGCCCCCAATTGAATAATTTTATTACTTCGATAGAAAATCAATTATAGTCCATAAAATTTAGCTTGATTAGAATGACACCTGTCAAACTGAGGTGACTAGTGATGGGACTGACTCGACTAATCAAACGAAAAAAAAAACAGATAAGGCATATAAAATATAATGAAAATCAGATATATTAGGATTTAACAGTAAGTCAGTGTCGTGATCATTATCAGAATAATTGTAACAATCATGAAAATCAATTTGAAAAATTAATAATTGCAATCTGATGTTCTAAGCATCAACCAATGCTCATTAGATTATTTGTAACATTTATGTTACATTACTTCGATTTTGAAATACTGTTAGTCTGTCGATTTCGATTTGTCGATTTTACCTTATCACTAGCGATTATAAAAAATTACGTAACCTTGTAAAGACGTCTTTTCAAGTTAGGTGTAATTTTTTTGACTGGATTATTTTAATGATTTTAACTTTAAATATCTATTTTATATAATTAAATTGATTAATATGTACAGCAATGTATACAATTTTTTTCTTAACATGCCAGTTATCAATATTTTTTCATGTGCAAATCACTAAACTTGTTTGACGCTGGTACAAAGTCATGTCGTCTCTTTCAGTGAGATCTGTCATTCTAATCAAGCTTTATTTTAAGGACTATAAAGGCGGCCGCTTTTGGTGTTAGCGACAAATTCGACTTTATAAACAACTACATTAAAAGTTTACTGTGATTTAATAAATACTAGATGTAATTTGCTAAAATGATACTGTTCTAGTCTTTTGAGAATTAATTTTGTTTAGAAGTAATAAAATTCAATCAATTGGGGCAGCACTTAGCTCTAGTAGTAGCTTTAAACTATAGATAACAAAAAAAAAAAACAGTTTTTGAAAAGGACTTAAAATGATAGAAATTGAGAACTGGTGCTAACAATTACCTTTGAGTTCTGTTCACAGTTTTGTCCACACCCAGCTGCAGGGCGAACTACGACTACCTTAGTAACTTACTGTTTCTTGAATTACAACAATATTCCTTTTCTTTCGGGCTCCTGTAGAAGTGTGTTCTGTGCTCCATGTTTATTATTGGGTAACAAGGAAGTCTCCTACAGCCACAACAGGCTGATATCTTTAGTGATGTGGTGATTCGTCGGTGAACAAAAAGTGCTTGTTGAACACCGGCCCTGATGGACAGATGGTTCTGCGCGGGCGCAGGCGGGCCCGCGGACGATCTATCTCGTCGGTGACATGTTTACGAGCCTCCCCGCCGCCCCTCCTGCCCCTCTATGCTTCTTATTGCATTGCGCGGGAGCCGCGCGCGCACAAATAAATTAATCTAAATGGAGGAAACGTCCGCGCGACACAAAGTCACCGCCCGCTCCCTGCGCCCGCGCCGACAACACAGATCTGTTTATTGTATTATAACGACGAGCAGACACTCGCATAAAAGTTGTCTTAGATTTAGAGGACATTGCGGTAGTCTACTGCCGTGTGATGTTTTCATTATACAATAGTCTTGTTCATTATATATTTTCGTAAACATGCAAATTAACGTTTGAAATTCTATCGTTTTTCGAAATACATCTGAACACATTTCGTGAATTTCAGCGGAAGACGTACGAGTGTGTTGGCCGGTAATATGCTTGCCGAATGTTTCTAGCCGAGCGCTGCTCGTTGCGCGAGGGCGCGCGATAAATCTCCTCGTCGCGGCGCGTCGTGCGCGCGCGCATAAATCGTCCCCGCGCCGCCGCGGTAAATATAACCCATGCTTAGTATTGTTACCGCTGCACATGTCTTCATAAACGCGTTATGAATGAGATGTCTGTTTGTTCGTTTCGGCGCATTACAGGAGGCGTGAAGCTGCGACGACGCAATGCGCGTTACGCGACACTTGTCCAAAAACAATACGGAAACGAGTTTTGAAGTTATAAGTTGTGTCTGGGAGAAGAAAAACCTAAAACTACTGTAATAATATATCTGACCATACTGTTTATTTTAAGTTAGAGAAAACACTGAAAATTAACCACAATAATAAGTGTTTTAGTAAATCATTCAATCACAAGTTCACAACACATAAAATAAAATCAAAATTGTTGACTTTTCTGGCTTTTGACGCCTGAACAAACATTAGATTATTTTACTTGCCGTGCCGTAAGCGGCAGTGCGCACGCGCAGCTCCGTCACAACTAATAAATATGATCCAGCGAACTCTTTGAGCCCGCGCGCATCGCTCACGCACTCCTTGCTTTCTTTATTAATGGGCGACGCTTGCTCGCGATCTTTCATCCCGCAGACAACGAACAAGCTTCAAACGCGGAGACCAGCTATGAATTACAACTGATTAAAAGCGAAACACGCAAATTTGTAGAGCTTTGATTTGATAACTACACGTTATTAATTTACGGATACCATAACATTCCGTGCTGATGTGAAAGAAACCAATAAACTTGTTTAGTAGAATATTTATCAACCGTCATTAAGGAATGTTTATTTCGATTCTTAAAAATACACATCTATGGATGCCGTACTCATGTCCATTCCGCAATCAGCCTTTGGTTTACCAAAATCAGCCGTCTCTCTATAATTGTACTGAGGAACCAATTAGAAGTAGAAAAGATGATCAAATCACAAGATCTAAAACTTAGGAGTCAGTTAAGTCTTTGACTGCCAAGAAACTAGACACAATCGAAAATTTATTATTTGGGCCCACCGGTGAACCCCATGGCACCCAACGTGTTGATCACAAACCATAATATAACTTCGATCCAAAAAAAGGCAATGTATTCCTTTTACTCTAATATGCATACACCAATAGGTTATGAAAAAAGCGAAATTTAAGCTAAGGGTCAGATGGAAAGAGGACTGTACGAGCTAACATCGTACATTTAACTTTATTATGAATGTGTGCGTGCCGCGACCCAAATTATGGAATTTGTTGATGCGACACTTTATATCATTTCCATATTTTTACTTAGCAAATAAATCAGTGTCTTACAAACATTCATACGGGTCGGTTTTATTTAGCACTCCTTGTAGTAACCTATCCCTATCTTAGCAAGCATTAGTAAATGTTAGGATCCCGAGTACAATCTTAGGAACCCCTACAAGGACGGCTGCAGTAGAGACTGATGGCATGTATGTTTGGCAGACTCTCCCCTTATTACTGACTACCTCTTTATGACTGAAAAGAAGTTGAGAATGCGGACGACGAATATGACCGCAGAAGGCATTGATTGGGATTTTAGATATAATGTCTATAATTATGAAACTCCTCTTCTTATTTATTTCCTTCATAGAATGGATACGTTTTTTCAAATGTCTTGGACAATAATCGCCATACTGAGAGTGAGTTAGAGAGGGCATCAAGGGGCATATATCAAGAGGCAGCAATGAACTGACAAGTATGCTGAAAGACTAAATATAAATTATATCATGCTTCGAACTGTGTGGATAACTACTTAAACCTGACAAACTTCCAAACATTTGCTAAAGAATGGATGATAGTCTATGTCTATGTCACTAAAATTGTCTATGACCAAAATGAAACAAGCGAAGGAGTCAAGTCGCTCCAGATTTGATTAAGAGCAGAGAATATTTATTCCTAATAATATAAAATGGAGCGGAGACGATGTATCATTACGGTAGCAACAGTAATAGTGTTCTATAATAAGCCGTGCTGTGTTTAAGGCGGTGGGCGCAAGTAACAATTCTTTCGGCGGACGTTTTTAATCGTGTCTAGTGAGATAATTAATATGGCGGGGGAGGGCCTTAAGATTTATACGGCATTCGGCGTCGCGTGCGACACGGAGCAGTGTAGACCCTCACACAAATAGGGCCGGGCTCGCTTGCAGACACTTTCACGTGAACAAAAGAGGGAGACACGAGGTCAATGGTTTTGGTCATTACTAATTTGCCGTTGCGATAGCTTCAGTCATCAAGATATTCTTTCTGTGCTATTGTTTTTTCAGAAACCGACGAAAATCGTGAAATGAGCCAACAAAGTTAAGCCGGTGTTTGATAAATTGTCAGTATTTTCTTGATTGACACCAAGTTGGTGTCAAATTGTTTAGGATTATTTTTTTGTGAAAAAAGTTTTATGTTTTTCAGATACATTTTTGAATAGGACCAACTACACCTTATCGAATAAAAATCCATCGACTTCGGTCAAGCAGATAAAAAACATGTTTTTCCTACTTAAAAACATATGTAGGCGTGAATTGAGAATCTTCTCTTTTTTTTTGACGGTTAATAATAGGGCCGAACGTTTCACTACAAAGCTCATGAGATGGTCTCATAGCACTGCCTAATTTTAATGATCTGATTTTGTCCAGATTACTTACAATTAGCAAATTATCATCTCAGCCAAACATACACAGAATAGGCCTCCTTCACTAATATTAAATTGTTTGCTCCGTTAAGTGTTTAGAATTGGTTCCGTCCTGACTTTTACTGATTTATCGCTTGATGTTATTCCTTAAGCCTATGTCGAGACCTTAGGACGGGTTGATACTTACTTAAAAATAAATATATTCTAATAGGGGTTAAAGTATGAAATTGCCGATTTGTACTGAAAATCAAAATTGTTTATTTTTTAATTTTTAACAAATTTATTTAATCAAAATAGTTACCATTATTATCTATACATTGCTGCCATCTAATAGGAAGGTCAGTTATGCCTTTGTGATAGAACTCTGAGGATCTAGACTGCACAAACTGTGTGAAAGCATTTTGTACTGCCTCCTGGGAAGAAAACTTCTTGTCACGTAGATAATTGTCCAAATCACGAAAAAAATGGTATTCCGTTGGAGCAAGGTCTGGCGAATACGGAGGATGTCGAATGGTTTCTAATTGCAGTTCCTGAAGGGTCAAAACGGTTTCTCGTGCTGTATGAGGTCTCGCGTTGTCATGGAGCAATAATGGTGAAGATCGATTCATGAGTTGGGGGGCTGTTTTACTGCTAGTTTTGCCAACATTGTTCGGAGTTGGGTACAATAGACATCTGCCGTTATTGATTGACCAGATCGGAGAAAACTATAGTGAATAACACCATGCTGAGACCACCAAACAGTTACCATTACCTTTTTATTGGTAAGTTTTGCTTTAGGACACTGTTGTGGCGTTTGACCTGGGGTCAGCCATTGCATTTTTCTTTTACGGTTATCATAAAGAATCCACTTTTCATCACATGTCACAATTCGATTTAATATTCCTTCATTTTGTACCGATTCAACAAGGCAACACAAGTTTCAACACGCGTTTCTTTCTGCACATCAGTCAAATCATGAGGCACCAATTTTTCGTATTTTTTATTTTATTGATTTGACGCAAATGAGTCAATATTGTGGGTAAGGTTACGTTAAACCATGCCTCTAATTCCTGGGTAGTTTGACTAGGATCGGCTTCCACCATCTCTCTTAATTCATCGTTAATCACGTGTGTGGGCGTCTTCCTCGTGGCTCGTTCTTCAAGTCGAAGTTTCCATCACGAAAGCGTTTAAACCAAAATCGCACTGTGCGTTCATTAGCAGATCCCTCTTCAAACGCAACATTGATATTGCGGGCTGTTGCGTTACTTCCGCGTCGGAACTTTTATTCAAAAATCACTCGAATTTTCGCAGTATCCATCTTTCTTGTCTAAGTTAAATGACAAAAACAATTGATGGTCGATATTCAAAGGTTTCACATTTTTTAAAAGAAGAACATCATAGAAACAATGTAAAAAAGTTTCATTCGAAAACCTCAAACCATAAAGATTCTATGTCAATTCAAAGAACCTATTACAATAAAACGGCAATTTCATATTTTAACCTCTAATATTTTAAAGTAGCGGACTGTTATTCAGCAGCCGCTTAATTTCATCACCTGCAGCCACTACAGCAATGGCGAGGCATAAATATACTTTTGGTACATAGCAGCGTCAACATACCGAGTCATAATACGAGTATGATATTAATGAGTGACCTGATTAAGCTCGGTAATGACAAAACGTTCCCCAGGTATGATCTACCGTGTTAGTGTTTCTCACATTAAATTTTATTGTGTTTCCAATGTACCGTGCAGCGGCAGTAACAGCAGTATACGATGTCTTCTGCGTGCTGCGGCGATCAATCGTTCGCTAATTGCGGTGTGATTTACATTTTCGTGGAACGGCGGCACTTGTATGCAATATCGTATTGTTTCGCTAGCTGGCTGGGAGGCGCTGTAATTACGAATCACAGGGTATTTACACGGAGTGTATGAATGGCACTTCAAAGCCGCAGGTTATCGCAACTAGGTAAAATTGTAATTTCTATAACAAAGTTAAAATAAGTAATGAAATGTAAGGGTCGAGTGCGACCGTTTTATGATTTTCTTTATCTTTGAACACGTTATTTTATTAAATTGTAAAAAAAGTAAGCCCATTATCATTTTACTGCAGGAAAAAGTTCAAGAAGACGTATTACTTACGTTTTTATCAGTCTAATATTACTTGTTCAAGTATTTTCGCAATCTTTTTCGCCAGCGTTCGCTTGCCATTGTGACGGTGAATATATGTAATAGTCGGGTTAAATTATTTTTATATGAATAATTAGTGACTTAATCAATAAAGTATTTTGTTATCTGAATTAGTCTATACTTTATATGATATTTAAGCAATTTAATTGCAATTATAATATCAGTAGGTACTTAAACTTGAAAAAGAATTTTCAAGTTTAAGTACTGATAAATTAATCATACTTTAAATAAATAAATAAATATTTAAGACATGCCACACTGGGCCACACAGAGCCATCTAGTCCCAAATTAAGGTACTATTAAGTACCCTGTCGTATGGGGTACTAGACAACCGATAAACTTACTTATATACTTTTTTTTTTTTTTTTTTTGTAAATACATACTTATAATACATAGATAAGTAAATAATAAGAATAATACGGACTCGACAGTCAAAAGATAGTAAATTTCTGTATAATTTGGACTTCTTGATAAACCATTAAGAATCGTATTGTGTGAACGCCGCTTTGCAAATGTTTGTTTTTCACGAGTGTGCGCGGGCGCAGGCGGGAAGAGGGCGGCGGCTCGTTTGAAGTGCTCGCGCGGACGGTTCCCGGGATCGCGAATGTGTTCCGCGCCGTATTTGAATTTTAAACATCTATTGTTATTAATTGAGCCGATAAAAAATGCTATTCCGTTTGTCAGTAAGTCGTTTCAGCTTGCTGAATAATTACTTTGAAAAAGTTAACAGCACTCGCATTTCGATGTTGTTATTAATCTTAATTACTCGAGAGTCTTTTCTCTTACATAAAAAGTACCATATTTACAAACTATACATGCAAAAATTTGTTTCGCAGTGTGTTCACTTAATCGTTTCAGGGATGTCTTAGATACATAAGAGTAGCCATCACGATGAATTTCTTTGCTGTATCAATCAGTATTGTGCAAATATAACTATGCATTATACAAGATAGGCAACTTGTCAATGCTTAGCAATGTCCTCTCAGGCGGTAATGACCCGCAGCCGCAGCCACAATTAAGTGCAATTAACTGCAACGCACTGATGCAATGATCGCATTCAAACGACACACATACTACGTATATGTATGCGAGGTTGACAAAGCGATGGGCTAATGGGTTAAATTAACTAGAGTTACAGGAATCACTCAGTCTCTAAGCCATGGTGGACTACTACCAAACTGAATTGCTGTGGTAAATAGTTAATTATCCCTGAAGCTGGCGTTTTTGCTAACTTAAATACACGTAACCGCAAGTGTACACACACACACACACACACACACACACAAATTATTGCAGCTGAGACTTAAAAAAAAACTACTAAAAGCTTTCCGAAAGCTTTATTTTGTAAAGTGAATATCCTAAGCACTATGATATGTTACATATTTTCAGATTAGTTGGGTACTTTGAGTTGAATTTAAAAATGCAACACTCTACTTCGAGGAGTATATTATCATATATTCGTGAAAGTCAACGATACTAAAATAAAGTACACAGTGTATACGAGTATCACAAGTAGTTGTCTGTAATAATATATTATTTTAAAGTATTTTTTTATTTAAATATAGAGTTTAATACCATTGTGTGATATTTACTGCGATTACAATGGTAGTACCTACCTATTACGAAGTATAGTCCCAGACGTGAGTCATGTGCGAGCTGATTTATTTTTTATAGGTTACTGATAAAATCCTCGAAGTTATGTTAAGTAATGATTATTACTGTAAATCGGTAAGAACAAAAATTGTTAAAATCAATATTATCAGTTTTGTTTCTGCAAATAGGCCCCTGGAGGCGCATTTATACTTCTCAATATTTTAACATACCACCTGCTTCGAGACAGGAGTAGGTGAACTGGCCATTAACAAGTTATTCAGAATGGCTTAGAATAGCACGCTTTTAAAAAGTGATGAAGAATGCTATTTAATAGATTCACTAGTCCAACCAATGGTGCGTGTCGCTGAATCCATTGTCGCCTTCGCTGCCAGTTGTGTCGCGATGACAATTAGTGGCCCCGCGCGCGACCTCGCTCTAGATGCCTTACTCTGCAACAATATCCGTAACTTAGACTCCGTCGGTCTCTTTTACTCCTAGCAATGTCTTAGAGTATGTGAAAGAGACAAGTACCTATATCCGTTCGTACGGGCATCAGCGTTGTGTAGTAAGGTGCCAGACTCCTAATAAGGCCCTTGTAAGGAAATGTGTCACATTTGCTCCATCACCGATGCGCGTATTATTCACGCAATTATCGACAAACATCACATGCATACGTGCTGTGGAAATAACACCATGTAGTATCTGGTGGTATACGATGGACATCAAAATAGCAGACTGGAAAAGGCCGATTTGTAAAAGAGATAAGAGCAATTGTTACTAACTGCGTGCGAGACTAAATTAAAGTAAGAAACTATGGAACCAAGATAATAAAAAAAAAAACCTAAATGGTATCAGGAACTTTTTGTTTTTAAAGTTCTACCTAAATTGTGCAGTTCTAATGTATTAATTGAAATTCATTTATCTGGTATTCTACGCTGTGATACGAGTATTTTTAACAATCAAATTACTTATTTTTATGTTATTTACATATTTTTCCAAATCATTTTTCAGTCTGGTACATCCTATTGTAAATTGTTTAAATCAATGACGATGTAAGCATAATATTTCTTTGTAGGAAGCGACGTTTACTGTCATTGCTCAAGTTCGTCTTAGGCGGCAGAAAACAAAGTAAGTAAGTACCTACATACTATTTTTTTTTCAGTCTTTAATTTATATTTTTGTTAATGTGTTTGGATACCCTACAAAAACAAGATTCCGTATGAATAATCGCTATTGATACAGCAAGTAATGTGTCGCGAATAGTGCATTAGCATCCCGCAGCGCGCGCGCATCTGCATATCGCGAGTCGAGTCCGCGATTCACCCGCATCGAGTACCCCTCTAATACCGTTCATAATGTATTTCTTATCAACGCTTACACAAGTGGTATAAGCACCCGCTTGTTTTAAGGTTTTAAATACATAACTAGATTACAAAAAGCTACCTACGCTACGCAATACCACAGATAATATAATACTACTAGTAAAACAGATTTACGGCGCAACTTTTCGTAGTCGAATATGTCTGCTACAATAAATTATTCGTAGCATTTTGTAGTAGTGCCTCAGTTATACGAGTATACATATTAGGGGTTAAAATATGAAATTGCCGTTTTATTGTAATAGGTAGATTTGAACATAGAATCTTCATGGTTTGAGGTTTTCGAATGAAACTTTTTTCACATGGTTTCTATGATGTTCTTGTTTTAAAAAATGTGAAACATTTGAATATCGACTTTCAATTGTTTCTGTTATTTAACTTCGACAAGAAAGATGGATACTGCGAAAATTCGAGTGATTTTTGGATACGAGTTCCGACGCGGAAGTAACGCGGCAGAAACAGCCCGCAATATCAATGTTGCGTTTGGAGAGGGATCTGCTAATCAACGCACAGTGCGATTTTGGTTTAAACGCTTTCGTGATGGAAACTTCGACTTGAAGAACGAGCCACGAGGAAGACCGCCCACACAGGTGATTAACGATGAATTAAGAGAGATGATGGAAGCCGATCTTAGTCAAACTACCCAGAAATTAGAGGCATGGTTTAACGTAACCTTACCCACAATATTGACTCATTTGCGTCAAATCAATAAAATAAAAAAATACGAAAAATGGGTGCCTCATGATTTAACTGATGTGCAGAAAGAAACGCGTGTTGAAACTTGTGTTGCCTTGTTGAATCGGTACAGAAATGAAGGAATATTAAATCGAATTGTGATATGTGATAAAAAGTGGATTCTTTATGATAACCGTAAAAGCAAAATGCAATGGCTGACCCCAGGTCAAACGCCAGAACAGTGTCCTAAAGCAAAACTTACCAATAAAAAGGTAATGGTAACTGTTTGGTGGTCTTTTACATGGTGTTATTCACTATAGTTTTCTCCGATCTGGTCAATCAATAACGGCAGATGTCTATTGTGCTGAACTCCGAACAATGTTGGCAAAACTAGCAGTAAAACAGTCCCGACTCATGAATCGATCTTCACCATTATTGCTCCATGACAACGCGTGACCTCATACAGCACGAGAAACCGTTTTGACCCTTCTCCTCCGTATTCGCCAGACCTTGCTCCAACGGACTACCATTTTTTTCGTGATTTGGACAATTATCTACGTGACAAGAAGTTTTCTTCCCAGGAGGCAGTACAAAATGCTTTCACACAGTTTGTGCAGTCTAGATCCTCAGAGTTCTATCACAAAGGCATAAATGACCTTCCTATTAGATGGCAGCAATGTATAGATAATAATGGTAACTATTTTGATTAAATAAATTTGTTAAAAATTAAAAAATAAACAATTTTGATTTTCAGTACAAATCGGCAATTTCATACTTTAACCCCTATTATAATATGTTTTTTTTTTTTTTTTATTTATTTATTAAGAATTCATACAGCGATACAATGTGTTAAAGTTTGACAATGAAAGTTCAATCAAGGATGGCCAATTATAGAATTCCTTGAAATTAAGATGAAAAAGTTTTTAAAATTTGTGAAAGAAAAAAAAATGGTAACTATTCGAGTAACAATAATAATTACATACATTTATACATTTACAGTGCAAAGAGAAACAAACACTACATAGTAAGAAATCCATAGTTAATTAAAGACAGAATAGAATATAATAATAATAATAATGTGCCTGTTTCATTGTATTGTTGAAATTATTGTGTGTGTGTGTGTGTGTGTGTGTGTGTGTGTGTGTGTGTGTGTGTGTGTGTGTGTGCGTGCGTGCGTGCGTGTTTGACTGCCTAAATCGTACCGTCCAATATTCTATGAATTATGAATTTGAATTTTTTCTTTGATATGTTAAATATGTCTACCTTAGAAAACGAAGTGTTGTAGGTTCTTGTTATCCTTGATAGCACTGAGTTATGCGTAAACCTTGTGCGGTGCAATGGTACGTGGAAAAGTTTTGGGTTCCGAGAACGGTGCTTAGGAGCACTAAATCCCACTGCTCCAATCAAATTTGGACTATCAAGTCTTCCTCGTACTATATCATACAGCAACATCATGTCCATGGCTATGCGGCGGCTCGACAAAGTAGGTAAGTTGTGATAATTACAACACTGCTCATAAGTGTCAAAACTTTTTCGCGATTTATAGTTCAGATAACGAACAAATTTTTCCTGGATTCGTTCGATTGGTGCAGAGTAAGTTACATACTGAGGATACCAAATAGTACTAGCGTATTCAAGAATACTTCGGACATATGAATTGTAAATATTTTTGATACACGAAAGGTCGTTAAAAGACTGTGTTATACGTAATACAAATCCTAAAGATTTATAAGCCTTATTTGTTACGTAATTGACGTGATTATTCATCAACAACTTTCTGTCAAAGTGTACACCAAGATCACGCACTACGTTAACTCTCTCTATTGTTATGCCTTGAATATTGTAGTCATAGGTAATAGGATATCTTTTTCTGCTAAAAGTGATAGTTTGGCATTTTTTAGCATTTACATTTATTCTATTGTTACTATAGTATTCAGATAATTTATCAAGATCGTGCTGAAGTGATCGTGTTTAAAATATGAAAAATGGTACCACTGTTAGAAATCCTACTTCTGACGAATATTATAAATGTTAAATTTGGAAGGAAGTTTGTTACTCAATCACACCAAAACGGCTTATGAAAGCAGGGAATTAGATATAGGCTGCAATAGCATAAGGACTACTGTTCACGTGGGATATTAACAAATTCTACCCATACGAAGCCTCACGAAACAGCTTGTTTTAGGTAAAATATTACGTTCATGGAGCCCTCAATAATACCAAACAAAGAATGTAATCAGATCTATCTTATACTCGTATATGACCAAAATGTTCGATGTTATACCTACAAGTTTAAAATTTGAAAAGTCTTTTATTTTTCATTCAAAATTATGTTGTAATATGACATAATATTCTTCTAGCTGGATATTAGTCTTCTGTAAACATGTTGCTATAATTTTTGTTTCCAAATTTTTATATCAGTAACTTTTCTCGTTGGGTGCTAAATAATGCAGGCTTTCAATTTACCATCAAACAAGGAAGATTTTATTATTTGAGGAGAAATAAACAGTCTGAGATGAACTCACTGTAAAACTAAGCTATTGTTATTACTTTCCTTATCTACTTTTGATCGTTTTTGATATAATTTTAAATACTGTCATGATATGACATATGTATAGTTATTTAGAAACTGATAATTTTTTGTGTTATTAAAACAGCTTACAATAAGAGTAGAAGTGTGATTCTCCAATATAGCAAACATCACAGGTTGAAAAAGCATAAAATGACTTGTGTTTTTAAATGTTTAAGGTTTAGGTTGGTCTCGCAATTAGCGTTGCCTCGTGCATCTTGTAATTTAATAAGTAAAACCAATAAAATAACAGCCCATAATCAAACCACTGCAGGACAAAGGCCTCCATTATTAAATTCAAGATACCACAGCAACGATAGGTGCAGGTGTAATCGCCACGCTTCCACGCGCCTCATGTGGATTGGTGATCACCAAAGATCTATAATCGGATGCATATTTACCTAAAGTTAGTTTTTGGCTAGGGCGTTACGGAGGTGGCTTCTTACACATGTATGTCGATGTTCGAAGACAGTGTCTTCTACTATAACAGACAATACTTTAACTTAGGCAAATATGCATCCGAGTATCCAATCTGTAGTGATCACAAAGCCAAGCAATATTCGAAAATTCGAAATTCTAGTTGCCCGACCACGGGATCAAACCCATTACCCTGAGATATTGGCCCGGAATTCAAGATCCATTAGACCAATGGGATTAAATTAGTATTCCGCATATACTTCGTTTTAATAATAGTTTTATTTGAGATTTATTATTAGTGTAATCTTGTTGACAATATAAATAAACAAAGGTAAGTTGTTATAGCTTGAACACAAATAAGCATCTCTGTTATATCCGTGGCGAATATAACTCGAGCGAGGGTAATGCACCCTCTATTGTGCTAAGTGAGCAGCGGCAGTACGGGATGCCGAACAAGTAGCCGAGATTAAGCCGTCTTTGTTTTATTGCGTTTGTTATTGTGCATAAACGATGGCGCGATAGCCTTCGCGGGATCTCACAATAGCGGCTTATCTGCGATCGCCGAGCGATTTGCATGATGCCCTGCTTCGACGCGACGCACACACGTGTTGCGCCTGTGTGAGTGAGAGCGGTGGGCGGTGTTTCAGATGCCACGCCCACCGCCGCCGGCACGCGGAGCCTGACTGAGGAAGGTCTCCTACTGGGCAGCTAAAGCGGAGGAGACACTCAATCGATTAGTATTAGGATTAAGTCTCCTCATTAGGAGAGGGCGGAATCAGGCTGTGTGGTTGATCATAGAACAAGTAGGTCACATCAAAAAGTTGCTCCTATCCTAAATAATGTTACTAATATAAGAAATGTGAAATTTTGGATTTATGTTTGTTTCTCCATTATGCTAGGACAAATATGGATGAAAGACAAGGAGTTAAGTTTTAGGCTAGAATAGCACATAAGATTTTTATCCCAGTAAATAGGTATACTTTTTCCGTATGACAGTTTAAATTTAAAAATTCCACTCTATCAGAGTCACGGGCGGCATCTAGTTTGTACATCTTCTAATAATAATTAGAAAAGACGTGTTGACATTATTACAGTGCTCGGTATAAATATATATATTTTAGTAAAAAAAAAACTGATTTACTTATATATGTAATTACATATGCACACTTAATAGGCAACTCATGCACCAACATCATATCATCAATATACATTTATTGAATCATCTAACTGAGGTCCAAACTTTTAATGAGCGATACACGCTATACCCTGTCTGTCTAATCAATAGGCAAACCTATTGACAACATAAATATTTATAGATTCAACTCTCGTAATAAGGCTCGCTTAATTTATAAAGCGCCTAAATATTCCTTAAGCAGCGAACACCATAGTTCACCTGATAATCTCTGGTTAAGTCCGCCCCGAATGTCTCAGCCCGATTAGGCGCCTAATTCCAGCCTCGCCATAATTAGTTATGAGTAAATACGAGCAGCGATTTACAACGATTTCGTGGTGTAATTACAAGTACATATTAGCTAGAGTTTCAGTTTTAACAGGCAATACTTGCTTAAGAGGCTTGAGCGCTATAAAACGCAGGTGCGGAGTCAAGGGTGCCGCGGCAGGGGGGCACATGTGACCCACCGAAAATTGTCAACCCCAGATATAAAATATCCTGCTGAGTGCAAACGATCGTATCTTTTGTAAAAATAGCTTTATTTGTTTTTTTGTGAATTTTAGTTAAATTAAGAGTACCTGCCTATGTATGTAGATTATCTTAAGGTTATATTGATTATAACTAAAACATGTTAAGATAAATGTTTAAATAAAAAAAGTGTATTTAAACGGACTATAATACTCTTAAAGGGGGTTGAAATTGTCCCTAGAGACACAAATTTCGCCTGTCAAATTCTCTGACTAACCGATTATCAAAATTCGAAGATACTCGTTAATTATAGCAGTCTAACATTTGGAATTTTAGTTAGAGTTTTCTCTTGAAAGGAAGCCTCATTCAAGACGCCCTGCTGGGTTTAATTAGGAACTTTGAAAATATTTGATGTAGCCCCGTTGGTCTAATGGTTTAATTACCGGGCCAAGATCTCGGGGTCCTGGGTTCGTCCCCGGGTCAGGCAATAAGAGTTTCCAATGTTTAAACGTTGTTCGGGTTTGTGTTCACCAATCCGCGTTTGGCAAGCGTAGTGATTACCCATCACTGCTGTGTTCACTTGAATTCAAACATGGAAATGGAAAGCCTTTGCCTTTCACTGGGATGATAATAGGCCCTTACTTTACTAGGATACGAAACGTAATTTCTGTAGCATAATTTAATTGGAACGGTCATAGTCCGTATCTGGCTGGTCCTCGGTATGAGAGTGGGTGCGTAGTGCGGACTGCGGAGCGCTAGGTCGCGCCCAGATTCTAGGAACCACAGCTGGGCGGCCTGGCTGAGGCCAGACTTGATTGACCAGTCACTGTACCTACTAATGCAACAAAGTATAGATATTCGTTAAAATATTAGCTTCTGTTTTTCAAAGTATAGGTATCCACATTTCTGATTTGCAAACGCCATAATTCGCAAGATAAGATCTTATTAGAATCTGAAACTTTGTTATTAGGTATGTCGTACAAGACACAAACAGCTGAAAGTTATCCAAAGTTCGTTTTCATGTATCATGACAAGTTTATGCAGCTCTAAAGTTGTTGTAAGTAGTGTCAATAAATAACATCTGTAGTTCGTTTTTTGTTATTATCATTTTACAGAAACGTATATTATTACATTTTCAAATACACTGCTTAAGCTTATAGTGCTTGCTTAACCACTACTAGGTTAGTCCAGATGATTTCCTAATCGGTATGTTGGTCACGATTTAAGCTGATTTCCTAAGAAAAATATTAACTGTTTTAAGTTTGTATTTATATGATTACGCAATCGGTATCACAAAAGTGGTTAAATCTCTGACCATAATAGGCTATTTGACTGGTTTTTAAAATCCATTTTACATTATTAAGTAGAGGTTGAAGAACCCAGTCAAAGTATTTTTTTTAAATTCTGGTACATATTTGCTGAAAAATATCAAAATGAAAATTGAAATAGCGCGCCAAAACGCTATTTTGTCAATACGGCGCTGCAATGGGGTCGGTGACATCACCTGCCTGTCTTGTGATCTGTAGCACATAATCATCTACCTACATAATATTTTTTGCAAACAAATAACGAAAGTGCGATTGGATCTATATTTTAAAAGTGACTTATGTAATAAAATGAGTTTCAAATGGTATGCAGTTCCAAAATGTATAATGACTTCTATAAAAATTTCGGAAAACTATTTGTAAGTGTTCAAAAGAAAGTCTAAGTACCGAAAGTGGTTTCAACTATTTCGGAGGAATCATAATAACATAGCGAATAATACAAATATTTTCTTCTAAGAGGACCATTTCGATGTAAGTAAACATAATATTTATAATTTTTAATAATTAGGATTGTAAATATTTTGTTATTGGTTTGAGGTTATAATACCTACCTCTAATGTTTTTAACAGATTGTCTCTTGCAACTCACTTCGAATATTTACGATATTTTCATAATATTAGCTAAACATTGTAGCTACAGTCATATGATTAAACATTACACATAAAGATCCCGACTAACTAGTTTTTTTGTTACAGATTTTAAATGAATGGGCAGGTTACTGCTTTTAGCTTTACAAAATCGTTGTCTATGGTAAAAGTAATTGACATAATTTGTAAAATATTGGAAATAAATCACAGAAAAACAATAGATACTATTATTATAGGAAAATATTATCAAAACATTATGAACAGCTATTAAAACACAAGTAGGCAAACGAAGTTATCAAGCAGGTGACGTCATCATAAACCCGACCAATCAGGAGCGTTTCGTGTCACGTGACAAACGTTTAAATAAATGCATTTTTATTTCTGGATTTATAAATAAATCGTTTATTATTTTCAACTTCCGTTACTAAATAACCATTTTTAAACTCATAATATAAGCTGATAATAGTAATTCGCACTTTATTTTTCGCATTGTCAAATAGCCTTTCTTACTGAAGGCTTCGTTTGTATTTTTGTATGATGCTATATCTTGTTTAACTGTTCCCTTCATCTCTAAATAATCATTAGATTGGGAACCTAGTGCGTCACCTAGTCTGTTCGCTAGATACTCTCAACACTACAGTATATTTGTTCATCTTTTCACAAGATGTAAGCCTAGTAAAAAAACCCTTCTATAGTTATTGGTCAATAAGGTGTCCTGAAGAGAATGCCTGCTATTTGCGAAGTAGACCCCTGGCGCCTGAGCGGTTATATTATTATTTCGTTCTCCAAAGATACGTGGTTTTAAACTGTTCAATTTTTTAGGCTTTAATATTGTACAGAGACTCTACTTCAATGACATTGCTCCACCGACCAGATTGGTGTAATGATCCAATTACTACGCAAGGGTCAATTATAATAAAGATCTTCTCTAAATTGACCTCGGTTTGGAATGAGGATAGTCAGCCACATAAGGTATGTCAAGCCATTCAATCCCAGCTTCTGTCACAAGATAGGAGAAAAATATTACAACAGTATCCCATAAAGTGGCTTGGAAAACGCTGTCACCAAATTATCCTACGACAAGAAACAATAACTGCGTCGGTTGTATTTCACCACCAGTTTTTGTACTGAATCACCATCATTCATCACTGACATGACTACGACATGTTTAATTACCAGATTCTGTGCGGAAACGACTGAAGACGACATCTGCTTGATGAATTTCAAGTTCAAAGCAGGCCTTAATGACTAGATATTTGGTCACAAAAACCGATATCCTTTATAGGGAAATACCGCGGCGTAAAAACTGAGGAGTGGGAGCGGAGACAGGTGGCGCTGTCTCCCTCGCGCAGCTCCTGGAATGTCGCCCGCTCATTATTGGGAATTACATAAAATATGCGTTTTGATATCAGTTCGTCATCTTATTGTTTATGTATAGTGCTGGCAGCAGATGGTCAACTCGTGGCACTGAGAGTGGCCTGGTGTGTGTCTGTGAGAAGTATTCTCTATACTAATATTATGAAGCCGAATAGTTTGTTTGTTTGTTTGTTTGAACGTGCTAATATCAGGAAGTACTGGTTCGAATTGAAAAATTATTTTTGTGTTGGATATTCCATTTATCGAGGAAGGCTTTAAGCTATATAACATCAAGCTGCGACCAATAGAAAAGGCGGAGGCGAACATCAGAGAAAAATGTTACAAAAATAATCGCGATCATAATAACAGAAAATGACGCGGACGAAGTCGCGGGCAACAGCTAGTTATTGATATCTGCAGAGCGAGTGGACATCCTTCTTTATCTTCCTAATACTTACCTCATGTACAATTTATCGAAAATCAAATGACTATTTTCTGCTAAATGGGTTTTTACCTGTGGTATTGTGGCTCACGCATTCGGACGAATTTTAGACCATTGTTTCTAATGCGTGTTATCTGGGCCGCGGACCAGGGGCCAGTTTCCTTCTAACCCTAAATGAATGCATTTGGTTTGTAAACTTATTCTAAGTAAATGCTTTAAGTCTGTATACATACGCGCATAATAATTACGAGTATTATCTATAAAAATAACTATTAAAATAAATTATTATATTCTACTAGCTTTTTGCGAGTTGAATGAACGATGATAAAACTGAAATACCAAGATACATTACTCGAGGTCACACCTCGATTGTCTCTAGCTAAAGAGCTAAAATAAAACAAATGCAATTTTGAAACTTTTTTTATATACTCCGGAGAGAACGGCAATGTAGCTTATTTCAGTAAATTGCTCCATATTGCAAAAAAATCCCTAAGCATTTTAAATGCTGTCATCATTTCATATCACGTTAGATTCATAAATTATACACTTTCTCAGTTGCAAATATGAAAAGAAATAGTAAAAAGGGCGTGATTAAAACCCGTCAAAACTTTTCGAGGTGGGGTCTTCTTATGCGCCGAACAAGCTGTGTTAAGTAGATGATTATAGCCTCTTACTTAAAGTGACTGCGACCAGTATGTTTTTTATATAAGTACTGATCACCAAGCATATCTTTGTATCAGATTAATCGTACTACGTAATTAATACTTCCAATTAGTGCGTTTCTACCGTAAGAGAATTATTTAGTAATCTGTGCTACCGGGCTAAAATGTAATAACACTAGGTACTCTCATTTTACGATTGTCTAACTTGATCTTTCATCTTAGTCTTGATCTTTGACTTGCCCCACAGCAACCCTTGCAGTATCACCTTAAAGATGAGATGAGAACTGTTCTTGCTGTGGGAGTCGTAGAAATGCTATCTGTATTCTATGATGATTACACTAAGATTCCAGCAGCCTGTGCGATAATCAGGTATCTTCCTCCATAGTCGGTCCCTCAGAGGTTGAGGATCGTGACCCGATCCTCTTTTAGTTGCCTATGATGAGCCGTCTTTAGGCATTTCAAACTTGCGTCCGCCGCCATTTATGTTATACTATATTATCATATAACGTTGTTCAAAAGCTTATTACTTCGAGCATTTATATCCCTGACAAATTGTACAGAGGAAGTACTTAACTAGAAATGCCCAGTCTTTTGCCCAGATTACGCAGAATAATCAATTTTCTCCAACGGCTTGCCGATCATTGTCAGCACAATTATGCTAACGGAAGATAATTAGAAATTTGTGTGACTTCTGTATAAATCACGTAGGTATATATTTCTATTCAGCTGCTAGCTATCGGCAGCAGTAGAGACATGCGATTCCATTTTATTTCAATGTAGTTGAAGGCCGCCCGCTCGGTGGGAGTGCCTGCAACCGCATGAGCTCCTAATCACGCGGAGGCGGAGCGCAGCCAGGGCTGGGTGCTAATATCATTTAAACATCACATTAAACTAAGCAAAGATTAATATCTTTACAGATTTACAGAGTTAACATAAATATTTTAAAGGAAGTTACTGGCTTCCTTTATCCAAAAAAGTAAGTTAAGTAAAATAATATTACAAGTAATAATACCTACCCGTAAATCCATAGGATTTTTTTGCGATCTATAAGTAAGTAACTGAGACGGCACTTAAGTAGTTTAATAATCTTAATCTGTCTCTCCAATCGCTCTTATTTGTGTTTGTCTATCGGTTTTAAAAATATTAATTATAATTAAAATCTTATATTCTTAAGTATCTTTAAAAATACTTAGCTAACATCAATTGTTTAAACGGGTCTCTTCTTTTGACAAAGTAGGTATCTCACATTTTTAAGGATCTTAAAAAATATTTTTTTTAAAAAGCAATGCTAAGTACTGTAAATTAGGCATTGATAGGCTTTAATATCTTTGTAGATATTAGGTAATAAAATGTCACGTGTAATCTAAAACTTTTTGATTTAAGTTAAACATTGATGGACTTAATTAATATTTAAGTTTAAGTTTTAACACATTTTGTTAGTGAAGATTTGAGATTTGTTTGAGTTTGGATGTGTTTGATGAGACTAGGTAAGTGTAATTCATAAATAATTCAATAAAACGTCTCTAAAACAATACAATAAAAATAACCTAATCAACTTAAAGTGAAATAACATTCTTAACAAAGATGAAGCCGACCGAACTGTAAGAATTCTGATCACGAAGTTTAAGTTAACTGGTACTGTGAACGGATTTTAAAGGAGGATCGGTCCTGTGCTAAACCACAACCGACAATTATCTCCCGAAATCGTGCAAAAAGTCGTCAACCCTATGGGCGGGGCGGCGCGGGGCGGGGGTGTGCGGGGAGCGGGGCCTCTAATTGCGGCGCAACGTTTTTGCGGGGCGCGTAATCTGTATGCGGGCGGCGGCGCGGGCTTCCACGAAGGCGATTACTGCGTCCGCGCGGCCATCTTGCCGTGACTTATGTGCGCGCGCACAATCATCGCCAATTAACATAAACCAGCCCATTGAGTAGCATTACCGCGTCGCGTCGCCTAATCGCCCGGAGAGCGCAGTTCGCTGATCCGATGCGCTCAATTATACCAGTCCACGGTGCAAGGAGCACTCATGCGACTGATTCGTGCGGTGCCTTTACTTGTCTAACCGCTAATATCATATTATGTTGGTGCAAATTATTTTTATTGTAATGTTTTCAGGGGCTAAAAATGTTAATAACCTACACTACTCGTATCTAGTTTTTTTTATATAATCAATGGGTTTGCTATCGAGTACATACTAAACTCTACTGTTAAGAAGAAGCCTCAGATAGAGCGAGCTTACTCAGAAAGTGACACTGGTTCTCCCACACACCAGCGGAACACAGATTTATTTTATTTTATTTTATTTATTTAGGACAACCAACAAAACATTCACTTATAACATGGTTTATACATATAGGTATAGAGGTACATTAATAAGTGATGCCTTAATTCAAATTCAAATTCAAATTCAAATTATTTATTTCAGATAAAAATCCATATAACTTAAAAATAAGATTAATAAAATAAAATACACAAAAAATTAATTTAAAAACATACATATTTAGATTTATAGACAAGAGCTATTTGTCTATAAATCTAAATATTGAGCGACAGGCGCGTGGAGCTGCTGCCAACGTCTGAAAAGTGGGAAGTCCCACCGGTCAGCCAGCGCACTAACGATACCATTCGAGCTACCACGCACTCGTGACCAGAATGACATGCATCGCTTTCTGAGGATTGTGTAAAAACAATCGACATTCGCCTCTGCAAACATAAGGGATGCACTACAATGGCGTGGCAGGTTGAAAAGCATCCTGAACGCATTGTTATATTGGACGCGTAGCGCGCTATATGCCCTCTGCGTAACGTTCGCCCACAGACTGCACGTGTAGTATGACTGGCAGTAGGCTTTGAAAAGTGTCAGTTTTACTTGTTCACTACAACGTGCAAATCTGCTGCGCAACATATTACAGCGGACACACAGCGCCCTACGCTCCCTCTCCACATCCACAGAGTCTGACAAACTGTCAGTGACCCAGTGGCCCAGATATTTAAACTGCTCAACACGCTTCAGTTGTGTGCCTCCAAGGTAAACAACAGGTAAACTCCGTACAGGCGTTCCCGCCTTAAAAACCATGAGCTCACTTTTAACTGAGTTGTATCTGAGCCCGTGAGCCGCTGCATACTCTTCACACATGTGAATTAATTTTCTCAAGGCACCGATCGAAGGGCTCATTATCAATTATAGGCTGCCACGGCAAGTAATAGAAACGAGTAATAATTATTTACTAACTAATTGCATTTCATCGTTTCGTGTAACAACATTAGCCCTGCGATAAACTGTTTGGCGCTGCACACCGGCAGGAGGGTGGTAGCATCCAGGCAGCCTCTTACGAAGCCTACCATCGCAGGGGATCTGTTAGTCGTCATCATTGGTTAGAAAACCAAAGATGCCGTTGCCCAGGGTGGACCACTAGGAGGTAGATCCATGATCCTAGGGTCTAGGGTCACGGACAGCCACGGTATTGTGTCCTGCTTTGAGTAGCTTAAATGATAAAAATTTGTTAATTTTAAAATAAATAAAAAATCACTATAATTTTATAATTATAATTGTATAAAAGCTACATTTAAAGCTCTACTTTATATTTCCAAGAAGTAGAGTCATTCTATTAAACCCATATTACGGTCTTTAAATAGCATCAACTTTGATTCTCAGAGGAATGCAGTTAAAGGCGGAATCATTGACAAAATGTCACACACAACTATCAGCTGCGTGGCTATCTTTATAGCGATCGTGAGGTAAGGGCGGCAGCCGCGGCCAAACTGTAAATAGTTAAGATGCAATCTGGGCTTCATTGTGGGCCCTCCGCGGCCTCATCTAATTAGTTTCGACTTCTTATTAAGTGGACACTTCGATAACGTTAATGGTTTAGTAATAGCGCCCGCGCACACCCGACGTTTGTTTTTACGAGTCCCCGGAGACCACCGGCACTGTGCGCGCCGCATCCAGTCAGCGGCATTATGGACCTTATTACGCCGTAGGAGAGGTGTCTCGAGCGCATGGGTCCTTGGCGGCGGTATCTTCGGACGCGCATTTAGAAGCGGGCTTTAATGTAGCAGATAAGATAGGGCCGAGGTGGCGATGAGTTTACACGCCATTGTCGGCGACCGTCACCCGCCGGACACAGAAACCCTTCTGTGCCGCCACCGCTGCCGCACCAGACCTGATGACTGGACCAGCGCTTGACCTTTTTTTGGACTTCTAATCACTGTACAAGGTCTGGGTTTTAAAGGTACAAAAGTAAGTTTACGAAGTTGAAATATTAAGTAGACTGTAGCAATTTTGTAATGTAATTAAACGCCTTAGTACGTGTATTCGACTATCTTACATCTTTATAATATCAATACTTCATCAGAATTAGACATATACAGGGTGTTTGGTAAAGGGTACAAGCCGAAATAAGCCTATGTTAAGAGGAAATACAAGGGCCGTTTATCACATACAAACGTAGTCCCCTGTTTCCTTCCTGGATAATGCCAGTAGAGCAATATTTTTTAATACAAAAATCTATGGCCACTGTTATCATGTTTCTATGTTTTCTGTTTTTTCATAAATTAATTAATAAAAAAGATATGAGCTCCACTGTGTTCATACAACCATTGCCAAATTTGGCAAAATTTTAGAAAAAAAGCAAATTATACGAACACGGCCAAAGCCTTTCTTTAATTTTTAATGGAAAAAGTATTTAAATCGGTCTAGTTTTGGAAAAGTAATCGGGGGACTGCGAAACGTTGATTTGGTGTGCTTTTAGTAGGTATTTTCGGTCCAAGAAGCAGTCGTCTCTATCACACTCTGCGGTGAAGGCGTTTGGCACTGCGCGACAGCAATTGATTTTACAATACCTATTTTTCAATTCTCTCGCCCGCAGTGTTTCCTCTTAGCATATGCATATAAATACTATGGTGAAGTCATAAATTTAATATCATCATATCACTCTATTGTTGGACATCAGGTCCTCCAAAACGATTACTTATCATAGCATTCTGATTTCTGCTGACCAACGGTAAATAGAAGGAGCTACTGCCAGTTTCATTTTTGCAGTGCCTACACCGAGACTATTAACATGAGAACGAGTGGGTATTGTTAGGCCGGCACCACACGATCCACGTTTAAAAAGAGAAAAATATCCTAATTTTAATAAATGCATGTACTACTATATTATATGCGCGATACCAGGAAACTGAAATGTAGGGTTTGCCTGACTCTTGGGTAAAAGTAGTTGGTAATAAGAATCTTAAATCAGCCTAACAGCTATACAGTAAAGGTATAAATCATTGTTAGCATAATTTAGGTTAATAAATAAATGTCATGAAAAACAACTATGCATCGTAGAATAAAGTCTCATTATTCATATTATCGTATGAACTAAATCCGTAGTCACACCGTAGTCCGTAGCAGCAATGCTACGAAATAATAATAGACATTTAAGCTAGTTAGACCAAAACAACTAGCGTAGCGTTTGCGATATTTTGTTAACACTTTCCCGATACCTACACAAGACGCTTTTCGAAGTGATAACGATGAAACCTCTATACTGTCTAGCATTATGTCCCAAATAGTGATAACATTATATGAACTTAAGACTTATTAATCTTACTTCTTCCTAATATTATATGTTCGAAATATTATATTGATATTTGCAACTCAATCAACCTTTGGGGTGGTGGGATCTACCTCCTAGTGGTCCACCCTGGGCAACGGCATCTTTGGTTTTCTAACCAATGATGACGGCTGACAGATCCCTCTGCGGTGGTAGGCTTCGTAAGAGGCTGCCTGGATGCTACCATCGGCCGGAGTCCAGCGCCAAACAGTTTTTTCAGTGTTCCGCTGGTGTGTGGGAGAACCAGTACCTCTGGGTAAGCTCGCTCCATCTTAGGCTTCTTCTTAACCGTAAAGTTAAGTATGTAGTCAAGAGTAAGCCCATTATTTATAAAAAAAAAACAGCTGTACGTATCTTTATGATTATTTTTATTACGTTTCTCGTTGGGTAGTTCCAAACGAAAGAAGTCGTGGAACGCAGCTAGTATTAACTAATGTGAAAGATATCTACATCTACACTTCTACAATAATATTATAAAGAGGAAAGATTTGTATTTTTGTGTGTGTGTATGTTTGTAATGAATAAACTGAAAAACTACAGTGCCGATTTAAAAAAATCTTTCAACATTGGAAAGCTAAATTCACCTTGAGTGACAAAGGCTATATTTATTGCTAGAAAAGATTAGGGATCCTTATAAAAAAACTTATGTCCACCCATAAGAAGCCGGGACGGGCCGCTAGTAATTAATATAACAGAACAGGGCTTTAACGGTTCATTTCGTTTTGTCGATTATACAGTGTGTAAGTATTAATACGCACCATATTCTATTAACTTTCATGTCTTTATATTATCTAAACCACGGGTTTTTCCCCGCATAAAAGATTCGTGTATACTATAATGACAACTTCTATCATGTTCTAAAGAGGCTGAGGTCTTTACAAACCTTCATTACTGACGTACTATACTATCGCTACCTTTATTATTGGTAGATTTGGCAAGTTGTAGTTACCAGACCAAACAGCTTTACTGTCATGTCACGCAGCAGTCAATCAGCGCATTTGTTAGCGGCGCGGCGGCGAACAAAACGAGCGTTATTTACGAACGCCTGCGCCTGCGCCGGCGCACGCGACACTCACTAAATCGATCTACAATTAATGGGGACACGTGAAACTTTGACAGATCCGTTAGAGGGAGATCCAACAGCACAATTTCTAGAGCTTTAGCCTTTTTTCAAATCAAATCAAATCATTTATTTACTTAGAGACACTGAACAATAGGATAGCCTTTAATGTTATAAAAAAATAGATACACAATCAGTGTGAAAAAATGTCCCAACTAAATATGCATCCATGTGACATACATATGCACTCTTAGTACAACCTACTTATTATATCAATCGTTGGTACAACATGATATTAATATTCATACTGTTGCATGTCGACGTAATTTGACCGGTTTATAAAGTTGACGATGACATAATATTAACGTCAATCGAGGAAAGTTTCAGGTGTAATTTTTTTATAGGACTGTGTACCTACTATTTCTTAACTGATGTATCAGTGGCAAAAGCACGATGTTGTTAAGTTATTAAGAACTAGGTTTCAAGAAATTACAAAATTCATACTGGGACTTAACAGTTAAGATGACCAAAGTATAAAATTGAGATGCATATGTGCTTGTAAATGTTCACGGTTGTTATGATGAAGTCTAAAGTCTTAATTCGCGTTTTTTAGGGTTTTAAGACATGCCGATACGTTTCGAACACAAATTTTTGACAGCGTTCGTAGTTTCCGTTTTGTTTGAAAACATAAGGAAAAAACGATGCATGCGCATGTTACTTAGTGATGTAAACGTTTGGACTTAGTAGAGGCATTACTAAACACACTAAGATAAAAACACTTAAAATTAATCGACCTTCTCTTGTGGGAATCGGAGTCTTTTAGCTTACGGGGTGACTGCCTGACCGCTGCGCTGACTAACCAAGGACGTCAAAACCTGTCGAATTATTTTTCTCTCAGAGCCAAATTTATGTTGGCAATGTTCCGGTTGTACATGTTGTAAATATTTAACTATAAAAAATTGAGATAAAACTGCGTTGGTAACATAATTAAAGGAAACGTCCTCCGAGGTAGAGTGGCGTACACACCGATTGTAGGTACGACGTGTCGCCTACTCCGAAGTCGAGAGTTCGAATTCCGGACGGTTCAATGTAGAAGAAAAGTATAAATAAAAGTTCTATTGTTTAAGTATACATTAAGTTTTCTTGGGACTGAATGTTTGTGAAACCTTAGCGATTCTGATTTCCACAAAAGAACTAGGCTGTTTAGATAGTTACTTACATAACATTGGGGTCAAAACAATGTATGTGATTACTTTCGATATGCAGAGCGTTATCTCCTGATACAGGCATATTTTTTATGCCTAAAAGGAGGTTTCGTAAACTAGATTTAAGTAAGTTTTTGTTTAAAAATATGAATATTGAATTTGAATTTTGACTTTATATAATATTTAAACAATTTGATTGCAATTATAATATTAGTATTTAAACTTGAAAAATTATGTCTAATACGTACGTAGTGGCGCGGTGACTAAATGTTAAAGCGCCGCACCCAGCATGCGAGGAGATGCGGGTTCCAGTCCCGCCTGAGACATAATTTTTGAAGTTTAAATACTGATAATGTATGTGATGTTGTCCAAATTGATTTAGTTCCTAGATTTTACATTATTTCTATCATTATAATAATCTCATGAAAAACAAAACTAAACAGAACCAATCTCTTGCATTCCTAATAAATAAACCACATATTATTAAAGCTGCCCACCTTGAGTCTGTAAAACGAGTAGTCCTCAAGAAGTCATCGCTAATGATACTAAGTTTGCACTAAGTAGCGTTTATGATCGCGGTAACGAGTCGGCGAGACATGTAAACACTTAACGAGTAGTCGCCCGGGAGCCGCGTGCGCACTCAAACACTCATAAAAATATCTCAGCTCGGTCTATAGTTATTTTAATAAGAGTCAACTGTTGATTTAATTAACATTTTTTTAACATATCTGTGTGACATAATGTATCCGCGCTGCCTACTGCCTGCCGCGCTCATATTTCGTGTTTATCGATCATCGATGACTGTAGATCATTAAAGGGGTCGATTGTTTTTTGGCTATCGACTCCGCCGCTAGATTCAAACGACCCGCGTGCGTGTACGACGACCGATACCAATAGATACTTGATAAGAATACCTTAAAGTACCCTAGTGTAGATCGCCTTTACAGCCCGACATGCACGCATTGTTTTATTATACATTTCATATTTTATTGCACATAAAAAGGAAAATGCGCATAGAATGCCATACCGATTAGCGTAAAAAATATTGACGTTAAGTGTAACGAGGAGCGATAAATAAAAAGGAAAACGGCACAAGAACTACAACTATGAAAATAAAATGAGCAGTACCTATTCCTTATCGGCAGAATAGTTTATTGCTTTTGAAATCGAAGTTTTGTTTAGTGTTTGTTGCCACGGGGCAATAAATTATATTTTATCTGCTGATTGAAATTGGTTACTTGCTTAGCTTATTTATTATTGTGACAATTATTGTTCATGTTATGGCGTCACTACACACACGAGAACAACAATAAGATAATGTAATAGGCGAGGTTGTCTTTAACTCACATCGGTATACAATTAGTAATATTGAAGTCTCTTGCTTGAACCTTTGTTTACAAAACATTTAAACAAAAAATAATAAAAACCCTATTACTATTACATTTATTCTAAATAATGATGAAATTTTGTAGAAATATGAAGTGTGGTTTATTGATTCGTAGTAATTAATTTAGTTATACCTACCTATATTGGTATGAATTTTAAATTGTACATCTTTCAAGAGTGTTGGGTCGCGCTACGCCAGCTCGGCACAGTCGGCACACAGATCCGATATATAATGATTGCGGCCCAATTCGGCGCTCGCGCTGCCGCGATGTCGCGATAGCGCGACACTGCGCCTGCGCATGTGATCTGAGCGCGGCAAACGCCGATGCCGAATCTGACCTCACTAACGATTGCCGTCGTCGAGATGCCATAGTAACGATTGCAATGATTGTGATATTATTGCCTTATATCGTACAACAAACCTCTGCCGTATTGGCAATGTCAAGCGGTAAAGATAGTAACTAATAATCATCCCACAGCAGGACAAAGGCCTCCATCATCGAATTCAAGTTACCACAGCAATGATGGATACTGGCATAATCACCACACTTGCCAAATGCTGGTTGGTAAACATAAACCGTCCGACCCGGGGATCGAACGTAGTGCTCCGAGATACTTAAACCAAACGGGGTGTTCAAGGGTCGATTTAAAAAGACTCTATGCTTCAAATTGCTTGAACTCCATGAATGCATTTTGGAACATCAAACTGAGCCGCAAACATAATAACCGCTTAAATTACGTAGGTCATCATAACCTGTCTATTTATGCCCTGATATTATTTTGTTGTGGCAGTTCAAGGTATGCCCTACGACTCATTCAAATTAATTAGTGGGTGACGTGTGCGTGATAACATCGGTCCCCGCGGCGCGGGCGCAGCCCCGGGGCGCCACCCCCAGACCGAAGGCATGCCAAGAGCTACAGCTACCAAAAAAATGGTCAACTACGAAGTTGATTTCCTAAACTGCGGTGCCGTCATAATAATTTCTTAATAATGCTGTCCTCCAGTTTGCATGTATGTACCTACATAGAAATATTTTTAGACAAGCAACTTTTTATGTATAAAAGTAAGTATGCAACGCATCAAAATAGTTTTTATTTTTATCCAAAGAAAGCAATACGACAGCATTGTAAGACACTAGGTTTTCTGTCGCATTACTCTATTATAAATTCAATAAGTAGCTAGATTATGAATGTAAAGTATTATTTTTTACTTTTGCTAGTGCAGAAGCATAAATATGGATAGCTATTAATTACACTTTTCTCGTTTTTAGTCGTCGTCTTGATGCAGTGTACGTACAGTAGTATCGAAATAGGATCTCTTTAGTAAAAGATAGATACTATCAGATGGGGACGTTGATTAACGACTCGCGATGACAATGCGAAATCGATTCGGTTTGAATGAGGTCGCTACTGGCGCGGGCGCAGCATAGACGCCGCGAGGCTTCAGTCGCTCCTGCCTCCCCTACGGCACCCTAAAAGGCAGTGACCAGTCAGCGGCAGCGACGCTATAAATCCTCAGCTACTGATAGGCTCTATGATAAAGACATAATTTACTTCCGACACACGAATACCTCAAAAACTAGAAGTCCACATATTAAACGATCGTTTTCGAACGGTATAAATTATAAAAGTAATAAATACCCAACAAAAACCGATGACGGCGTAGGTTCGTTGAGATGAAATAATAATGAAACTTGGTAGCGTTCGAGCAAACGGGCAAGATGTTCGTATGTATATTCATCAGGCATAATGCGTGCCCTGTTACGGCTGCGGTGCGCTGCGACGTCGCGCGTCGCCCGATGTGCGAGGAATGCGAAAAAACTGACGCAGGAATTTATGCAGTGACTTGATCTAAGCGTGCATCGAAATATTCAATTAGATTGCACGCACAGTGACGCTCCTACCGCGTGCTGGGCCCATGACTCAACCTCGGCACGTAATATGTGAATATCACTCCAAGCTACACTGAGATTTAGTATACATAAAGTATTTTAGTAAGGGTTGTGCAAATGAATTCCAAAAACGATGACTAAACGGTTATAAAACCGTTTCAACTTAAGAATAAAAAAATATATATAATTCTATTCAGAATTCAATTACGGCAATATCTCATAAGGGAATTTGTAATTCGTTAGTTAATAGATTCCCGAAACAAGACTCGAAGATCGATACTTAAGATAACAATGCATTCGGCAAAAAATTCAAAACACTGAGCGGCATTAGAGAGCTATCTATTCCGATAAACCGATACAGCGCGCTATCGGCGCGGGTGACATCTGCCCGCTAATAAACATATCATTGGGCTGCGCGCGCGTATGTTTTCGCCTCAACCCCGGAGACAATAGGGGCTGGAATCGCTTGGCGCGCGGCTGCTACCAGCCGTCGTGCATTCCAAGGTGCAGGCGACTGCAGCGAATATGCAACACGTAGGGTCACCACGATGAGTCCTTACTGTTGTGGAATTTTTGCAACATCACTGCCGACGATATTATCACGCTACAGTAAACCCATTCTTTTTAGATTATCTTTCAGAATCATTCATTCATCGATACAACATGTTTGCGGAGTAGGTCTCTCTTTATATAAAAAGTCACTTCTCTGTTAAACAAAACGCATGGTCACTGTATGACGATCGAAACAGTAAGTTATCTCGGATGTATAATACGCGTCGACGCTAAATCGCCTTTTTGATGCACCGCCCATAGCCGCGAACAAATTCACACTACAGGTAGACTTTGAGATTGTTTCTTTTGCATGAATTTTAGAAGTAGGTATTGATAGCATTAAATTATGTTTGAAAGAGCTTAAGTAAAATGTTACGCTATTTACGTTAGATACCTTGAAAATTTTAATTCTAAAAATAGTCCTAAAATAATTATTGCATCCAATTTCATTCAAAAGCTACGTATTTTTGGCACGCGAACATTACAGGTCTTTTGAATACGTAAAGTAAACAATAACGTGTGCGGCATCCATCACATCTCAGAAAGTTAATCATGTCCATTACAACTATATTCTATGCTACGATGATCTCTTTGGGGGTCCGCGTACCTCGAAATAATAAAACGAAATCTTATTAGTTAACTGTTTCGGTACCTTATTCGTTATGTGTTGAGTTCCTAATCACGGTAGTTCTTCAGTGATCGTTGCGCTTGCCAAATATCGGACACTCATAATTAATAACGTACCTGAAATAATTATTTTTTTACCATGTAAGTTTGAATCTGTATAAAACCGTCATCTCACTCACAATCCTGCATTTCTATAAATATACCTACACTTCTATAAGTAAAATAAATTAGATTCTAAACCTACACAAATTGTTTTAGGTAAAGTTTGACATTTACTACTAAAAACGTAAAAAGTACAGTAATGCAATATAACGGTTGTAAAAAAACCAAACGCAGATCCGAAAACCAAGTATTGGCCCCATCACTAGGATCATGTTTTTCTTCAGGATCATACCTGGGAAACTACTGATTCTGAAGATATTAAGGGTCAAAGTCACAATTTAGTTTTCCATTTTATTATAAAAACTGTTGCAAAAGGTTACTTAAAACTTTTAGTCTTACAAAGATAGTATTTTGTTTTATTATTTCGTTCCTAGTAAGGCTTTTTAGGGTACCCAAAGGGTAACAACGGGACCCTATTACTAAGACTTCACTGTCTGTCCGTCTGTCCGTCTGGCCGTCTGGCCGTCTGTCCGTCTGTACGTCTGTACGTCTGTCCGTCGCTCTGTCACCAGGCTGTATCTCAAGAACCGCGATAGCTAGACAGTTGAAATTTTCACAAATTATGTATTTCTGTTACCGCAATAACAACAAATACTAAAAACAAAATAAAATTTATAATTAAGGGGGGCTCCCATACAACAAATCCGTTTTTTTGGCCTTTTTGGTACGGAACCCTTCGTGCGCGAGTCCGACTCGCACTTGGCCAGTTTTATTTAATTACAATACGCAATGTATGGCTCAGCGCGGACGTTTTTTGAACTTAGCAGCCATCACCACCGGCTGCTATACATTGCGCGCTATGAATCATAAAATGTTTAAAGTCCAAAATAAAAATGTTTTCCCAGCGATAATATTTTGTAATACGACTTGGTTTGATGTTCAGATTGCGTAGCTTCAGTGTCTACGTTTAGTTTTTTTTCACCCTGTATACAAAAGAAAAACTAAACCAAGCAGGCGTGTTAATTTCGCGGTTCTGGAATTGGTAGAGACCGAAGAAGAATCATGAACTAAATGTAAGAGTAGCCGATGGTACGGAACCCTCTATATGCGAGGCTATTATATAACTCTCATTTATATTGAGTTTTGTTCTTGTTTGGAATGGCTCCTCAAGAATTAGTCAAAGTCGGTTTGAGCATCATCCGTCAGGGCCCGCGCCGCGCATGACCTCCGTTACAAATGTCCGCGTAATGAGCCGCTCGGGCAAAAAACTGATGTGATACGAGATTAGAGGACTTCATTATTTAGTTATTTAGCCATTGAGCGAGCGTCACAAAGGCAGTTGGCGTCGATAAATCAGCCGGCGCCCCGGGACGCCGCCCGCGGCCATTCATTACGCTTTTTGTCTGCCGTTACTTGCATACCAGCGATGGCTAGCTACCAATGAAACTTAGCCTTACCTTGCCTGCCTATTCAGATTCACAGCTGCCGCCCTTACAATTAATTCAATAACTCCAAGATAAAGGCAACCGAGTTGTTGAAGGCGTAATTACCGTTGTAACTTACTTAATCGTAGGCTAATGAAGGCAGTTGATTACAGCAAACTCTCCTGCTAGAAGCTAGAGACTTATCTCAAACACTACATTTAACAAATTATTGTTGGAATATTTGCACCTTTAAAATTAAATCCATAGTTTAATATTATAATTGCGAAAGTAGGCAATTAGCAGACTGTCTGTTACTTACCCCTTCACGCTTAAATCGCTGAACTTATTAAATTAAAAATTGTTATGGATGTACTTCTGAGACTCTGAAATGGGCCGAATTGTTGTCATTTAGGAAATCATTCTATATAAGGATGTAAAAGGTGTTGGACGTTTGTATGGGGAATCAATAACCTCTGAATTGGTTTTAGAGATAGCGGTAGCGAAAATTTTTGTGAACTCTAAAAAGCAATGAACGTAATATAACCAGCGGCCTTAGACAAGTGGCTTTCTATTATCGTTTACGCTAGACTAGTAGATGACAAATGTATGAAAATTACATAAGCTTTCGATCGATCAATCGTTTGTTAATGACATTTTCATACATACGAGTATGTTATCTATTCGTCTAGCGTGAACGATTTTAAAAAGCCACTTCTAAGGACTGAGTAATCGAGAATGGGTTATGATCGGTGAGCGCGATGTAAATGCTGACGAAGTCGTGGTCGGAGTGATACCTGCTGTGTAATAAGTACAAAAATATGTGTGTGTATTAAAATATGTTAATACATAATGTAGAGTAAGACATCCATGTTAGGATGAGAAGAGGAAGTGGTTTCTTTTAGGCTGTCGGAACCACGCGGCTATCGATATGTAAAAAAAAAGACGTGTGGCACTCGGAGACTGCCGCGGTAAAGCTATAGCATAGCATTTTTTATCAACTTATGCAATTAGTATAAAACTAAAAAGTATCATCGCTGTGCCGGTCGGAGTGGGGGGTGTTAGGTTATTTTCGTTACGGAATTTCTGGATTCGGTCTCCACGCTCAAGGCCCGCGATAGAAGCTATGCAATAGCTTAATTTTATAATTTTATGTATTTTCTAATTTTGACTTTTGTAATTAAATTTTTCAGTTATTTTGGCAGATATGGTTACCATAGGCAACCATACTGTCAAAATCCTTATTTTCTTCTAAATTCTTTTAAATTTCGGAAATTCAAAATTCGTGCCTCGCCCCGAGTGTTAGGTTAGGTTATTTTCGTTACGGAATTTCTTGATTCGGTCTCCACGCTCAAGGCCCGCGATAGAAGCTATGCAATAGCTTAAAAAACAAATGCAAAACTATTTATGATGATTGTTTCGTTTCGAAATAAGCGTAAATGCTCGTTTGACTTGAAAATAATTGGTCAAACGTATTAAAGCTTATACTGTTGTGTTTGGGACTTAACCAAAAAACATAGACCGAAGGAAGGAATTAACTTTGTTCAAACAGTTTCTTTTTTAAGCAAGTGAGTTTTATTTCCTAGGCACAGTCCTGAACTATGGCTGGATTTATGGCTAATTGTATTATTTTGGCTCTTCTAGAGATTTTAAGTTATGGTCACTATCTACTATAGGTTGAGTGTGTATGGTAAACATTAATTCAGTGTAGATTAGCAGTGGACGCAGGACTCAAGTCCTGTCACAATGTCCGCTCGGAGCAACTTTTTGCGCGGCGTCGAGCGGCGACGTCTTTGTGCTCGCGGCCCCCACTTAATTAATACGGCTGGACAGACTCACCGGCAAACAAATTTACCTGCCCGCACCCTCCCCGCACCGACACCACTCCGAGACGTTTAATTAAATTTATCGAGCTTATCTGTGGACATCTCGCGCGCCCGATGGGAATCGAATGCGCGAGCTCTCCCGAAAAGATTTTTAGAATTCTGAATTTCTGTGTGAACCGCATCGAGTGTGCGAACCGAGTGAACGGTTAAATTGCATGGAAAATGAATTCGAAGGCGGGATGAAGTGATACCGGCGGCAGAGGGGACAGGTGAACAATTGAACAAATTGCAACAAAAACGGGACATCAAAGGCTCAGGTCGTAGCGATTGTCCCCTGATCCCTCTCCATTAGCTTGGGCTGCCAATATCGAGGGTGAAATGCCTTTTTGCTCTTGTCTGTACAATGTTATTGCATTTCCCAACTTGTTAAAAAGTTCTTTATATTGACATGTGACATTCGCATGAACAATTCTCCTTGTAGAAGTCATGGTCACTTTCAAATCTTTCCATGATCAAAACGAGCGTTATCTAGGCGTATTTCTTGTCCGTATAATAGTCGTAAGTCTTGTCCGTCATATCTGAGGCGTGATGAATAAGCAAAATCTGAATGCCATGTCTGGCGTAGTGATTGCTTCATTTTTCACCAGCGCTAGTGGCGCGGTGCAATGACAAATGGTTACCTAGCGCTGGCGGGGGTGTGCGGGGGGCGCGCGGGCCGGGGGGCGGGGGGTCCGGTGGCCGACACGAAGATTGATGTCGCGGCGAGCGATACCGATCTAGTGGTTGTGTTTTATCGAGGCACAGGTTCGGTTCCCAGGCCGCGCCGCGGGACGCCCCGCGCCGTCCATTCGTCTTACACTGTCACCACGTCGCGTCGCGTCGCCTGCGCAGCTTCATACGAGGGCTCCGAACCTATGAGTTTTTGTTTCTAAAGCGCGGGTCATCACCGCGCCACTTTTTGTGCCACGGGACAGATCGTTAATGTCCATGAGTTTTAATTCGGAATCATAAATAAATATAAATGGTCGACTCCACCGACATTTGTTTATCGATAATTCATGTAATTTATAGAGGTCACAATTCAATAATAAAAAGTTAATGTTAAAATGTACCTACAAATTCTAAGTTAATAACAGGATGTTTGCAAGATTTTAAAAAGTATTACGTTACATAAATAACTATAAAAACACGACTAAATACGATATTCATTACGTTACTGGTTCTACTACCACTATTTTGTGTATTTGTAGTGGTTTCGGTGTTACAGTCACTTGCAGCGGCCGTGGTCTTTCGCTTTGTGGCCACGGCAGCTACACAATCATAGGAGTTCAGTTTAGTTTATATAATTGGCATATTTTAAGAATAAACTATGAACTACGTAAGAGTAAATTCAGCGCGGCTTTTTTTGTTTATTTTTTTATAATCAATGGGCTTGCTCTTGACTACATATTTAACTCTACGGTTAAGAAGAAGCCTAAGATGGAGCGAGCTTACCCAAAAGCAGCCTATTCACTCTTGCTTTAAAAATTAAGGATTATAATTTTTCGCGAAAACAGACGCAGGCAGGGCATTCCAATCCTTGGCGGTGCGCATCACAAAAGAAGAGGAAAAGCGCTTGGTACGCAATCGCGGTCTACCAACCAGGAAGGGATGATAACCTGCAGTGCGCCCAGATTCCCGAAGATAGAAAGGGGAAGGCGGAATGAGCTCATGTAGTTGCGGTTGTAAAAACATTATATAGGATAGATTGTGGAAACATGACTAGATAGTATTTTCATATTACAGATCTCCCGACTTACAAACGCAGCCAAATGTCAAATGCATTAAATTTGTTTGCTAACACAAGTTTAAATGTGAGAGCAAATACCCACAAGCCGCTATTAATGCGTCGGGACGTGCCCCGTGCATACAAAAGCGCGGATCACAATAAATCATATATGAAATTAATAAGTGACGCATCGCGCGTGCGCGGGCGCGGCCGCGGGATCACATGGGTCGTTCGTGTCGGCCTGGATGTTAATGCTGCCATAACAGTCATCATTAAGAGACAGTATTTTGCAGTTATAAAATAAGAACAGAATATGTTTGAAGAGCTTTAAGTATTTAGTAGAGTCTTTGTCTATACTATTGCAAGGGTATCGCCATGTAGGTTCTTGGTATCAATTGTGTTTATAAAAAAATAAAAAAATATGACAGGCTGGTGTCTACATTTATTATTTATTATCATTATCCGCCTAACTACAGCAGACCATATCTGGTCATAAATGCTTTATGAACTGTGTTATTATGTAAGTGACTTTTTAAAGACATTGTCTTTATTAAGAATTAATGTCTTTTAACCTAAACCTAAGCAGTGGTGTTAAAGATTTATCAAATCATTTCGATTCTACATGTCAACAACACTTATTTAACCTACAGTTGAACTTCAAAATATGTGGAGACAGAGTATATAATCATCGTGGTATCATTATGGAATCACATAAATCAAGCTTATCGTCCATATCCGAGAGCTTTCTGAATTATATTTACACATCATAAGTCAGACGCAAAAAACTCAGTAAGTCTACAAACAAGAAATCGATTCAATGGACTTAGCTTGAGTGCTGATAGCTACTTAGCTGTGTTTCATTGTTACTTTTTTGATTGGTTGTAACCACTTGTAACTATAAGCTTCTTATCTGTTATGATAACGTATTTTATTTGCACGGGTTGAAAAATGTGTTTTCTAAATTGGCGTTCCTTGTCTACGGGCAATAGCTTTTTGGGACAAGATGTAGTGATAATTAAAATAGGAGTCTAACATTTATGGGACAATAGCGATAATTAAAGTAGGAGTTAATGATTTAAACAAAGACAGGCATCAGTTTAGTGAACAACTGGTAAAGTGGTAACCGATAATACAATGAGTGTTAGTTACATTGAAATGAAAGATAAAACGGATTTGACTCGCGTTTATTAAGATTTTACATTATATTTGGTTTATCCGTTAACGTTTCGAACTCTGTACCTACAGTCTACTCGTAACTCCGAAGTTACGTGTAGTTAAGTTGTTATTCCTCTTTATGATTCGTCTTATGAACTACCGCCATCTTTTGTCGTCAGATAAGTTATCCACGCATATGAGCTGACTATGTCCGAAGTCTTTAGAGTGTTGTTTAATGGTTATCAAACGCGCAGATAGCAGATATTGTTAACGCATGAAAAACATGTGTTGATATTGTATATTAGCGTGAAATTCTAGAAACCAATAGCATAAGTTATTAACTTATTTATTTAGTCACAAATAAGCCGCAACTCGGAGCCTGCGGAACCGTTAATAGACCCAGTGCGAGGTACCTATGCAGTGAGGTCCCTACTCTCAATTGCTAATTAGTCGTTTTGTAATTCTAGTATCGCGCCATCATAAATTAGCGGGATTCCTTCCTGGGTGTGGCGACGGCGAGTGACTCTGCCACAGAGCGAGCTGTACAAGGCCTATCTGTGCTGTACATCCGACTTTGGTGGTTGATCAGCCTCGTATGTGCATGCATTCATAAATAATTGCCTATCTACGCTGTTATCAGGAAATGTGTAAGGTAAAATGAGTATCAAGCTAGTAACATGACTAATTTTCATGTTAATGTTATTCGTGACAATCAATCCATGATCTAAAGTACTTATAACTTACTTACTTTACCTAGCTACGAAAACTTTTTTATCAAAGTATGACTAAGTGCGAATAACTTATTAGAGGATTGACTGATTTTTTAGCATTTAATATGTAGGTAAATAGTTAAGTTTAATTTCAAAAAAGTTGTAAGGGTTGCAAAATATGTTTGACAGATAAACTATCTAAAATGTATTACTTATATCATATTAACGATGGAAATAACTACATACAATATTTTGATCATTTTCCTAATAATCACTGACGACCTTCATCAACCAACTCAAAATTTAAATTTCGTTACTCAGTTTAATTTCACGTTTTGGTAATAATATTAAATCAACATAAATATTTTTGTAGGACATAGTTTTTACTAACTTTTTTTTGGTCATTCTTGTACTGCAAAAATCATTACTATTATCATAGGGATTTCTTTCCCTATGCTATTATTAACAGACTTCCAAAAAAGAAGGAAGTTCTCAATTCGTCTGTATTTTTTTTAATGTTTGTTACCTCAGTACTTTGGACTGGTTGAACGGATTTTAAAAATTCTTTTTTTGTTTGAATGCTGGTGCTTCCCGTGTGGTCCCATTTTAAAGAAGTCATGATCTGATGATGGAATCCGGGAAAATCGAGGAAAACCCTCAAATTTTATAAGCACGTCTAACGTTTTTGCATATCTTTCTTAAAGTTTTTCAGTATTTGCGTCTGGTACTCATGATTTTATGTCGATGAGCTGATGATGGAAGGTACAACTCCTTAACGGTTAGAAGTAGGAGGATTATTCTTTAAATATCATAGGCGCGTATAATCGAATAGTTGTCTTCCGTCAGGTTATTCACGTGAGCTGATGATGGAAGGTCAAATTCCTAAGCAGTTAGGAGTTGGAGGATGATTCTTAAGATTCTATAGCTATAGCTTTCTCAAACAATTCATACATTTTCATCTAGAAGTCCTTATCACTATTTATGTAGGTTACTGTTACCGGCGAACAGAGGATTAATAGAAGTGTAATTTAATTAACACTAAAAAGAGAAAAATAAATTATTTTTAAATAAAAAATTAAACCGACTTAAAAAAAAAACTCACTAAAAAGTACAAAATAACACAAGAACAATGTTTTATTTTAAAACCTATTTACGTACTTACAATATTATTTTAACTACTAGTAACTAAACAGATTGAAGTCGGTGCCGAGCGGCAATTAATTCAGTAGTGATCATACTCCTATTCTATTTGGCTCGGCAACGACTTCGATCTGTTTAGTTGTTAGTAGTTAAAATAATATTGTAAGCACGTAAAGAGGTTTTAAAATAAAACATTGTTCTTGTGTTATTTTGTACTTTTTAGTGAGTTTTTTTTGAAGTCGGTTTATAACTTTTGACAAACGAAATACGGAACTTATCTTCTTACATTGTAAAACATTTTAAACACAGCATTAAGAATCAAACGCCGACGCTTCGCTCCCCCGGACATGACGGCTCAATTTCTTTCATTACAGCCCCGCGGCTGCGGAGTGACACCGCGCGACACTTGAGACGCTTTTCATTAACTTAATTGTCGGTACTGTTACAAACAGCCCCCCCCCCTCCTCCCCCCACTCTTCCTGCTCCGAATAAACACAACTACGATGTTCTATTTCAATTTATCTTCAAAAGATCAGTCAGAATGTATTTGATTATATAGTAGCAGTTTGTTATTATTTGTAGAATGTCCTTATAATTCCATTGTATGTCTACCTGTATGGGGTAAGTTGAAGTGTTGTCGATTGTACATAGTGACTAGTGAGTAGTGACTCAATGCTTAGCACTAGTGGAACTACGTACTTAATGTCGCAAATTTTAAAGAAAGCAACAAAATAATTTTTTTTTGATAAGGGTAAGAAATTGTATGAGCAATCCCGGTTGTCTCATAACTTCTTTTCTTGCGAAAGAAACCGGAGTCAATGGCTTAACTTACCTTCCAAAGTATCTCTGTAACCCCCCATCCCTTTTAAATTCAAGCCTATTTAGAAAAGATGGCATCCTAATTTACCCATTCATAAATCGAACCTAAGATCTTTGCGTTGTAAACAGACCAGCGCACCGCTGCACTAACCGGGTTGTTATAACCTAGTCATCGTAGATAAATAATATGCGCATTCTGATCTCATTATTAAGATAACCCAAAATTGCCAATAAAACCCAATAACTGCTACGGCCATGTAATTTTTATCATTACTACCAAACCCAATAAAGTTCACCCCTCGCACTTGATCTACAAATCGCTCTCTAATTTCAATGCAAACAACGATATTAAATATTTGCCCTCTATTAAAAACGTTATTCATCTCATCCTGCACAAAGGACAATGGCGCACTTGACATGATCGCACGTGCTCGTCCCGACTCGAACCCGGACCCCAGCGGTGCTCCTAAACAGATTAATACGTCTTGCGCCATTTAACTAATAGTGGGGCTCGCGCGGACAATATTAATTCGGTTTTATGACATGCGAAATTGCTCTCAATAAATTGTGCATTGGATAGCAGGTCCGCCCGGGCGCAGGGCTGCCACTTGGGACCCCAAAACTGAAGGCTTAAAAATTAAAAATCTTAACACATATATTTTTTGCTGTATAACATTTTTTATTGACAAATGATAGAGCTCGTTGTATCAAGATATCTCTACCTGTGGTTTTGTACTTATAATGAAATGAAAAATGAGCATGAGAATAAAATGAACTAATCACACAAATCTCAAAATGCTCATATTTATTTATGATTGACATGTCCAGACACATTAAAATAAAAGTTAAAATGAAGTTTGTAGTAAGTCAAAAACAATGCACCTGTTTGGTAAAATAATAACCGGAAAATCTGTAATTGGCATTTACCTGTTAATTTTAGTAGGTACTAATACTCAATACACAACAATTTATTGCGAAACCATAATGTATACATGTGATTCGTCTAAAGGACCATGTAGATTTTTCTAAATGAATAAAAATGCATATAACTAAAACACAAGTAAATATTTGTAATATCGAAAATATTGAATCCCCACTATCACTAATTTGTAGTATCCTACCCAATATTGAGGATAGAGCTTTCTCTATCCTTTGAAAAAGAAAACAGAATAATTTGGTCTGCAGGGGCAGCCCTGGCAGTAGAGCAGGCGGGCGGGCGCGGGTCGCACGTGCGGCGTTATTAAACTTTTCATTACCGGACAGGCCGCGGCCCTACACGTCCACCAGGGCGGCCCTTTGTACGCCCAGTCGACAAAGGTGCCACGGGTCCTTAGTAACGTGATATCTAACGTAGCAGTGTGTAGAGGTCAACGCTATTTAGGTAGAGTCTCCGTATTAGAATCAAAAACCTGCACCAGCATGAATAAATAAATCAACCAAGCTTGGGCATCACATACCTACTTGTTTTATGCAATCAGTAAAACCTGTGGATCCATAAACACTAGTAGACCTGGAAAACTATTGAGAAGTGGTCGTCTTAATTGACCTGTCTGTATTGCTTACTGCAAGCTTAATACTTACTATACTTTTCCATGAATAGGGCATAATTTTTTACAAAATTAAAGTTTAAATAGTTTTTAAATAAATGGGTAATTCAAAACAGAGTTAACATTAATTTTGTTCAAACATATTAAGTACTCCCGGAGCTCACTGGAAACCCGAAGTATCACAAAACAGTGCAAATAATAAACGTAAACAAACCACTCAACCCTACCGGCGATGACCCGGGCGCGGGTGCCGGTTCTAATTCGCTATACACATTATTTGATTTTTAATTCGTCTCGGTGCAGCCGGAATGCGCTTATTGACTGCTCGCCCTCGCCCTAAGGCGAGCGTATGCTCGAGCGTAAATTTTCTACGATTCAAATTGAGAATCTGCCATGAATTAAAGTGACGGCAGCGAGCATTCAACAGACGTGCCTGGGAAGGGGGAGCGAGCGGGGCGATGTATTTGCGCGTGTAATATCGGTTTTTATTAGTTTTTTCGCGGCGACAGCCCCGTCCCGCGCGCTTCGAAGCGCACCCTCCGACCCGCGAGCCTTTGTTGTCATCGTCCGCGCACCCATCCATCTCATCGTCCTATTCCCCGCGAGGCGACGCCTAACCCGCGAGCTGAACGCTACTCCGCCGAAGGAATGCCTGCGATGGCATCCGACGAACGCTCTCAATTAACGTCGTCGTTCGGCTGTTTGGCAAATTTCTAAATGAAACGGTGAATATTTGAAACGTGCAGCGAGTGATTTCGTGATGTACGGACGAACTACACAATGGGATTGTTGGCGCTGGTCCAGCGGTGCGCGGTACCGACCGGCGACTGGTCGGCGGACGGATGATTAGCGCTGGCTGGAAGGCCGCGTGGGAATGGATATCGTTTATTAATTCAAACTGCTTTTCAATACAGGAGCTGCCGCCGGTTCCGAGAAAGACTGTCGTAGCGGTCCGATGTTAGTCACTGTATATAAAGCCGACAAAACGGTGTTCTAGCGTCGGATTCCGCCGAACTGTCGCAGCTAGCGTATAAGCATGGCCGCGGTCGAGGTCTCGTTCTCCGAACAGGATAAATTACTACCGATCGCCGTCCAATCTGCGGCCTATAAATCTGCCACAAAATGAGAATAGGGTTCGTTGCCCCTAAAAAACAAAGCTTCGCGACTAGAATTCTAATTTAATTGCTCCATCTCTATGTTAACGCGTCTATAATACATGGGTATTTCGGGGTGATGTTGGATAATGTATAGGTATCGAGCGAAATGTTCACATACCGCTTAGCATATGAAGTAAAACAAAGCTCGAATGTGTCGCTGAAATACGAGTGTTCGCTGCGGATCGCGCCGCAAATAAAACAGCGCGACGGGCGCGATCGACTCAGCGATAAATAAAGCTCAAACACAATTAGATAATAAAACACGATCTCCTTAAGTTATTTGCTATATCTTACTTGTACGCGTCATTTGTCAAGAACGTATTAAGTATTCAATAAAAATGGTCGCGCGTATGTTACGAATACGGATAAAATAATTAATTTAATTTAATTATTTATTTCGGGCAACATAGGTCCATGGGTTAGTACAAATTCAAAACTTAAAGACTTAAAAATAGGTGTTAGTATATACATATTTTAATTTAATTTTACTTTAATGTGTCATGTACCTGGGAGGCATCTCCCGCGGACACCAACCAGCAGAGCTATCACTAGCTAAATTAAGTTTTCAAGGATTTCGTAGGAGGTTTTCCTGACAAGATATCCACCGCTGGTAACGCAAAGTCTTTGCAAAGGAAATCTGATGCTGAGAATTTTAGCCCGAACCTTACCAAACTGCAATTAGTCAGTATGTCTAGTCTATTATAGCCTTTTCATAAGACTCCCACTGTCCCACAGGCCCACAGGACAGATCATACGCAAACTTATTTTTGACATTGTGTAAGCTTCTTTTCGATTTTTGGCAGACAGTAGTCAGGGTCTCATCTTTAAGTACATTTGTGCTGAATTTTAATCCACTGATTATTGGTAAGAAACATAGATACATAAATAATGTAGTGATATTGCTATAGGAGTGAAAGATTTAGAAGAATTGCGGAATTCCCTCGATTTACAATCGACCTTCGTCTAATTAAACTCTCATAAAACAATGCAAATATTTTTTGTGTTTTTCTATTTAAAGCTCTGTCGTCAATGACGCATGGCTTACGAGGAGTGGCTATAAATAGCGTATGCCCGCTATTGTGAAGTAAGTATTGGTGGGTGTGATCGCATCAATCACTTCACTTGTAGTCGGTGCGGCATGCGCCGTGGCGGTGCGCTGCGGCGCGGTGCGGTGCGGCGCGCGCTCCAGAATGCTCGCGAGTGTCCGCGCGTTTGAAGTCCGTCGCCGTCCATTGATGCGGCGGCCGTCGCTCGCCTCGCCGATTGATTTACGGCCTCGCAGTAATTTATGCGCGGTTAATTAAAGTATCAGCAGCCGGAAGCGCGATTTATGGCGGAGTGCTCGTGCTGGCGCTGATGGATCTCTGCGACCGACACGCTGCATGCGACGACTGACGCCTGGACAGAGACGCATCACATTTTTCCTAGTTTCGTCCTTTGATTCAGGTCAAATCCAGAACATGATACTAGCAAACAGACGATGATGACAGTTAGTTTTTAAATTACAATCGCACTTACGTTTAGGTTGCTATAAACCAAAGTTACCAAAACTACGAGAGCGTCATAGTTAATATTTTTGCAACTAATTGTGTATATAAAGCAGCTATTTTCATAAAATTACCAGCATCCTGTGCCAATTTTTTTTTATTTTTTTTATTTTATTTTAAAATTATCCCTTATTATAATCACAAATGCAGTATTAACTTACTTCCCAACCTCACTTAATTATCTTTAGTTTAGATTATATCTTAGCTTAAGATATTCTTAAAATAAAATTAACCAAAGGCCTCATCGAAAAGTTATTAAGTGCGATATAAGATTAACATAATAAAAGACAAACTACGCCAGTAAACAAGACAGAGGGACGTACAACAATGTTTTTACTGTTATTTGTCTTCTCCTATATTTCTTTTTGTATATACAAGTCATTTTATAGAATAAGTGCGGAAAGTGAGACCTTATATTTTGAATATTGGATAAACAAAACAAAAGGGAAACATTAAAACTTTGATGGCCGCGATTTAAATCAAATCACAAAGTCAATAGTTTTTATGGAATCGTAAATTGCTAACAGATGACCCAACTGATCGGATCTTCAACGATCTATGCTAGGCCCCATAAGCACCCGCTCCGCCACTGCCTGTATATTATAATATCTCAGCGGAGCCGCCAGCGATGTGTCGCTGCATTGTGCCCATTCCGGCCATCGTTAGCCTGTCGTCGAGTTAATTGTAGACGCAACGACAAAGCTCGTACGAGTACAATGATTTATAGAGTATTACGTGTTCAATAATGCGGGACACATTTACTACCGATTAGCTAGCACCGGACTTATTATATTACTATCTGTTGCCCGCGACTTCGTTTGCGTCAATTTCTGTTATCATGATCGCGACTATTTTTGCAACATTTTCACTCATGCTTCGCTTCTATTGGTCGCAGCGTGATGTTCTATAGCCTAAAGTCTTCCACGATAAATGGACTATCCAACACAAAAAGAATTTTTCAATTCGGACCAGTACTTCTTTAAACTCTTCAGCTTTATATATTAGTATAGATTCTGCAATTGGCATGAGAAGTATAATTTTGTCATCTCGATTGTGTAACCTACTATTTTTGTCCATCTTGTAGAGACATAACTAACTTAGTATCTATTTCTCTATGATTGTTCTTCAAGAAAAATGTGTTGTCAAACTTTATAAGGCCGAACTTCATCTTACGAAAGAAGCGTGAACCTTTACGGCTTTACGTATCTATTAAAGAAGTCCAATTTAACCAGCCCGCCCCTTTCAGACCCAAGTGGCCGGGAATTTAAACCGGAACTCCAGCGTTTTTAGAAGGGCGACAACCACTCAGATTATGTACTATAAAAAAAAACAACTAATGACAACAGCGGTCTGTGACTGTAGAAACCTAAGGGTAAGTCACTTGAATAGGTTATCCAAGCCCCTCTTACGTGTGCTAACTTTACTAAACGTATTCTAGTATGCATAACATGGATGCTGCTGATGCTTCTTTACATAGCAGCGCAGCAACCGGTCGCCCAGCGCCTTATACGCGCCCATAAGTTAGAGCAACCAGTAGCGTAGTTAGGTAACCAAGGGCCCTGGGGCAAATCAAAAAATGGGGCCCACTGCTATCTAAACTGGTCAGGTTTTATCAAGTGAAAATATGAAATATACTAATACTTTAAAAATGCTAAGCTACTTTATCTTCAGCTCTTTTTCGTGCACTGCAGGCCGCAGGCAATAAAAATATTAAACAGTAACAACATAAATTACAATTACTATCGGCCAGATTGACAACACTGCCAACCCACAGAAAGAATTTAGGGGAATTCCGAAGGTTTAACTTTCCAATTTCTCTCAACTGAGTTGCCATGATTAAACCCGGGTTGCAACCTGTCATATTTATTTTGAAAATGGGAAAAATTTTCAAATGTTCAGTTTGTTCGAGAGTTACTGGTAAGGGTTCGAGGGCCCCCTGAGCTTGAGGGCCCCGGGGCACTGCCCCGCCTAGCCCCTAGGTAGCTACGCCACTGAGAGCAACGCCACAAAAAACAGTTAAGTGCAGAAGTCAATCTAGTGGATGTACCTACCTCGTTTTCTATACCTACATCGCGCGCCGGTCGCGCTAGAGTCGTCGTCTTTGGCATAAACATAAAAAATATCGATTTGCACTGTATCGTATATAGTTAGATAGAATATTCTTTATTGCACACCAAACAAGGTAATTACAATCAAATGCTTATAAAAAGATGTACAATATAGGCGGCCTTATCGCTACGAGCGATTTCTTCCAGACAACCTTTGGGTTAGGTAGGATACAATACAAAGTAAGGGGAAGGTGGAGCAGATAACTAAGTTTGTAAAGACAAAATTTATTTACAAACACCGAACAATAAATAAATACACAATGTTTGATAAACACATATACATACATTTGATTACATAAACCTATACAAAAACGTACATATATAATAAAATAAATAAATAAATACATACAAACTATAAATATATAAATCTATAAAAAATACTTAGTATTTGAAAGAATTAAGTGTGACAATGATTAGTAATTAATTTACTTAGAAACTAATGACTACATTAAAGGGAAAGGAAATGTGCTTTAAGGCGATTTTTAAAAATCGCTATTGATTCCGATTGCCTGACAGTCAGAGGTAGGGAGTTCCACAGGCGAATGGACTGAACAGTAAACGATTGTGAATAGTAGCTAGTTGAATGGGGAGGGAATTTGAGTAAAAGTTTTTTGGAAGACCGCATTTCACAATCCTGTGCAGGTTGCAGAAATTTAAAACGTTCCTTTAAATACGGAGGTGATTTAGGACTAAATAATATTGTAAATAATACAGAAAGAATATGCATGTCACGCCTAAGTCGTATAGGGAGCCACTTGAGTTGAACCGTTGAAAAGTTGTATGATTATTATTTTACATTGCGAATCCATTACAAGTATACACTTAATCTATGGTTAATTAAAACGAACTATTTATTTCCTACAAGCAATTATCTACTTGATTCTTTGAAAGAAACGGTTCCATAAAAAAAAACGACAAATCACTATGAAATGTTGGAAGTATACATCCGCCCACCGAAAAGTTATATTTCAAAAATTCATAGACGCGTATATCAAATAGATTTCAACGACATAGGCTATTGTTGACAATCACGCACGCAATGGTCCGAACTGGTTCGAAATATCGTGTCCGTGAGCGGTGTGTATGTGTGCGTTGATCGAGCGCAGTTTTAATGTAGATTGACTTCTTTACCTGTAATTTGTGGCAACGCCGCGCCGCGCGCGCAGATATCTTATTTACATCTCGAGGCAGCCGGCCGCGGTACATACTAATAACACCATCTAATCATCCGCAAACCCGCGAGTCATCGCAGCAAAATCTCCATCGTAATAAGGCAAATTGAGGAAACTCTTACTTAGCGTCGTTCCCGCGCTGAATTGTTCGATAACTGTGAAAAATTGAGGCTTCCGCTAACGGCGCAAATTGAGTGAAGTAACCTGCGCGTAATACAGCGGGCTCCCAGCCGAGCTACCTGATATTGAAATATGATTGTAATCCCGCAGAGGGGGAAGGTTTGATGTAGTGGCGTTGTGGAAATCGCAAACGATATAAATGGTTGTAGGGTAATATTTTGTGCTGTGGCGTAGTTAAATGGGAGTTTGGTGCGGGCGGCTGCGCAGTGGAGCGTGGGCGGGCGGGGTGAGGGGGGTAGGGCGGCGTGAGCGGTGGCTGTGAAATTGATCCGTTGATACTTCATAATCGCGGCGAGTCTAGCCTCACCGCAGATATTATTCTGTATTCTGTTGAACATTAAGCTTTGATCATAATATGCACACTCCATTTATTACGAGTAGTTACGGATCTCTTTGCGCCATAGATAACTATATGACTGAAACCTACTTTATTGAGGTTTATCTACTTAAAATTTGTTAATGCGTGTAGGAATAATAAAAAATGATAGTTTTAAATTTGAAAAACTATGTCTCACTCAGGCGGGACTCGAACCCGCATCTCCTCGCATGCCGGGCGTGGTGCCCGGGTGGAGCGAGAAAATGCGGGTTCGAGTCCCGCCTCAGACATAATTTTTCAAGTTTAAATACTGATATTACAATTAAATTGCTTAAATATCAACATAAGTACTTACTACATGTGTACCTAAAACAGTCGAAAAATATTTATTCAAGGAATTGTATTTTAAATTTACACAAGCAATTTATTTGCAAAACAAAAAGGATGGTTTCTGTTTGACATTCATTAACAACAAAAAAAGAAGATGTTAGCAACGCTACTAAGAAACTCCACCTTAATTTTATCTACGAATCAAAGGCATATGTTTATTTACGCAAACCCATATACAAATCAAATGACAGATGATGTAATGTACCTTTAATACCTTTAAATCGCGCCATCATCCCATAAAAACCGATTCCGATGCGTAACGCAAATGAATGCGCATAGATCGCGCGTTATGCCCATTCGCGGCGCCTGCGCATTGCGTTTTCTCGAACACCGCGACCTGACGACGTATGGGCCCTACTACGAAACACCAAGCTCGTACGAGTATTTACGGATCTATCTGATTCTTTTTGGTAAAGTAAAGTAACAAAACAACCCATTATCGCTCACTGTTGAGCACAAGTCTCCCTCCTTCTTTTAAGGAGTGGGGTTAAGGCCTTAGGTCCATCACGCTAGCCTAGTGCGGGTTAGTGGATGGAAGGGCGACGCTGTGGCAACATCACCCCGCCGTTGGTCGTTTCTCAAGCCGCCCGAAGGCCTCCAACAGGGCTTAACGACTGCTATTTCGTGACAACAGCCGGCACCGACGGCTTTACGTGCCCTCCAAAGCACGGAAGCGCTCATGGTACGATGCTACAAACGGTCACCCATCCAATTAGTGACCGCTCCAAGCGTTGCTTTACATTCGTGACAGAGACTGATCACTAGAAGCATTGGGCTATGAGCGCTTAACAGGTACTCTAAGGTATGAGTGAGATAGACCGATGAAGACGAATGTAAACAGTGTGTTGCAGAATAAGGCCTTATGCGCAGGCACGTATTATCGCGCATATGTCATTTTAATTGAATAAATGCGCGTTATCGAATGCCCTTTTATGTCACTAATTAACTACTCCGTATGTCATCGTAATCATAGTACACGTCTGTCTTACTTAACATTTATAAATATTGTATAACATTAGACGGTTCGGTTCGACGTGGTTCAGTGATAATAACGCTGCGTTGGAGCTACGGATCACGGGTTCGATTCCCGCGCAGTACTATTATAATATATACTCTAAGTATACCATGCACAGTTTATTTGTGTGCAAAAACATATCAGTTTGAACTGGTCTGGGTGTTTTCTATGAATAAGTACCGATGTTAAAATTTTAATTCAATTTTTAATTTTAATTTATATATTCAATAACAAAATAACTACATTGTATTTGAATTCATTATTACATAAGATAAATTGTAAAAAACAATACATTGATGAAACTTCGCTGACTTACAGCAAAAACCTTAAAATGAATTCGTCGACACACCAAATGTCTCGGTAGTTTAATGGTTAGAGTAGTCGCCCGGTAAGCGGACGGTTCCGTGTTCGAATCCTACCTTGTGCAATGTCTTTCAAGGAATTGTATTTTCAATTTGCACTAGTAGCAATTTTTTTGCATAAAGAACCGTTCTAAACGTACGTATTACTCAAGAGTAAGTTTTTTCCAGCTGTTGTATTTCTATAACGACCTTCTTCCACTTCCACTATAGTAGATTAGTGCACGTATACATCAGTTTTCAAGCTGTTGCCTGCGCCGAGGTTCCGGGTTAGGTTACAAAAAGAGTTCATTAGAAAAAAAGGATTTTTACTTTATTGTTTTGGTTCTAGTTGTTTGTGGTACCTTAGTTGATTCTGATTTTTACAAAATAAATAAAATTCGTTTAATAGTTGTCATGTGGTGTCGACACATTGAAAGAATAATTGAACCACTTCCTTTTATTATGGGTGTCGTAAGAGGTGACTAAATAGATTACAGCAAGGCGAAGACAGGCAGCAGCGTCTTTTTTCTTCTATTGGCTTGGCGATCCTGCTAACCCGATTAATATAGGTATGATAATAATAATAAATAATAAATGTGGACAACATCACATACATTGTTCTGATCCCAATTTGAATAACTATTTAAAGCATTCGTATTTTGAAAACCAGAAACAACCACACACACCCAGACCCGAGAAAATGTAGAAAAACACTTATTTTCTACATTGACCCGTCCGGGAATCGAACCCGGGACCTCGGAGCAGGCGACACCTTGAAAACCGGTGTGTACGCCACTCCGCCACGGAGGTCGTCATATATGAGGATGATGAAATATTTACATTAGTGTCCCAACAATCTGTGTGATCTTGTCCACATTTATTTTATGTATGATGTATTTCTCCCCGCTAATGTTATTGATGTATTCGCCGTGGCTTACTATGCATGTATTCGCAGCATTGAATGCGGATCTGTCGCGCGCGACCGTAGCCTCTACATAAAGGCGCAAAAACACCGCCCGGCCATAGAAGACTGATAGGTACAGAAGTCAATCTCATGTATGTACTTTACCTTTTATACCTACACTCGGCGCTTGCGCTAGGGTTGTCTACTTTGGATATGCACAAAAACTGGTAGAAGCACTCGTGTCTAGTTGTTAGATTTAACACTTAACTCTCTGAAATAACTGGTGACTTAAAAAAAACGACAATTCACCGCTTTATAGTGAATTTATGCAACCGTCCATTGAACAGTTATAAAAAATGTTTTGTTATTTCATTATTTTATTTATTTAGACGACCAACAAGACAAACACCAATACAAATGCAATGAGTTAGTTACATCATAAATAGACTTAGAGCTAAGTGCCATCTCAATCTAAGGCTTGCAATGTGGACTACGATAAAATTGTATTAAGTACCTAAGACTAAGTATAACTTTAAAAACTACATAAATTGCTCCAATCAAATTAGAATTGCTCTACTTTCTTAACAAAAAATTTACAGACGCTATCTCAAGCCGATCATGAATGTGCGACACCTATTATATAATAGGGGTTAAAGTATGAAATTGCCGATTATTTTCCCACTTTTTATTTTGTTTATAGCTCTTAAGTATAGTCATATTATTGCGTAATTCTTTTTGTATTGTATCAAAAACTAAATAAAGTAACTTTTGACTAAAAAAAATGCAATACTAGTGCCTATTACTTCAAAGGAAGTCGTTGAAAAGACCCCTTACAATATGTCAGCTGATCTTCTTGCTTCAATTAAGTACTCGTATATTTGTATTATATACTTTGATTTTCAGAAATTTAAATACTACACCGTGAAATTTTAGTGGTTGTTTTCCCGCAACAGAACGATTTACCTTTAGGAGCACCATCGAATCGTGCGAGTTATTTTTTGAAAATAAAGATATTGTTGTTCTCAACTAATCAAAAAAATAATCATCAACTCAAGAGCGTGAGATACGATAGTATCTTTACAAAATGTGACGTGATTGGGTACTGCTTGCCGCACGAAATCAATGTTCAAAGCATAAGAAGCTCTACGCACTAAGTAATATAGCATAAACTGCACCGCGCGAGGGGCAATGACCCCGGCCGGTGACCGGCCGCGGCGCGGCTGGTACCATTGGTTCGAGGTTGCTTTCGAGTTTCGTTTATCACAATCGTGAAACTGCTATTTTTATAATTTGAATAAAAAAAAACTGCACAAATCTATTGTACTACTAAGATAGAATCATTTTACTGCGGGAAAACAACCACTAAAATTTCACGGTGTATAATGCGTAGCTTTATAACCATCTAACTTTCACCTTTAATTGCGTCGAAAACGGTTCAGGCGTTTTTAAAAAAACTAAAAAATTGTTAGAATGGAAAAATGACTTTTATCGATTTCGTACATACAAAACGGCAATTTCATACTTTAACCCCTAATAGTTGACACTCACGCCCGCAATGCTCCGAACTGGTCCGAGGTATCGTATCCGTAAACCGTAAGCATGTGTGCGTAGCTCGAGCGCACTTTTTATGTAGATTGACTTCTGTACCTACTGTCTTTTGTGGCACGGACAGAGCCCCGCCGGCAGCGCTTACCCTGCTGACTCGGGTGTCTTATTGATAAAGAAGTTCTCCGGATACATCAACTGCGGGAGAAACACCTATTACTAGCGCTATCAAAGTGCCTTAGTCTGCCTGGAATTAATATGTAGGTATTGATTGGTGGTGTTCTATTCAACATTTTTCCTCGACAAATAGAAAAACTACGCAACTATCAAGTAATTAATGTTTACAGCACCTATTTAAATAATGTTGCAATGGTTTTAACTTTATTGGTCACTATTATAATTAATTATTTGATTATCTCCGTGGTGGAGTGACTCACACATTGTACCACCAGCTCCGAGGTTCCGGGTTCGATTCCGTACAAGTCAAATTTTCTATATTTTTATGATCTTTTTGGTTATTGTAAAGTTTCGTCAAATCCGTTCTTGTAAACACCTTTAAACAAACTTTCACATGTATAAAATTAGTAGGATTACGGGAAACACACTTAAGGCGATGAATAACATTTTTGTAATTACCGTGAAAGGTTAATTAGTACTTAGAGATGCAGCTTCATATAGAGAAACGGAATTTTGCTTTCAAATACATAACAACGAGGCCGTTAAAGACCATTATTCGGCGTCATCCTACTGCTTAGCGATCTGTTGACTGCTAATGAAGACAAATCATGCTATTGTTCTGAGATCGCGGTTTGGCGAAAAAGCACTGTTCCCACCATCGGTACTAAAGCCACGTACCTACTAGTACGTTATTCATTTACGCGAATAACTACAGTCTAGTGTTCACTGAGTACGATTAGCTGATTTTATATCGATTCAAAATTTCATAGGGCAGAGATATAGGGATAAAAATCGAGTCAATTACGCCGCTGTTAAAAACTTTATATTTTTAAATGCACTTCTCTGATCAAAATGTTTCGTTTTTCTTATTGGCACTTTAGGTGTTTTCTTGACGGGACGTCTTTCCGAAACTTATCCACAGACATTTCACACGCTGCATAACAACTGAAAAATACGGAAATATTGATACCAATCAATACCTATGAAAGTTTACTTGCTAATTAGGTGTTTTACTAAGTCAGTATTAACTTTTTTCTGCCATATTGTCGTTATTAATTGCCCCCGACAGGCAATGGAACAAAATAATAAAACGCATGAACGCTCTGATGATCCTAGTGGTTTAAATACCGGTTCAAGATATCGGGATCCCGGGATCGATCCCCGGGTCGGAAAACAAAAGTTTTGAATTATCAAACATTGCTCGTGTTTGTGATCAGTGATCACCAACCCGCATCGCTATGGTACGAGTAACTTGAATTCAATGATGGAGGCCTTTGCCCTGCAGTAGGATGATTATAGGCCGTTACTTTTACTTTAACATGTAGGTATAATTGACCCAATAATACTTTGAAGAATGGTTAGGGCATAGTCACATTGAATTGATCATGAATAGAACCCGTAAGCTAATTTGGACATTTAGGACACTACGCTATGTGGCCAATGAGCGTCTTCTTCACCAAATATATATCTCTCTAGCGCAATCGGTTTTAACATACTGTTTGACGGTGTGGGGCGGAGCTAGCAAAGCTAGATTTCTTGATTTAGAGAGAGCTCAGAGAGCACTTCTGAAGGTGACGTATTTTAAGCCACGCACATTCTCAACAGAACTACTTTATTCTATGACTGGAGTTTTGTCTGTCAGACAATTATATATTCTAAATACTGTATTAAGAACTCAAAAAACGGTTCCTTACATACCTTACACAGATAATAGTAGAAGAAAACATAACATTGCAACAAAACCACGAACAAAGTCAGTTTTTGCTAAGAGACAATTCGCTAACAGAGCCGCTGTTTTATATAACAAAATAAATAAAGAACTCAATATTTATCCTATAACTTATGGAAAGTGCAAAATGGTTATCACTAACTGGCTTAAAACAAAGAGCTATGAAGCTACAGAATCATTGCTTTGACTTATGTGATAGTTTTGGTTGTGAAAATAAAGTTTTCGATCCCAAGATACAATCGTAGGGCAACTAAAGCGTGCACACAGACTCGCACAAACATACACACTTTTATCAATAGACACACCACACGCGTACACACACATACCACACGCACACACACACACACACACACACACACACACACACACAAACTGTCAATCTCCTATCACAGGAAGTTGAGCTACCGTTCTTTTTATGTTAAAAAAAAAAAACTTATTTTATATTAGTTTTATTTCTTTTGGTAGCTTTGTTTCGAGTTTATTTTGGTACTTATATTGTAAAAGTGAAAGAGCGGTGCTTTCTAACACAAGCAAATGTATTTTTGCTCAATAGGAAGCTCCAACTACTTGTAACTGTATTAGGCTAAGTTACTGAAATAAACATTTGAATTTGAAGTAATAAAGTCCTGAAAAATCGTTTGAGCCGAAGGTCACGCGCGGTACGGTCAGCCGATCGCGATAGCGCGCGCGCAGCTGGCGCGCATTGTGTGCTAATGCCGCAACTGGCGCGGGCAGCCAGGGCTGGACGCTGGTCTTATATCAGCGACCGTAATAAAAAAAAACGATTTAAATCGATTAAAAACTAGCAAAAATGACTGCCAATTACCCATAATATAAGAAAATCATTATAATCGATCAAAAAGTAGCTAAATTGGCGAAATTATAGATACTATACCTGATTCCGCCCGCGAACTCAAAAAGGTGTCAACTAAGATCACCTTGTATAAATCCTTAGTCCGCTGCAGTCTTGAGTACTGCTGTCAAGTCTGGTCTCCACATTATGACGTTTATACATATAAAGCGTGTCGAGCGCATCCAGAAGCGCTTTCTGTGGCATCTTTCGTACTAAATCCACAAAGCAAAGGAACTGCCCTCATACGAGGAAAGACTCTTTTTTTTCAAATTCAATAGCTTGCGGGATAGAAGGTATTTGCTGGATCTCATGTTTTTACATAAAATTGTAAACGGAAACATTGACTGCCCTTTTCTACTAGGCTCTATAAACTTAAAGGTATTGTATAAGCTGGCGCGTACTAGTAGATATGTTCCTTTTACGGTCAAAAGCAGCAGGACCAAACTGGGTCACCACGCCACCATGAACAGGATACAGAGAGAGTACAACAGTCTCTGCAAGATATCCGACATAGATATATTTTCAGATAAGCCACAGAGTTTCAGGAGCAAAATACTGCAATCTTTTGCACCAAAGCAGCCATAGCTGATTGCTATAGGGTTCACCATTCTTTTTAATTTGAAGTAATATAAGTTATTTTTTAATTTTGTTATAGTTGTTTAAATTATACTTAGTCTTAGTCTTAGGTAATATAATTGTAGTCCACATTGCAAGCCGTGGCAGCCTGTAATTGAGACGGCACTTAGCTTTAAGTCTATTTATGAACTAACTCATTGCTCTTGTATTAGTGTTTGTTTTGTTGGTTGTCCAAAAATATAAAATTAAATAAAAAATAAAAAATTCCGAAGTATGACTTTTCTGTTTATTTGTTAGCTATTGTATTTTTTGCATAAAACATGTTTTTGCTAACGAAGTAGGATCATAGATCGTAGAAAATAGAGAAAAGTGGTTTTGTGCATTGGATACGCCCAGGAAAAAGGATAATACTTACTCCTTGATGAACGAATGTATAAATCATTGCAGCTTAATAAACATGACCACTTAGAAAAGGATTTAAAGAGACGAGATATATTTTCCGATAAGAATCAAATAAGTTTAGTAGGTATTTGTAGTTAGTGTACCTACTTACTTATTATGTATGCCTGTAGTCTACAGGCAAATTAGCTTCGATGCTTACTTTATCAAAACAAAAATGGCGTCGTTATATTTTTAGAAAGCAAATCAAGAATTGCGTTCCTTTTGGATAAACTGTTTTTCCGTAGTGCAAATCATTAGATTCTAGCGACCATTTAGATGTGTTGTGTGAAGGGTTGCAAACAGCAGGTGGTAAAATATTGATTTCAGTTATTCTTGCTTGACATATACCTACCTAAATTGCCCCTTGCATTCTAGAAACGCGCTGACCATAACATATTTACAACAATTTATGAAGTGTTGTCAGTGCGATTATTGATACTGCCCACCATCTGGCCTACATTGTGTGCTAATGAGGTCATGCCAGCGACAACTCACGCTTATGACTGCCGCTGCACATCGAGCATGACTGGTTCAATGAATAAAAAGTACAACGAAATTGGAAATTGATGACGAAAGTAATTTTTAGTTCCTTTTTCTAACTCCTTATAAATACACCTGAGTCCATCCCTGGCTGAAATCGGCAGCCTGTCTCACGTCAAATGGCCTAATGAGTCCGAAACACAGGCTAAATCTGTTTTTGCGGCCCTTCCGTCGTATTTATCGCCACTTCTATGTCGGCAATGTGCCTGGCATTCATACATTTTTGTTGATGAAATGCATTTATACGTTCTATACATTTTTACAACTCTGTATGTAAGTAAAAGATAAATTAACAAGAGTCACTTACTTAGCTCTACTAACAAATTTACTTCTAGTGCTACTTGACATGTCGGAAAAACTATGGGCAAGTAAAACATGTAGCAAAGCATAGTCAGGCGTTTCTTTGCAAAAATCTATAACTAAATATACCTAAATTTTGAAAATTTCCGCTCGTTTCAAATTCATTAGAATAATTCCAAAATTCAGATTTTGTAGCAAAGTATTTGTTTTTTTTTTAATTTTCCATTTTTTTCAAAATAAACGGAGTTTATTGATTTTACTTACATGCAAACAGCTAAACGTAGCCAGCAAATACATATTAACACATTGTTCTAATCCCAAAGCCACTAACGTAGCTAAATTAAATCACATGATTTGTGGAATCATAGACTGCAAAAAAAAAAGTTGTGCGTGTACTAGTGTACACACGTAAGAAGTGAAACTTCTTTATGGCCTTATTTTTCGAAAAATGATCTACATGCAACTTTCCAGAAATTGGTTAAATTAGTTAAATTGGTTAAATTGGTAAAATTGGTTAAATTAGTTAAATTGGTTAAATTGGTTAAATTGGTTAAGTTGGTTAAGTTGGTTAAGTTGGTTAAGTTGGTTAAATTGGTTAAATTGGTTACGTTGGTTAAGTTGGTTAAGTTGGTTAAGTTGGTTAAGTTGGTTAAGTTGGTTAAGTTGGTTAAGTTGGTTAAATTGGTTAAATTGGTTAAATTGGTTAAATTGGTTAAATTGGTTAAATTGGTTCAATTGGTTCAATTGGTTAAGTTGGTTAAGTTGGTTAAGTTGGTTAAGTTGGTTAAGTTGGTTAAATTGGTTAAATTGGTTAAATTGGTTAAATTGGTTAAATTGGTTCAATTGGTTAAGTTGGTTAAGTTGGTTAAGTTGGTTAAGTTGGTTAAGTTGGTTAAATTGGTTAAATTGGTTAAGTTGGTTAAATTGGTTAAATTGGTTAAATTGGTTAAATTGGTTAAGTTGGTTAAGTTGGTTAAGTTGGTTAAGTTGGTTAAGTTGGTTAAGTTGGTTAAGTTGCGAGCTCAGTGGAGCGAAAGAGATGGCTTAACGCCGGATCGAGTGAGAGAGAAACGCACAGTCACAGAAATCGGTCTCACGTGCGCCTATAGATGTTTCACATCAAAAAACTCAGAGCAAAGACAATATAGGACATTAATTTTCCACTTTGATCCAGACCGGGAATGTTATAGGGCAACTCAAATAACATGACGGTGATAAGTAGGTGACATGCACCAAGGCTGTGTTGTGCAATGCTTAGACTTACACAATTTGCAATTTGCGTTTATACGAGTGATTGAAAAGGTAATAAAAGCTAACATAGACAATGTGTAAGCCAGCGTAGTTTCTTTAATGATTTGGGTATCTCTGATAAGTTTAGGTAGAAGCAGAGTTGGAATTGATACGAAAATATGCAATACAAAATATATTATTTTACAAACTTGACTCCATGACAATGTAATAACAAAAGTACATTCTTTCAAACTAAACAATACTGACATCACAATAATTCTTATATTCAAATAAAAAGAACAATATCATTGTGGCCAGCGTTATACTCCAACAGTATCATGTATGAATGCTTTACATATATTTAACAATAGATTTTGATGAAATAGGTTTTTCTAAAGTTAGATGCTTTCGATAGTGGCTAAGTATCAGATGCTGATGAAAAAGAAGGTAATGGTAGAAGTATCAAAGCATCGAAATCATCGACCATGAAAGATTAAATCAGGGTTTTCTATGTTCCAAAATATTTTTTTCAGCAATTACTTATTATATATTCTTTGAGTAAAATTTAAAATACAATTCGTTGAATCAACTAAAATTAAGATGCAGCCACTGCCGGGCTAATGCTCTGCTATTGCGTCATCCATCAGCTACTCTGGCATTATTTGTATCGACGAATTTATTCAAGGTTTTTTGATGAAAAAGGCGTAGGGTTAAATATTTTTTTTATTGGTAAATGCAATATTATGTCCAACAACAAAAAATATTTTTTCAAACTATGCATACACTATAAATATCATTCTTAACTTACATTTTGTAGTATCGCCTTAATTAAAGACTACCTTACAATAACACGTGGAAACCGACATGGATCCTATTTCACCGTAATCATATATTTATAATCGAAATTATTTTTTTCTATTTTTTTTCTAAATTAACGAGGGCATATGTCCATACTGTGAAGATTTAAACCTGCGTTACGAATAAGACATGTCATTGTCAATCTGAAACAAGCGCAAAAGTTAACTAACTGTCGAGAACTGCCCTAGCTTGGCCCTGAAACCTATTGAATAACTCTTCCTTTTTTAGTAAGCACAAAACGACGTCTACCGGTGACTTCCAAGTCCTTGATCAAATGCTTATCATTCAGTATGAGTATTTGGTATCCCTTGAATAGGACCGGTCGTTGACCCAAGCATGGGTCACCCTTAAGGCAGGTGGGTATAGTTAACCAAGTCATAAATATCCACGGAATACGCGAAATATGGAGCGGGCGGCTGCGCGCTCGCATCGGTCAGTCGATCGATTTAAAAACAATAGAGTTCCGGTTCCGGCCGCCATCGCGCCAGCGCAGACCACGCGGCGCCCGCGCACCAGTTGGCTGATTCGGCGGCGACAGCTCAGGATTAGGGCTAAGTGACGCAAGGCAGCCTTTCTACATAAATGAAAGAATTATACCATTCACTGCTGTAAAAACTATTTCAAAATATTAAAAAACCTGATTTGAACTTTCATGGTCACTATCAGATAATTACCTAGTTGCTTCGAATTTTTTGCAAATAAATTGCTAGTGTACATTGAAAATACAATGTCTTGAACTAAAAAAGTGTGTTATTATGAGTTTCCAGCTCAGTAAGTCGAATTATTAGTAAGAGATTGATTTCCGATTCACTTTTTATGTTATTATTAGCTGTTCCCCGTGACTTCGTACTCGTCAATTTCTGTTTTTATGATCGCGATTATTTTAACAACATTTTTCACTGATGCTTCGCTCCTATTGGTCGCAGCGTGATGTAATATAGCCTAATGCCTTCCTCGATACATGGACTATCCAACACAAAAAGATTTTTTCAATTCGAACCAGTACTTCCAGAGATTAGCGCGTTCAAACAAACAAACAAACTCTTCAGCTTTATAATATTAGTATAGATGTGGATGTGCAATTTATGATAATTTTACCGTCTCTTACGATAGGTACTGATTTTGTTCGGTTAAATCTTTCTTAGTTTTATCACCATAATCATCACAGCTGGACACAGTCGTCTCAAGATGGAGAATTTCGCTATAATCTTCACGCTTTGTAGGCGCGTTGGCTATCGCAGCTTGACAAATGATGGAAAAAAAACTGTAACCCGATAAAAGGTAGACCCGTTGAAATGATTGCATTTTCGTAGTACTACGAAAATGCAATCATTTCAATGGGTCTACCTTTTATCGCAGATTTTTTAATGTCATAATATTATTATGCATATCAGCGGAAGGCATCATCTTCATTACGCAGAAACTCATTTGGCATTCACTCATTAATCAGACACTCAAAACGCATAATTTTATAAGCTAGAATCATCTTTAAGCATACATTTGATATCCACAATAATTAAAAAACAGAACCATCATATCGCAGAAAGTTCACAGTCAGAATCGTCTTTTGGCATACATTTTATAACTATAGTCATTAAAAGGCAGAATTATCATATCTCAGAAAGTTTACATTCAAAATCATCTTTAGGCATACTTTTCATATTCATATTAATTGAAAAATACACTAACGCAAATTCATAGTAAAATAATTTTATATTTGTTACAATTATAATAAAATTGGTATTTGAACATATTATGGTTTTTTATTTCCCTGTCTATCCCAAGCAATGCTATGTAAGCAATACTAGCAGCATACACCATGCATGCAGCATGCAAGCAATCATGCACGTAGCATGCATGGCACACATGCAGCATGCAAGCAAGTATGCAACAAGCAAGCAAGCATGCAGCATGCAGCATGCAAGCATACAGCATTCATGGTTTCTGTCACGGCTCCGGCGGTCCCACGCCAGCTTATCGTCGTAGATGGTTTTAGCTCACTACCGTAGCTTTGGCTTGCTGGCCGGCTGTGCCGGCCAGCCTCAGCCGCGGCGGCTAGCTTTAAAACCACCTGCTCCTCCGCTCGCGGGCCGCCTCGCCCCTCCGCGCCTACGCGGGTTTCAATTACACTCTAGGGGTAGGGTAGACAAGACTGCGTGGAGTCGGTTTTGCAACGATTCGTTTCTGTCACAGACTTTTGTAACACAACATGTTGACTTTTTAAGACAATTTCTTAATACAATTTAAGGTTAAAATACTTTTTTATAGAAATAGCAATGCCTAATGAAATTATTCCAAATGAAATTCTGCAGTGTGCATAGTATGCCAAGTAAAATTGTGCCAATTAATCGTCACACTAAATAAACGTTATGCTTAACGAAATTATGTTAAAGACATTTTGCAAAAGGTAAGGTAATTATACCTATTGAAATTCTGCCATCTTAAGAGTATGCTACTGTAAATTCGGCCATATAAACATTCTGCCAAACAATGATTATATTTAGAAAAAAATATGCCTTGTAAATAGATTATGCCAAGATGAAAGAAGATTATGTCAAGTGTGTTATGCCAAATGAGTTTCGGAGCAACAAGATTCTGCCAAATAAAGGGAACCCGATTTCAACAATTTTGTCTTCTTTCATTTGATACCCCACTCGTTATGACTGCAACCTTTTTTTTTTCAAGTATCCCAATATAAAAAGACGCTGCTGTCCCTCTTCTTATTGGTCGCCTCTTGCGACACCCATAGGAAAATAAAGGGTGGTGGTATTCTTTTGTTGTGAAACTTGTGATGCCACCACACGAGATACTATGCTAGAATTAAAATATCACTTTTGTAGTAGTTTAGTATTATCTTATCTGTGCAGTAACCCAAGCACATCTACTACTATATAGCTCACTACGGATTTGCTTGGGTTGCTCTCGGGCTCCGTCGGAATCTCGCCGTGATGGATGACTCGCTGTTTTCAACAATTTGTCTAACTTTTTGCTTAACTATCTAAACACGTTACGATCTTTTCTGTCTTCATTAAATAAGATTACTTTGTACTTTTAAAAATTTCTAGATGTTATCATTTGTGCATTTGATTATTACAATGTGTTATTATTAGGGGTTAAAGTATGAAATTGCCGTTTTGTATGGACAAAATCGAGAAAAGTCATTTTTCCATACTAATAATTTTTTTAGTTTTTTTAAAAACGCCTGAACCGTTTTCGATGCAATTAAAGGTGAAAGTTAGATGGTTATAAAGCTACGCATTATAGTATTTAAATTTCTGAAAATCAAAGTATATAATACAAATATACTTAATTGAAGCAAGAAGGTCAGCTGACACATTGTAAGGGGTCTTTTCAACGACTTCCTTTGAAGTAATAGGCACTAGTATTGCATTTTTTTTAGTCAAAATTTACTTTATTTAGTTTTTGATACAATACAAAAAGAATTACGCAATAATATGACTACACTTAAGAGCTATAAATAAAATGAAAAGTGGGAAAATAATCGGCAATTTCATACTTTAACCCCTATTATTACACAAAGGGTTATTGTGTTTTTTAAAAAGCATTAATGACTATAAGCACTTACGTAAGATACCCAACAGAAAGATTTCGTAAGTTTGTACAAATTAGGCAAATGATGAGGCTTTCAGATTTTTTTATGAATATTATCCAATTAAAATATACACAAAAACATTTTTCAGGTGACAAGTTTTATAGTTCGGCCCTCTCTTCGTAACTATTTAGTGCAATTAAGAAATAGATGAAAGCTTGTCCGCATTTCGCGGCCCAGCCCCCGCCCGCACCCGCACCCGCAATTACTCTGCAATTAGTGATGTTGCATGACGAAAGCGCGTTACTTTTTTAATTTCGAGAAACGGCAAGCGAAATATGGAAATATTTAGCAATAACGCCGAGCCGCCGGAGTAATTGGCCTTTGGAAAAAGTTTGTGGAATGTTCCGCGCGGGTTAGGCGCAGCTAGCCTAGTGATGCTTCGGTGTCCCGTCCCGACTTCACATTTTGGTGCTTACATTATACTCGTACTTAGATTTCAACTTGTGTGTACCGACCTTTTGATTCAACTTGATCGCTTTACGGTAACACCAGTTAACAAGAAAAGGTTAAAAAGAAGAGTCATGTCATGTCGTTTCAACAGTTTATGGAGATAGAATAGAATAGATATGAATGAAAAAAAAACTGGCTACAAGAAAATATAATTCATAAAATAGTAAAATGGTCAAGGAAAAAAATAAAATCAACATAGATTCTTGTAGTTCCCTGCTTTTTTTTTTGGATTTTAAATGCCAGTAGGACCAGCCAACACCCAATGTGAACGGCAAAAGCTTGGACGAATAAACCATCCAAGGTCAAAAGTCTAGGAACTATGCATTGTGATTGTACTAGCCACAAGTAGTTTTGCATTATCTTGTGTCCCGCCCAGATATGGGACACGAGTGGGATGCCAAGTCATAGCTGTACATAACCTATGAGACACATTAGGAAGTATATCTGCACATCACTACGTAGGTATCAGTAGCAGGCGGGCGCAGAGGAGCCGGAGCGGCTGCGTGCGAGTCACGAGTATTATTAATTTCCACTCGAACTCGCGAGTTCGCTAATGGAGCGCGGATTAACTCCGGATCATCGCTGTAATTATGCGAACTGAAACTTCACGTGCGGAGCTTTTTAATAACTTCCACACGGGGCACACGCTAGCGGGATAAGCAGTTTAAACGTAACAAGTATGCGAGGGAGAAAACCGTTAATGAAATAGATTCCATGTTTGTAATAAATACAACTACCTACTTACATTAATTATTAGGTACATGTAAAGCGTTAAAAAAATACATTTATCACGTGTCGTTGTCGTTTAATATATTTTTTAATAGACCAAGAAATACAAAAAAATCATTTTTTAACTTTTTTAAGCAATTAAGTTGCTGGAATTTTAGATACCTACACTTTCTTGAATAACAATTTCGACAGCCTTAGGTAAGATTTGCACCTACAACTTTCCGAGGAATGGTATTTCCGAAAATTTATCATATTTTTACTATAAAAATAGTATTCGCCGAACGGATGCTGGAGCCTTTACCGACAACTAATAGCGGACGTCAGCGTTCACCTCCAACAAACTACCCTTCCCTATTACCTACTGCATAAAAATGAAGTCAAAACGATTTAATTATTTTAAGGGACGGATAGTAATAAAGTTTAACATTGTAAAGTCTATAATCATCTTTATTGTATTGTGGTAGATGTGTGTGCGTTTAGGTGATGCGTGTAAGGAGAAAAAATGAAACGTACTCTTACGATGCTGGTTTGTGCTCTAAGACTGCTCTCAAACTATTACATTACAATAATTATACAGTTTGATTCATATTCACTTTACCTAATATTATTAATATGACTTAGCCCGCCACAGTATGATCGAAGCTCTGATGTAGAGGAGGTAACTACTTTTTTATTCCTTTCTCCGAAATATGCATACAAACGTTATTAGTAGGTACGAGTATACCATAGTAGACTTGCAGTCTTATAAGATGAGTGTATCCATATGACACATAAGCCATCTCACAATAAAGACCCGTATTTATAACAAAAACCAAGTAAATTACATTTCTGAACAACATAAGCGAGTGATCAAAGTCTGCATAACAAGGTAATTCCGAAAGCTTTCGAACAATAAAGCAGCTTTAAGTTTGGTTGAATATAATAATTATCCCGCAGGAGGCGGCATTGTCCCGCGGGGCCGCGGCCGCGTTTGGCAATCGTCATCCGATTGTGTTTTGTCTCTCTCTCGCTCGCAACTCGCTCGCAACTCACAAAGGGTGAAAGCGGAACACACGACACACACTTAATTAATTTTATTTTCACGGTAAAAATTTTATTTGCATTCCTCCCGCGACCCGATTGCGAGCGATCTAAGACACTTTTATTGAGATTGATATGAGCAATAAACTTTATTTAATTAGGAATAAATATTTGCGCCCGCTCCCACGTGAGGGCGAATACTTCGAAGTGTTAACTGCTTTGTTGAATTTTAATTTTATATTTTTATAATTAATAAAAATACTCAGTTTTATTGCCTTGCAAATAAAATATAATTATTGTGCACATAAACTTATAATTACCATAATGTAATTTAAATTACATAACTGAAATATTCCTTTCAAAAACGTGGATGACGTAAATGTTAGTTAAAGACGATTTATGTAAGATTTCAAAATACATATTGTAGTAGGTAGTAAAATAATAAATTTTTACGCTAATTAACATTTTTGTAATGAGATAAATTTAATACATACCATGTATGAAAATTAGACAGTAAAGGTACTTAGAATTAGTAAAGTAGAGCAGGTACCTACTCTTTCCTAAGTAGGTACTCTACTTAGGAAAGGGTAGGTACCTGCTTTGTTAAACGGTTACAAGACTATAAAATATTTTGGCCTGCAGCTCTGCCCGCGTGAACTACACTTTAAATCTCGCAGGCGGCAACTTGTGCCCAACAGTGGGATACGAAATAGCCTATGTTACTTCCTTAGAGTATTATACTCTAAGGTTACTTCTAATACCTCGAATAATATGTGTAAAAGTTTCCTGTTGTGTGTGTGTGTGTGTGTGTGTGTAATTTAAAGGTTTGGTAGTAGTTTTCTCTTGAAAGCGCAACAAAGTAACTTACATTTACATTATCAATATACTAATTTAAACTTCCATGGCCACTATCAGTAGATGGCCACTATTTCAACATTATCAAGTATAAGGATGGTGTACTAAACATTTTAACAAACATTGCAGCAATTATGTTATAAAAAGACGGTTTTTTGATAATTATTAGACTGGCTAAGAATTCAAACTTAAATACTCCTATCCTACCTCTTGCCGACTCATTTACACTAGAAGTAAATTTTTTTTTTTTAATAAAAAATATATATTCAAGGAATTGCTTCTTAATACTGTTTTCTAGTTTACTCGAACACTATAATACATTGAAATGAAAGATATGTTTACGGTTTTTAATTCGCGTTTATTTGGGTTTAACTCGTTCATGAACGCTGTTCGGGTTAAACCAAAAAAACGAAAATCAAAATCCGTAAACATAATCATTAATGTCAATACTGTGTTTAAAGTTTACACTACAAATTTCAAAACGACGCGTAAAATGTAGATACGACAAATCGTCAAACGAAACTACTACGGCAGTTGCCCCTCTGTACATCGAGCTTGACAAAGGCTACTGTAATGAAGAGCCGTCGATGCCGCAATAGATGAGCATTCGGAACATGCGTTTCTCCAAATCGATTAGAACTAATTCGATGTAATTAATACCCGATCGTCCCGGCCGTTTCGGCATCGCGGCCGGATTCCGATAGTTTAGATAGCCGCTATACGTATGTGCGCATTGTCGTGATGGTGCTTCTTTGTCGGCGCGCATTCCGCGGCGCGGGCGCAGCGCGATGAGGCGGGACGTTTGATCTCGCCGCGCAGACACGCCTACGTACGACCATCGCAATATGGTCGCCGAATAACGAACTACAACGCTTTCTATATAACACTATGTATAAATAAACAAGCAAGCCTTGTCATTTGAAAATACAAAAGTTAAAAAGAACGGTCATAAACGCTTTGTTATCTAAAAAACTTTTTAGGTACCAGCTACAACGAAAAAAAAGATTTACACTATACAGGTGAAATTTTAACCACCTTCCAAATTTAAATATATCAATCTACGAGACAAAAAACAAATGAGTTACTTTTTTCTTTTGGTATAGCCCAGTACAAAAATGTTAAGATAAAGCACTTAGAAAATGTCAAAAAAAAAAAATTAATTTTTGATACGGCCGCCTAGCAACACTTTTTTTACGCGATTCGCATCTTATTTATTCATTACGATACTATTCATACGTTTTTGATTTACCCTTTATAAGTACCATCAGGCCTAGGACCGTAAAAAATTTAAAACCATATTGCGAAAAATATTTTCGGGTCAAAGCTTGATTTACATTTTTAACTTAATATATGGGCTCTAAATACGATACCGAACACCTATAAAAATTTTGGAAAGTGGTTAAATTTTCAACCTGTATTATGTAATAATGACGTGAGGTGCACAAAAATAAAATACCCCTTCTCTTTCCATGTGTTTCGTTAAAGGAGTACCGCAAAAAAAATGGCAAAACTACTTGTTTTCTCCACCGTTGGCCAAACAGCGATCGCCAAGCGTGATGAAAATGGCAAAATCTTTCTTATACTTCTACAGGTCTGTCCAGCGTGGTGAAGGGGCTCAAGGAAACTTTTTTCGAAACGTCAGTAAAGGAATTTATTATACACTAAAAATTAATGAAATATTTAGACTAAAAACTAAACTAATAAACACAAAAATAATATTATAGAAAACGTATGTCGTCCATGTCGCTGTCAAAGCTATAGTCCTTAAAATATAGCTTGATTAGAATGATACCTGTCAAACTGAGGACACTAGTGCTGGGCCTGACTCGACTGATCAAACGGAAAAAAACCAGGTAAGGCGAATGAAATAAAACAAAAATTAGGTAAATAAAGATTTAACAGTAAGTAAGTATCGTGATTATCATCAGAATCACTGGAACAATAATGAACCTCAACTGTAATTCGTCATCGCATATGGATTCGAATAAATATAAACTTATTTCGTAAACAAATATTTATTGAAATTTGATGTTCTTGGCATTTACCAATGCTTATTTAATATATTTGCAACATGTGTATTACATTACTTCGATTCTGAATTATCATTATAGTCGTTCGATTAAGATTTCTCCATTTTACCTCATCACTAGTAACCGTGAGTAAAATAATCACGTAAAACCTTGTAAAGACGTCTTTTAAAGATAAGTTTAAAATTTGTGACCGGATAATTTTGAAGTTTTTGACTTTTAATTATTATTTTATATAATAATTTTGATTAAAATGTCCAGCAGTGTATAAAAAAATATTTTTAACATACCAGATCTCAATAATTTTTCGTGTGCAAATGTGTATCACTTGTATGACGATGGTACAAAGTTAAGTCGTCTCTTTCAGTGACACCTGTCATTCTAATCAAGCTATATTTTAAGGACTATTATACAAAATTCGGTCATTTAATTTTAAAGTGTTATGGCCAGTCTGTCAAAGTTACTATTAAAAGTCCGTAACAAGAGGACTGATGTCGGCTGATGATTATTATATTTTTTCTGCATGTGTTATCTTCAACAAAAACAATAGTAGGTATTGTTTCTTATTACTTCATGTCACTTTATGTTCTAGGCACCTATGTTAAAGATGTAAGATGTTCTCTTGACGGTCGTGTACAAAATTATGTAAGTTATTAATGACTATCGAGGCACTAACAAGTATGTAGGTACTTATCAACCAGTATACATATACAGGATGAAATTTTAACCACTTTACTATAGGCTGCACGCCTATAAAAATTTTGGAAAGAAAGTGAAAATATCGTATTTAAAACCCATTTATGAAGTAAAAAATGTAAATCAAGTTGTAACCCGAAAATATTTATCGCAATACAGTTTTCAATTTTTACGATCCTAGGCCTGTTAAGGTATAAAGGAAAAATCAAAAACTTTTGAATAGTATCGTAATGAATGAATGAGATGCGCATCAAGTAAAAAAAGTGTTGCTAGGCTGCCATATCAAAAATTTTAGATTTTTGACGGACATTTTCTAAATGCTTTATCTTGACATTTTTGTACTGGGCAATACCGGGAGAAAAAATACGTCATTTGTTTTTTGTCTCGTGGATTGATATATTAAAATTTGGAAGGTGGTTAAAATTTCACCCTGTATATGCTCGTGTTATTGTTGCGGTTGATCGAGCTAATTACGAGGATAATTATCTATATCATCGTACAAATGTTGCGGACTAATGTGCTGACTGCTGCCACATGAATAAATATTTACTCATGTGCTGCTGCGTCGGTAATGTGCTCGAGGAGCGTGTCGGTGTCGATTACTGCTTTTAAATAGTCTATCGATAATATCAAACAGCATAGGTTTTTGTTCTTTACAGTAGATAGGTATTTAGCGATCTATTATTAAAAAAAGCCTAACGATGAAGATATTACTTAAGTGCCGTGGTTGTTTATGATAAATAAAAGTACATTACTAATACAAATGATTCTGTAAATTCTGCCAGGTACCCCTAAAACTTTCAAATGCTTTCAATTTATAATACTTACTTGTTTTAAAGCTTCTTCTTCTTATTTTATTTTTACTTATGGATAGATCGTTGTCAGATTCGTGTTTTTAAAGTCTCAAAGTGAATTGTTTTTATCTCTTTCATCTCTCAATTGAAACCACTAAAAGAAGATTTAGCAATATAAATAAATTAAAAAATAAATGATGAAACTATACCAAGAAGTGTTGCATGCTGGTTTTTCTTTAAAAGCCAATATTTGTTCAGATAAGGTGTTTTAAACGGCCCATTTGTGTTGCTAATGCCCATCGAGTGCGGGTGCTTAAATTGCAACACTAGGTACTTAGATAAGGTACTACGGACTACGGTGTGCAAGTGCGATTTGTAGTTGAATCGATATCAGCAATGTAAGTACTGCAAAGATAATAATAATAAATATTAATAATAATAATAATAATAATAAAAAAAAAACTGTCAACGTGTACACACATATTTTCGTTTCCGATATTATATTATTTGTTATTTATCCAGTTCCACCCATTGAAATCACTTATACCTTTAAAATGAAACCACAAATTATAAACAAGAACCAGAAATTGAAATGTTGTGACAGATAACTGTCAACCAAATTTTCATACATAATTATAACGGAATGAATATTATGTCGTGATTTAATAAACATGTTGACGAGACTACAAGCACGCTTGCGACCCCCGGGCTCGTTGCTTGGCTCCGCCTCGCAGCCGCCGCCGGAGACCAGCGCACCTACAGTGACTGCTGCGCCGTCACCGGCCCCTGCAGTAGCGTCGAGCGAAAGCGACGAGTACTTCTCTCCGCCGTTGACTCCACCACCTGCACGTCGGCGGAGAGGCCGGCCACCGCGGGGCTTGGGGCTCACGGGGCAACCGGCTCCGAGTAGGGCCTCCGCTCCCGGTGGTTATGTGCGGCGCATGAGATGGACGGAAACTATGAATGAAAACGTCATGCGCGCATATTTTGAGGCTACAGAGGGGGGAACTAACCTTACCGCGTACCGTGGGAGGATGCTGTCTATCTTTCAGGCTCTTGAACCAAGCGTCAACGTATCTGCACAACGACTGTCAGATCAGGTACGGGTCATCCAGCGTAGTCACCTGCTGACTGACACCGTGCTTGATCGCATACGATCTGAGATACGGGATAACCGTGTCACTCCCGTCCTTCCACGTGTAGCGAATGTCGCTCCATCTCAATGTGCTTTGCAGCCAACTGACAATATCAACGTGAATGGGAGTGACACGAATATTCATGTAAGTACCCAAGACAATGATTTATTGAGAAGTACTTTGGAGGATGTAGTTCGGGAGTATCGATCTATGCCGCATCACCTTAGACCTCGGCTTCCTCGCTTGCCTATGCATAACAGAAATAGGGCACTGGTGTGTACCCTTGATTCGTTGCTCTCATCCTACTTTGAAAGCAGCGAAGACCTTACGGATACCCACTCCCTCCTGTACTGCGCGGCCGTTACGATATGTCGTGTAGCTAAAGTGAAGTTTCCAAATACTAGAGCTACACGACCAAAACCAGATGTACCGGCTTGGCAGTGCAGGATAGAGCGGCGTATCACCGAAGCTAGGGTACTCATTGGCAAGCTCAGCTGCTTCAAGGAGGGCAACACACGCCCTAGAGTGATGCGCTTTGTGAGGCGGGCATTTTTCGGGACAGATATTCAGCCCCGAGATTTTATGTCACGTGTCACAGAGCGCATCGACTTCCTGAAGCAGAAAGTGTACGCATGGGCAAGCCGCATTCGAAGGTACAAGGCACGGGTGGATCGATACTTCCAGAACTTCATGTTTCAAAGGGATCAGAGGTCGGTTTACAGATTATGGGAGCGATCTGACAGGGAAAGTAGTGATATAGGGCGGCCGGATGATGATGCCATGAAAACTTTTTGGCGCAGCATTTGGTCGACTCCCATCACTCACTCTGAGGGCGATTGGATAGGAGATGTTGAGCAATCATGCGAACAAATTGTGGAAATGGGAGACACACACATAACCCCCCAAGACGTAAGCAATGCAGTTTGTCGGCTACCTAATTGGAAAGCACCTGGACCCGACGGACTGCAGAACTTCTGGATTAAGTGGCTACGCAGTTCGCATGATTGCTTGGCATATCAATTCGAATCGGCTTTACAATCAGGATCGCTCCCAGAATTTATGACAACTGGGGAAACCCATCTGCTCTATAAGAATGGTAGTACCATGGACCCTAAAAATTATAGGCCGATTACATGTCTGCCTACAATTTATAAGGTTCTTACATCGATTCTTAGGGACAAAATCTCAAAACACATAGAAAACAATGAGATAATGTCACCCTCTCAGAATGGATGTAGGAGCCTGGCCCGTGGTACTAAGGAGCTGCTTCTCATATACACGACTGTAAGCCAGCAGGCTCGCCGGAACCGAAGGGATCTGTCGATGTGCTGGATAGATTACAAGAAGGCATACGACTCTGTACCGCATACATGGCTCATGCGGGTTTTGGAATTATACAAAATAGATCCAATTCTGCGCACCTTCCTTAAGTTATGTATGGGACAGTGGAGAACTATACTTCTCTATCCAGGATCTCGACGGGCTCTTGGTAACGGTGACCCTATTAAGATAGAACGGGGTATTTTCCAGGGTGACAGTCTGAGCCCCCTTTGGTTTTGTCTAGCTCTGAACCCACTCAGCACACTGCTGGAGAGATCAGGGCTAGGCTACCGTTTGCGGAGATGTGGCAAAGTAATATCGCACCTGCTTTACATGGATGACTTGAAATTACTTGCTACCAGCCGTTCTCATTTGATAGAGTTACTAAAGCTAACACAAAACTTTAGTAACGATATCAGTATGGAAATTGGTGTAGATAAGTGTGCGGTTATGCATGTAAAGCACGGTGAGATAGTGGAATCCGAGGGGATCCAACTCACGGATTCCATTCGCTTGAGGGCACTCACCGCAACCGAGACTTATAAATATTTAGGTATGTCACAGGCGTTAGGAATCAATGGGACCGACATGAAACAGTCATTGAGGGAGCGTTTTTTGGGTCGCCTGACAAAAGTCTTAAAAAGTCTATTGTCAGGTGGAAATAAGGTGCGCGCCTACAATGGGTGGGTCATGCCGGTCTTAACTTACTCCTTTGGCATACTTAAATGGACTCAGACTGAATTGGACACTCTGGATAGGACTGTTCGTTCATTGCTAACCGCATACCGTATGCATCACCCACGTTCGTCTGTAATGAGGTTATATATCCCACGGAAATGTGGTGGTCGTGGCTTCTTGAATGCCAAGACTATGCATAACCGTGAGGTATATAACCTTAGGGAGTATTTTCACCATGCCAGAGGTGGTATGCATGAGGATGTGGTTGCAGTGGATAGCGGATTTACCCCACTATCTTTAGGTAAAGAGAACTGGCGCAGGCCTGTAGTTTTGAGTAATAATGACCGCAAGGAGGTATGGCAGAGCAAAGAGCTCCACGGAAGGTTCTATCGGGCCCTTCACGGCCCTGATATAGACCTTCCTGCTTCTGTGGCCTGGCTACGCTTCGGGGACTTGTTCGGGGAAACCGAAGGGTTTGTCTGTGCAATTATGGACGAGGTAGTGATGACGAATAACTACCGGAAATATATTCTGCGAGATGGAACAGTTGACATTTGTAGAGCATGTCACTGTCCAGGTGAATCCCTCAGGCATATCATTTCCGGTTGTTCGCGTCTCGCTAACGGCGAGTACTTGCACAGGCATAACCAAGTAGCCAGAATCATACACCAGCAACTTGCTCTGAAATACAACCTTGTGTCGTCAGAGGTCCCTTACTACCAATACGTGCCTGAGCCAGTTCTCGAAAACAGTCGTGTCACATTGTACTGGGACCGATCTATCATCACAGACAGGACTATTGTAGCCAACAAGCCTGATATTGTGGTGATAGATCGTCAAGATCGCCATGCAATGATAGTTGACATCGCCGTGCCGCATGACGGCAACCTCTTCAAGGCTGAAAAAGATAAAGAATGTCTTGACTTAGCTCATGAGGTTGTCGACATGTGGCCTGTCGATTCAGCTGTCATTGTACCGATAGTCGTCTCTGCCCACGGACTGATAGCTAAGAGCCTCGATAAACACCTCAAGAGGCTCACGTTAGGCGCTTGGGTCAAGAGTAAGATACAGAAGGCAGTACTCTTGGACACGGCCCGCATTGTAAGGAGGTTCCTGTCTCTGGAGCCTTAACCACCGGTAGCTTGGACCCTGATCTCGATGCCGGTTGGGAACTATTTTTTATATTTTTAAATGTATTTATTTTTTTATAAAGATATTTAAAAATGTAATTTATATGTTATAAAATTAAATAAAGGAAATAATAATAATAATATATTTATTTTACTTCCATTTACAAAGTTAGAATAACATTTACAGAGTAGTTAACTTATGTATTAATAATAGTAAAATTACGTCGACAGCTGTACTAATATAAACTGTGTCACAGCTGCCAGCGCCTTTCCTCCCCAGTTACAAATTTTGATTTATTTTGTTTTTATTGATAATAATTAATACAGTAGAAATGCTACAAATAACATGTAGCCTAGGTCTATATAAAGTTTTTTAAACTCAGTAAAACGTCAATTAAAATATTACAATAACAAAGAAATAAATTTACTAAATAGGTATTATGTAATTTCAGTACTATTTTCTTGAGTTTAATATAAGTATCGAATATCGAAATTACAAATTCAGATTCAGCATTTTCTTTAAATACCAACATACAGAAATGTGGAATACATTGTTATGATCCCGAAGTAATTATTTAAAGCACTTGTTTTGTGAAAATAAGGTACCACATGGGGGTCTCGGCCACGGACCCGTTTTTTTTTCGTTTGATAAGTCGAGTCAGTCCCATCACTAGTCACCTCAGTTTAACAGGTGTCACTCTAATCAAGCTATATTTTAAGGACTAAAAGTATTATCTTTATAAGTAGGGCAGATAATAGTATTCTGTAAAATGCAATCAGTCTATAAGTAAAGTCTTATATACTTTAGGTATATGATATTTTAGTAATTTAATTGCAATTATAATATCAGTATTGAGACTTAAAAAATAGTATTAAATAGCTTACCCAAGTTTCATCTTAACTGACTTTCAAACATCTGTGAAGATGTTACTTTCGGGTTTTAAGAGTGTAAAAATCCTAACATATGATGAAACAACGCTGGCTTACAGCGGTAAGAATATGCTTGAAAAATTGACGCCTGTGACGTAGTGTCTCAGTGGCTAAATTGGTAAAGCGCCGCGCCCGGTATGCGAGGAGATGCGGGTTCGAGTCGCGCCAGTGACATAATTTTTCAAGTTTAAATACTACAATTAGTCTACCTGTGTACGTAATTATTAAAATAGTTAAGTCTGTTTTTAACTTCACTTTTGTGGATTAACTAAAATAATTCGGTGGCTTGGTATTTTTAGTATTTAATTTAAATAATTTTGATAATACTATGATATTTGTTGCAATCAATTAATATGGTAACTGTTTAGAATTCGTTTTATGAAATTTGAATTAAGTTTGTGTTTTTAAATTCTGAACTATTGTTTTGCTTCCAAAATATAAACGGTGCATTTTCAACCACCTGGAGAACAGGCATCATGGCAGGGTTATTTAATTTAGCAATAAAAATATTTATTGATAAATTTTGATACAAATTTTTAATTTTGTAACAGGTTGTAATGCGCAATAACGTATTATTTTGATGCGGCGACGTCCCAGATGTCCCGGATGAATGAACCTTACACAGCTACATCCGTGCGCGTCACTGCGTGTATCAAAATAAATATATAAAAAAAATATATATATTTATTATATTTTTTTTATTAAAATAAGAAAATAACACTGCCAATATGTTTAAATACATAATGGTTAGGTAACGTGGGCTTCATTTTACAGGTGGTTCAAATTTCACGGTGTATAGATGTCGTTGGACAATGCTTTTTGGGGTGGTGGGATCTACCTCCTAGTGGTCCACCCTGTGCAACGGCATCTTTGGTTTTCTAACCAATGATGACGGCTAACAGATCCCTCTGCGGTGGTAGGCTTCGTAAGAGGCCGCCTGAATGCTACCACCCTCCTGCCGGAGTCCAGCGCCAAACAGTGCCTCTGTATTCTGCTGGTGTGTGGGAGAACCAGTACCTCTGGGTAAGCTCGCTCCATCTTAGGCTTCTTCTTAACCGTACAGTTAAAGCCCATTAAAGCCCAAAAAAAATTGGTTGTTTGTAAAGTAGGTTTACGATCGAGATGTTTACGTGATAACGAGAAAATCTCCATTCGTTTGTATGCCGCTAGAGTGAGAGAGACGGAAGATCGGTCCACTCACTCGAACGCTATGCCAGCCTCCGCTCGTGAGGATTCCGCGTGACAAGTTTCACGGAATGACTGGCAGCGCTCGAGATGAGACGGGAGATCAGTCCGTCTCTCTCTCGTTATACCTGCGATCGCGCTCGTGAGGTTTTGGTGTGACACAAGTTTCTGAACATGTCACCCGACTAAAACGATTTTAAAGACGTTATCACGTCAAAAAATCTTTAAATGGTTTTGATGACAATAAAGCAATGCACTCACAGGAAACTCTACGTTTTATTTATAATCATCACAAGGAAGAAGTCTGCAAGTTAGAGGTAGTGACCTTAACATAACAAATTATAATTATTATATTTCATGATTACTCATATTAATATTGTCGCTGGGAATTTTACTGCTGTTATTCTATCTAGTACGCTGCAGATAATAAGTAAGTATTAAGTGGTAGTAAAACAATAGCGCACATATAATTTAAAAACTTTTATCTTCCACACTGTGTCACTTTCAGTAATTTGTCATATTTAATGTGTTTTTTATCCGTAAACCGTCGCGCTTCGGGTTTCCCTACAGACCGGGGTTGCGTGTCCTCCTAAATCACGTTATCTATCGTTATCGTTTTACCGACCACTATATGGTTCAGTTATCTTTATGCTCTGGTACTTATATTACTTTTTACCTATGCTATTAGTAAAATCAATAAAATCTGTTTTATTTCTTCCAAATAGGCCCCAGGAGGCTTTTACACTTCCCAATATTTAACTAACTTTTGTCCTTTTGCGTGCCCGACAGGGTTCAAAATGCTCATATTGAATTCAAATTTAACATCCTCTGTACATTATGGTTGCAAACAAATTATTGAGTATTGAGTATTGAGTACCTAACCTACCACTGCTTCAGGACAAGTCTGTGCTTGTGCCAAGAAGAAGCAGCGCAAGAAATTCGGTCACTATAATTATTGTCAGCCTCTTTTTAAACATTTTTTTACAAAACGTTTTTGCACCTAGGAGCTAGGACAAGTTTATGTACAGGGAGTTCAGCAATACCCTGTGTTATTTATTATTGTTATTAATTATAACAATACTGAACTAATTCCCTACTTTTCGCAGTCAAGCCTGGAACGGCAAGTTTATTTTTATTTCAGGTATGACCAAAATGCGGCTTTGATAGACGATATGAAAACTGAACGGTAATATTTGCTTGGTCTGTGTGACAGGATAATTAGGGAGTTATGCGTTGCTCTACGTGCCTCCCCCGACTGAAATATCACCGATGATCGATGTCCATCGCAAAGTGCGGTTGTCGCCGCGCGGAATGCGCTCATAAACGGTCCGCAATGTTTATGAGCGGTGGCACTGCATATATTGGACCGCGGCGCCTGTAACTTTAGCCCGTCAGGCATGCGAGCGAATGGAAGCGCACAGGATAGTTTTCAGATTCCAAAGGCTCCGAGTCTGTGTTATCCCATACCCATATGCAGCGTGCTGTGTTTGCATTCGTGGCAAAAACGCAGCGAGTACAGCGCGAGGATTGACGCCTCAGCCCATTAAAATCATGTGCTAAGAATTCATAGATGCCATACTTTCACGCGTTTAGTACTGTCGCACGTCGCGATGACATTTTTTCCATTATTCAATCGGTTTTCTCGTTAGCTCATGTTATCGAGCGGCCTGCGGCGCGGGCGCAGGTAGAGTGCGCTCGTTTGAATTGCATCGGATGCCCTCATTTTGGAGACATTCGGTCGCCGGTCAGTTTTTGTGAGGCGGCCAGTTTCTCGGAATCTAATTAGTTTCAATTAATATTTATTATACTCGTTGAAATTTGTCTTTATCATTGCTCAGGATTTGTTTTTATTTACTTGTAATGATCAAGTAACTAAATTTAAATAAATGCTTGAATTAATGGAATACCTATAAGTAGAAGCTCATAAATTTTCAATGTCGAGCAATGTCTAAAGTCATTTGTTTCTTATTTACGATACATTGTAAGAAATTTTACAAATTAGCTGAACACATTTTACATTAATTAAAATACAGATTTGCGATAAAATTCCTCCTGCCAAATAGGAACGCATACTTACTTAGTCAATCATCGCAAAACTTTAATTCAAATTCTAAAACATATGTAGTTACGAGAATAGGTTCTGGTAATATCAAGTATTCTGTGGCATGCCACATTATATCTCTCCATGTAGGCTTAGATGCTCATTCATTTTATATGTATTATAAGTATGTATTTACAAAAAAAAATGTATAAAGTAAGTTTATCGGTTGTCTAGTACCCCATACGACAGGGTACTTAATAGTAGCTTAATTTGGGACTAGATGGCTCTGTGTGGTTCAGTGAGGCATGTCCTAAATATTTATTTATTTATTTATTATTCATATAGAGAGATATTTATGTATGTAAGGACATAAGCTATAATGCGATCCCTAGCATTATAGCTTATGTCCTTACAAATACTTATAAAAAAGCCTATACCAAGTAGAGTAAATGAAATTATCAGATATTTTTTCAGTGCAATTTCTGTTCGATTCATTAAACTTGCAATTAGTAGTTATAAAAGTTTATGAGTTAAATTGATAGATAAATTCACGGATTTAAACTCGCGTAAGTAGGTATATTTTACTTATTTTGGTTTATCCCGACGTTTCGAACAAAGCAGAGTTTGTGTTAACGAGTTTATGAGTTGACATTTCGACATAAATTAGGACAAAGTCTGTATAAGATTTGGCGCACCGATTAATCAGCAGTGCATTTGCTGTGGTCGGCAGCGGCGGCGGCGCGGGCGCAAGGTGTCGGCTGCGGCTAATTAGATTTGTCTGTCTCCTGTCAGCCGCCGAGCCCGCAGCCCACCCACCGCGCCCGCTAGATTCCACACCGTATTTTTTACACCCTAATTAAGCTAATTTATCGAGACAATAAGAGAAATTATCGGTAGCGGCCGCGCGGTGACTGCCCGCTTTATGAGAGGTATTAAACTGTCGGGTTTAGGGGCTACCGCGCTACACCCGCGCCCGGCTTTGATGCCCCAATAAATATACAAAAGATCCCATCAGATAACCGCCGAGCGGCCGCTCCTAATGAAAGCCTCGTTGAAGAATTCCTTTGACAATGCCTTAAAATGCTAATAACACGATCGCGTCGCTTCTAGAATGCGTTCTGATAAGGAAGGTGGCGATCTCGCAGGTGGACCGATTAAATGTGTATTTTATGGAAGATTAAGTTAAACGTACGCTCTAAATGGATGTTTTATTGCGCGCGCGCGTCTGCAAAGCCTGCGCCTGCGCAGCGCGGCCTTCTGCCCGCGCTGCAATCGTTCATTATCTATGAAAAACTATGTTCCCTAATTAAATTGACTGGTGCTCCCAAATATGGTCAAAGTATTTCACGTAGCGTGCCCTGTCTCTATTTCATTAAATTAACCGTCATGTTCATAAATTGTAAGTTTTTACTTCCTAGTGCCACGGCGTGTGCATACGTACATATTATGAAATGCGATGAGCATAAGCTCGATTACATTCTAGGTATCATTCTAGACTGTCTGAAAATATTCCAAATTGAGAAGTATTCAATTGAAGAAATACATAAATAGGAATAACATTTTTATCTGGTTACATAAAAATGGGAAAATGTATACGGACTTTTGTAACTTAGGTAATCATGACAAAACTTTAATAATAGTCTATTCTTTAAGGGACTACTAAAGCTATGTGCTTGATTTAATTTTATTACTTTTAAACAAAACCATTCTTAAAAACTAGAACATTATTAACTTTGCAATTCACCTCTGGTATTTATTGAATCACATTATAGTAAAGTTTTAATTTAAGTAATTACATAATTATAAAGTCGAATTTGCGCTAACGCCAAAAGCGGCCGGTTTTATCAATAATGTACCTACAATACGAAAGAATGCCAGAATGAAAAACAGTTAATAACAGTGTTCAATACATATTACTTAATATACTACCAAATTAAGAAGTAATAAAATTAAATAAATTGGAGGCAGCAAAAAGCTCTAGTAGTCTTCTTAAAAGAGGCTGACAATATTGACTAAGTTTCTTGCGCTACTTTTTCTCGGCACTAGACCACGTTTGTCCCGGAGCATTAAACATTGGGACGTGTAAAAGTCCCCTTAGATGCCTATTAGCAGCAAAAAACCTGATTTCATTGATATCACTGACATTACTTCTGATTTTGCCAGTCATTTCTCAAACATACAGACATTTTAATGAAGTCGAAATACAGGTAGTATGTATGTATTATAATAAATACGAAAGGTTCGACTGACTTTTGTTTCTCTATCATACAGAACACAATACAGAACGTAGGTATCTGTAAAATGTATTACAGTTATACTCGTAGATTACTGCATAACATAGCAGGCCCCTTAATAGAAAATTTGCAATTCCTATAAGGTATAGTTTTGGTTACGTACGTTACGTTAAAATAGGGTCCCGTTTTTACCCTTTAGGTACGGATGTCTAAAACTCCTCCATAACACTGCAATGTTTGTCTATCTGTCACCAGACTGTATCTTATGAACCGTGATAGCTAGATAGTTCAAATTTTGCACAGATGATGGTAGGTAGGTATTTCTGTTGTCGCTAACAACAGTAAAAAAAAGTTGCCAATAAAATTAATATTTATGGGGGTTCCACAGCTAAAGCGTTTTTAGTTCTTAGTTCGATATTAATTGCGTCAACAGGTATACACAGAATATTTCGTTGTATAATCGCTTCAAAATTCATAATAAAATAAAATAATGATACGCTACCCTTCGTACGCGTGTCGAGACTCTCACATTTTATGAAATGAAGCAAAAGCTTTATTTAATTTAACAATATCATTTGTTTAAGGTGGGCTGAGTGTTTATTTATAAAAATGAGACTATTGTGCGCACACAATATTACCTTAATACCTACATTTGCTTATGTATATCAATCCTTACAAATACTGTATATTATGCGATAGTAGCTCTAAGCTGTATGTCAGTAACCTTTTTACGCTAATATTACTGAAATGATTTTGATAAAATTGGGTCCAAAATAGATAATAGACCTTGAGAAATAACATGGGCTATGTTGTTATTATATTTTTGCGCAGATATCCGCCTGCACTATTCAGGTGAAATATTCACCTTCCAAATTTTAATAAAACAATCTACGAGACAAAATGCAAATGACGTAATTTTTCTTTTGAATAAATATAATACTACAGTAGCCCAGTACAAAAATGTCTCGATAAAGCACTTAGAAAATATCGTTCAAACATTTTAAATTTTTGACACGGTCTCATAGCAACACTTTTTTCGCGATGCGCATCTCATTCATTCATAACGATACTATTCATAAGTTGTTGATTTGATTGACCGTAAAAATCGAAAGTATGTTGCGAAAAATATTTTCGGGTGAAACTAAACCCTTGTCTATAAACAAATTGCTTACTTCTGAGTTTCACGGTCCCCTCTCCAAAGGTGCAACATGAACATGGTATTTTTTATCAGTATATAAACTTGAAAAATTTTGTCTCAGACGGGACTCGAACCCGCATCTCCTCGCATGCCGGGCGGGCGCCATACCGCCATAGGCGCGGGTTCGAGTCCCGTCTGAGACAAAAAATTTTTCAAGTTTATATACTGATATTATAAGTGCAATTAAGTTGCTAAAATATCAAATAAAGTATGGTATTTTTTATTTGTGTATATTTATTCTTGAATGTTAATGATTCTCTGATAATCTATACAATAGTTACCTATTATGGTTTATTTACATTTCGCTTTCTATGTGCGAGTACCTTTTAATGGCTAAGTTTATAAAAAAAAAATGTTCTTATGTAATGTATCAGTGCTGTTGGTGTTCCGAATAAAAAATAAATAAATAAATAAATAATAAAACTTGATTGAAATTTTTTTCTTCATAAATGGGCTTTAAACACGATAGGTAGGTACTGATCGCCTGATCTGATCGAACGTGAAGGTTACGCGTGTGGAGCCGTGGGGAAAATTTAGTTGCTTACAGAGTGTACCAGAGCACTTAACATTTGTATTATCATTAAAGGTGCAGATATTTGAATAAAAATATTAAGAGTTTGCCCTTGAGGTTAGGTTACAGCTTATTGATTCGTATCGTTCGCATGTACAGACTTATTTCAATGTCTAATAAATTAAAAATGACGTAAATAGTTAATAATATTTACGAATTGATTTGAAAGGGTATTTTCCGTAACTTTTTTTTACATGGTATAGGCCTAAACTTTCTCTCATAGCTTCAGCTAGGTACTCCCTGCTCAGATACATCCCGTATATCTACCTAGATAGGTAGGAAGAGCTACCTAGCCCTACCTCCATAATATCTTTTTGCAAATTTAAATGGGTGATAAATATACCAAGTATAAAAAAAGTCTTATAAAACATTTCTAATTATGCGAAGTCAACACATACATGACATACTAAAAGCACATAATTATAAGATAATACTAAAGTAAAGCAAAACCCCAACTGACGAAACTGTTGCTAAAAAATACGGAAAGGGGACGCTGCTGCCTATCTCCTTCTGGCAGTTCTCTTTCAGCCGTCTCTTACAACACCCATAGGAAAAGATGGGGTGGTGCTATTCTTTTAATGTACCGGCACCACATGACACAAATTTAATTTATCTAATTGAAAATTTCTGTTGTAGCCTTTTCATTCTATTTTTCAAGACAGTCGTACGTGTTGCGTCATCATACGTATAAAAAGACATGTCTGGTTGTTTCCTCGGTTGATAAAATATGGTCTACGGATTCTACTAGCGCCACCTGATGATTTGTTGATAAACTATTAGGTTCGTGGTTTCCTTTAGCGTTTGCTATAATACGCCATCTAGCGGTCACGTTTGAATTAAGTAACTCTGTATCTTTTTCATATCTTTTTATCGACTAAAAGCTGAGAAAAGAAAGGTGAAAAAAAATTGTTTTATGTAAAACTATCTCTTTGTTTCGTTTGGAGTTAGATTAAACTTGGATTGTTATTTTCTGTTTCTTTAAAAACTACTTTGTGCGTATCTCGGAACGTTGACACGAGCTGTCGGTTGTCAAGCGTGACAGCTGCTGTCACTGTCGCTTTAGTGTACTTTTTGTTTTTCGTGGACCTTGTTTGGATTGCATCAATTCCAAGTTTTCTTTCGTTTCATTGTCATTCTTTTAACTATAACAACCATCGGTGGGCGCGCAAAAAATGCGCGTATTTTGTCTGTATGGCTAGTTTGAATGTTGCAGAATGGACGCCGGATCAGGTGGCGGACTGGCTTTCAGGTTTGTGTGATGGTGCTGGTGCGGTGTTTTGTGGTTTAGTGTGGTGAGTCACGGTGGTGTGTGGTGTGCAGGGCTGGGGCCGTCGGTGGCGCGCTACGCGCCGGACCTGCGCTCGCGCGGGCTGGACGGGACCAAGCTGCTGATGCTGCGCTGCGACGACCTCGAATACCTGGGCATGCACATCATAGGTCACCAGGAGCTGCTGCTGGAGGCCGTCGAACACTTGAGAAACTTTGTAAGTCCTAAACGATTATATCATTCCTTGTACCACAAGTCATTAATTATTTTCCTGATGTTGTAGGATTTGGGAGATACACCAGATATCTAGAAAGTCCATTGTCATTAATAATTTATGATAAAGACCTCATTAGTGATTTAAAAAGCCCGAAGTTATAATTGTACAAGAAATTTTACATAAAGTCAGTCAAGCAGAACCTTCTATGTATGATTGTTTACACCTCAAAGAGTATCAAGATCATATGTACTTACACTTGAAAACAATTTCTCTGTATTAACAAATTACTCCTTGAAATTTGTTATTTCTTTTAGTAGTAGTGTTCATACATGTAAAACAACTACTTAAAAATATCTCTAATCTACAGTTTAGGAACTTGCATTGGACAAACCAAAAAAGTCTATTACATTTAAATAGCAATAAAGCTTTTCACTTACAGCTGCTTCATTTATTATTAGATTATATTAGTTAGATTCCTACTAAGGATTTAAAATGCTTAGCCATATTCAGTTTGGCCTTACAATTTATCGACCTAATAAAATATCAAAAGAAAATAAGACGGGCTGAAATCACAAGACAGATGAGGCTGAAATTGGTTATGACGAGACGTCAATCATGATGTTAAAAATGAGATCAGAATGACACAAGAAGATAAAATATGGATTTAAAATGATAAGTCTGTCAGTTTTATAGCTACAATTAGTTTTTGAATTAAATGAATAATGTTTTTAATCGAAAGCAAACTTAGTATGCCATAGGTGCTTATAATAATATTATTATGCAGCGATTAATATAATTTATTGTTCTGCTTATGGGTGCAACGAGTAAGTAAACAGCTGTGCTGGTAGCTTGAGTCATGTTATCCTTAAGAATCTGTTTTGATTGCTACCAGTGTTTATAGTGGGCCAGTGAGTCATCTGGCGGCCAAACGGCTGTGGTACTTATCACCAAGCTTATCTGTGGCATTGGGCTTATGGTCATTGTTATACGACATTGACTCATGTTATCATTTCAACCTAAAATTACTTTAAAACCTAATAATTTGGACTAGTCATACAATTGAAGAACGCTAATGTTTGTAGGTTAATTTTGTCTGTAATTATATATAATATTTTGAATTGTCAATTTATATTTATGCTGTTGTTTTTTTTGTTGTTTACAAGGTAGTACATATTGGGATATTGTTTGCTTTGATAATTAAAATTAGATTTTAATCCAATCTATTGATTATTTATTTTAAAAAGATTATATGAATAGCTTAAGTAATATAAATTTTTGTCAGAGTGCCTAATACCTTTACAAAAATATTATAAGTTACAATCAAATAAATTTAACCAACCAAAAAATTCAATATTATGGGTTACTTGAAAATACAATTCCGTGAATAATAATGTTTGGACTGTCTTAGGGTTCAAACCCGTGTTTTGTCAAAAATAAGTAACGACAAAAGTTAGTAAATAAAATCTATACTAATATTATAAAGCGGAATAGTTTGTTTGTTTGTTTGAATGCGCTAATCTCAGGAAGTACTGTTTCGAATTGAAAAAATCTTTTTGTGTTGGATAGTCCATTTATCGAGGAAGGCTTTTGGTTGTTTACAATTTAACACATTGACAGGATTGCTATTGTACCTACATACCATTGCTCCATCTATCTTTCTCCTGTTTAACCTAATGAGATTTTTCTTATACCAACTGGAATGAACAACAAGTTAACTGTGAATAGTGCTCATGATGCTTATCTATTTAATCATAGCAGATATTTACCATTTCATCTATATAGTACTGGCCTTATCATGTTCGAAATCCCAATCTTTGCAATTGCATAAATTTGTTTGATTTGATCGGGTATTTTTTTTTCTCAGTAAAAGACACTTATAGAAAGGGAATAAGATATCAAAGCTTTACGTTAAACAGACGCATAACCACGTCTATCCCCTTGAAGATGGTATCGAGCGTATGTTGTTAAATCGTGTCCGTTCCAGCATTACGAGTCGCGTCGCGAGTGCGTGCAGCAGCTGGCGGCGCGCGTGTCGGGCGCGGCCACGGCCCTCGCCCGCGCCCTGGCCCGCGCCGCTCGCCCCGACGCGCCGCTGCGCACGCAGGCGCTGGCCGACGTGGCCGCCGCCGTGCGCGCCGTCAAGCCGCTCGTCTGCTGGCTCGATAGGTACCGCCCTAGCCTCGTGAGTGACGCGCCACTCGCACGCAGGCGCTGGCCGACGTGGCGCTGCCGTGCGCGCCGTCAAGCCGCTCGTCTGCTGGCTCGACAGGTACCGCCCTAGCCTCGCGAGTGACGCGCCGCTTGCACGCAGGCGCTGGCCGACGTAGCCGCCGCCGTTCGCGCCGTCATACCGCTCGTCTGCTGGCTCGACAGGTACCGCCCGGCTAGCCTTGTGAGCCAAAGTTGACGACCTTAGCGCGACCGCTAAACGTTGTCATGAAAATAAAAGTAAATACATTGACGACCTTTATGATGGAGTCACACCGGATTTCAAGCTGACGCCTGCTCCTGGTTCGATCCTCGGACGACTCGAATGTAGAAAAAAATTATTTTTCCTATATTCTCAATTCTGGGTGTTTCTAGTACCTTGGTAGTGTATGACGACGTGCCCGAGCCTTTTGAGCTCGTTATAAGTATATTCAGGCTTTTTTTATAGAAGTGTTTCGTGTGCAGATGGCCGATGGCAGGTAGCGGCGGGGCGGCGCTAGGAGCCCGCAAGGCTCAGCTACTTCAGTTGGCGCTGGAGGCCGCCACGTGCGCGCAGCGGGACCGCTTCGCGGATCAGCCCGCCCGCGCTGTCGCCGCCGCCGCCGCCGCCGCAGCCGCCGCAGCGGATTACATCGTACAGGTACCCTCACTATATAGACTATACCTACACTTACACTAAACAACTCACACTGACACACACCAACCAGACCGCGCGCGCCGTGGCTGCCACTGCAGCGGAATACATCGTGCAGGTTCCCTCATTATACGTAATACTCCTACACTAACACCACACACCCTTATCGACAAGGCCGCGTGTGCTGTGGACGCCGCCGCCGCGGACTACATCGTGCTGGTGTTTACGCATACATAAAACTACCACACCCATACCACACACTCATTAGCCAGCCTGCGCGTGCCGTAGCCGCCTAAACAGTGCAGAGCTTCACACCCACACCATACCTACAGCACATGGCACGTACAAAACCGACCACCAATCCACCGATGTTTGCACCACCAGGCTTGTTAGCTAGACTTTGCGGTGTGATGAATGAGACGTTCAAAAACATTTCCTGCTCCAAGATTCCAATAAATCATTAATTACATGGCAATTAGTAATCGGGAAGCGTGGCAGGATATACAAAATATGTGTCAATTATTACATGCTAATGAGTAGTCCGAAAGCTAGGGAGGCGAGGACTGCCAGATTTAATTTGTGCGTTCCGAAACTGCACACGATGAAAAGACAGAACTAGACCCAGTGCACATATGACAGGCTAGATCGGGACTGGTGAACAATATTGTATTGAAACAACATGAATCTCTCGACGACCATGCTAATATTGCACGCTATATTCTTAAATACCCTAGCAATGATTCTCTTCAAAGTCAAGGAATTCGTTCAATCAAAGCGATATTCCACTACGTAAACCAAAACCAATCTGCATGTGTCCAAACACTAGGTACAACGTTACCTCATCGCAACAATTAATTAAAACGTAACCACTTAACAACTACTAGAAAAAAAGTAAACTCGTCAAAACTATGTAAGTAGTCATTTGCATGTGCAAGTTTACAAGTGGTTGCACATCACTGCATGTCTACTGTGTAACGTTTGAAACAACTCATATTAACGATATTGACTGTGGCAGTTGCACGTAAATTTGCATGACACAAGCATAATTAAAAATCCGAAAATTCAAAATTATTAGTTTGCCAGTATACAAGTCATAATGATCTTCAATTTATTGTAAGTATAATAAAGCAACCTGCATGCAGTTGTGCAAATTCTTTAGTCAAGGCAGCTTAAATATTATCAAGGAACTAGCTGTTCCCCGCGACTTCGTACGCGTCAATTTCAGTTTTTAAGATCGCGATTATTTTTTCAACATTTTTCACTGATGCTTCGCTCCTACTGGTCGCAGCGTGATGTTATATAGCCTAAAGCCTTCCTCGAGGCATGGACTATCCAACACAAAAAGAATTTTTCAATTCAAACCAGTACTTCCAGAGATTAGCGCGTTCAAACAAACAAACAAACAAACAAACTCTTCAGCTTTATAATATTAGTATAGATTAATATTAAATGATTTAGCTGTTGTTGTCAGGGGTTAGTATTGAAGGTCATTAAATTTCTTACTTTGGTCAATAATTCGACTACGACTCATATTTTTTATACAATTCATATATTTAGTTACAGTATAAAAACAATATTAAAATAGCCATTCAGTTACTACGGTTTTAAATTATCTAGTCTCTAGTTGTATTGTCTATTGCTTCTGGAAGGCTGTTAAACAAACTGATACACATATTATATACATTTTTCTTATCAATCACATTACATTGTTACCAACACATATTATACCAATACCAACACACACGTGTTTGTGGTTGTCATTTGCAGGAAGTCACGGACCCAATGATCCTCCAGCCGGCGTCGCTGGACGCGGTGACGCTGCGGCAGGGCGAGAAGCCGCTGGGCTTCAACGTGGTGCCGTCTTTCTGCGGCCACCACCAGCTCTGCGACATCCGCTTCGGCTCGCCCGCCCACGCGTCCGGGGCTGTGCACGACGGGGATGAGATCGTGCAGGTATCGTAGTATGCTGCTAGAAGGTCGAATCGATGAATCTAAATATATAAAAATGAAAACTGATTTAATGACTGACTGACTGACTGACTGACTGACTGACAGACATATCAACGCACAGCCCAAACTCCTGGGATTTAAAATCTGAAAATTTTCACCGTGCTTCCTTTTATAGTGTAGGTGAGCACTAAGAAAGGAATTTTGGAAATTCCGTCTCTAAGGGGGTAAAAAGGGCCCCACAATTTTGTATGAAACTCCGTCAGTTTTGAAGCTAAGTCGATGAAAATTGGTGTCCAGCTACCTGGTTAGAAATAATGAATGACGTCTTTCAGGATTTCTGAAAATTCTATCTTTAAGGGTATTAAAAATGGGGGCAAAGTTTACTCGGTTCCGCGTCATATCCATACTCTTTATTTCATATTTCATATTTATTTATTCACTACATAATATAATTTTGCAGACAATAAAGGCATGAAGATGTAATTAAATTATATTATGACCTCAACGAGGTATTCGTGATTATACAAATTATCATTTTAAATTATCTTAATTTAACATTCAAAATTTCTATTGCAAATTAAATAAAATAGTGTCAGCGCAGTAGTCAGTACCATAAACGTAGAATATAAGTCAGTACAATTTTACAAAATGTCAATAAATTATAATTACAGATGTCAAATTAGATAATGTCAAAATTAAAAGTCAAGGAAAAATCAATATTTTAAAGTAATAACTTAGAATAATAATAATGTCAATGGTATTAAATAATTAAATTTTATCATTAAAATATTCATTTAAGTTATAATATGCTTTTGTCACTAATATTTTCTTTAACTCTATTTCAAATTTATTACCTTGGAGGGCCTTTACAAAGTTAGGCAAATGATTGAATACCTTTACAGCCATATAATGTGGACCGCGCTTGTATAATGCAAGTCGGGCGGCAGGCAGAACAAAATCATTTGCGCGGCGCGAGGCATAACGGCTCGTCGTGTCGTCAAAATGATTAAAATATGTACTGTGTTTCTTTATAAAACGACACAATTCAAATATGTAGACGCATGTGACGGTGAGTAATTTATATTTTACAAATATCGTCCTACAAGTTTCTCTTGGCGTCGTGAATGTAATAATTCGAAGACATCTTTTTTGCAACACAGATACCGCGGACACATCGGTCGAGTTGCCCCAAAATATAATCCCGTACCCTATCCAAGCGGCAGCGTGGCTGTGATACGCAGTGAGCGCACACTCTTCGTTTGTTCTTTTGCGAAGTTCTCGCAGCGCATAAGAGAAGCTACTGAGCCTACTCACCAACATTTCCACATGTGGTTTCCACGTCAGCGTCGAGTCTATCGTGACTCCAAGCAGTGAAAATTTATTCACTTGTTCAATCACATGCCCCTGATAAAATATCGATAACATTTGTTCAACTCTTTGGTACGGCCTAAACTGCATCATTTTTGTTTTTCCGAAATTCAGTGAAAGACCTATTGTTTTTAATTCAAATACTATTTTTTGCAGAGATTCATTGATAATAGCTTGTTAGTTCTCTATATTATTTTGTTCGCAAGTAACTAAAAGAGTTGCATCGTCTGCAAATAGAATTACTTTTTGTGTGACAGCTGAAGGTAATTCATTTATATATGCTTAAAAAAAGCAAACAACCCAGGACACTGCCTTGAGGTATAGACCCAGTTATAAATTTAGTACATGACTTGATTTGATTTAATTCTTTAGTTTCTCTATTTAAATGTGATATCTGTACAAACTGCTTCCTATTTAAAAGATAAGAAGTGAGCCAAGATTTTGTTTTCCCTCGTATACCCAGTAAATCTAGTTTTTGTAATAATATATTATGTAATACACAATTATATGCTTTGGTGATATCCATATAAAGAGCCACAACACATTGATTTTTATTTAGAGCTGTTAGTATTTCAAGATTACACTCGAATATCGCAGTCGTAGTTGAACGATTTTTCCTAAACCCATGTTGATATGTGTTTAAAGCATTATATTTTTCAAGAAACTTGTAAACTCTTTGACATAATATTTTCTCAAAGATCTTTGAGATTACGGGTAAAAGGGCAATAGGGCGATAATTTTCAACATTAAGCTTGTCACTTTTTTTGAAAATAGGCTTTATAACAGCTATTTTTAAGGCATCGGGACATATGCCCTCATCATAAGACTGATTTATTAAAAAATTTAATGGTTTAACAAACTCATCTACACAGTATACCAGTAGAATACCCGGAATATCATCGTGCCCACATGAGTTATTGCGTTTAAGGCTTAATATAGCTTTTTTTAAGTCGAACTCTGTGACTTCACTTAAGTACATTGAGTTATGTAGGGGTGCGCCAAGACGATGAATAGGTGTATTGCTATTTTTGCCTGAACTAATACTTATAAAGTACTCGTTGAATGCTTGTGCAATCTTTGATGGTGATGTTTCATTTTTATTGTTATATTTTAAGCTTATATTTTCGTGTTTAGTGGCTTCATTGGGTTTTATTTTTTCCTTTATCATTCTCCACATTTCTTTATATTTGTTATTTGAGTTTTTAAGCCTATTTATGTGACATTTTCTTTTTTCTTTAGCAAGAACTTTTTTCAGTGTTGCATTGTATAATTTCGTGTAAGTTTTTAGGGCTTCACTTTTATAAGTAGTTGTAAGTAAGCGTAATATACGTTTATGATAACAACACTTCTTTAAACCTTTCGTAATCCACTTAGTGTTTCGTCTATTTTTAATAATAATTTTCTTTTGGGGAATATATATGTCTAATAGGTTCTTGATTGCATTTAAAAAAATATTATAGTTATCATTTACATTATTATTTAAGGTTAATATGTTACACCAATTTATTTTGCCCATGTTTTCCTTAAAATTGTCCATGTTATTTTTATGAAAAAATCGTTTATTTATTTTATATGAATATGAATTATTGCACATACTATTCCGTAATGGAACCTGTCCAATTAATGTGTGGTGGTCAGATATATAATATTTATTTACAGCCGCTTCCATGTTTACATTGGCAGTTTCTATGAACTGGTCAATACAAGATGAGCGTTTCTCGTGTCGGTTCCTTTATTAGGCATTGTAATCCAAAAGACTTTAACAAATTAATTAATTTCTGGGATAAATTTGTATTTTGTGTTATATCAATATTTATATCGCCTGCTATAATAATCTTTTTATTATTAGAATGCTTTGTAATAAGATGTAATAAAGCTTGCAACTGCAAAAAATATTTCTGGTCGGTATATTGATATAATTAATAAATTATATTTAATGATTTCTATTGCACAAAATTCTACTACAAACTCTACCGTAAATGATTGAATATCTAAGCGCTCTGTAGTTTCGATATAGTTCCTAGTAAATATAGCCACACCACCATGTCTACCTCTACCATGTGAACTGTTCTGTCGTATGAATTTAGCTCGTAATTCGTAGCCCTCCAACGTATAAAGATGATAGTTACGAGGGCGGGTCAATAAGTCCGTTACTTTTGGAATAAAGCACAGATTTTTTGATAAAGAAATCATTTTATTTTTCAACGTAGTCTCCCTTGAGCTCTATACACTTTGTCCAACGCTTCTCCAATTTTTTTATCCCTTCCAAAAAATATGATTTGTCGAGGTCCTCAAAATAGGCCTTTGTTTGCGAGATGACTTCATCATTGTAGTCAAATCTTTTTCCACCAAGCCATTTCTTCAGGTTTGGGAACAAAAAGTAGTCACTCGGAGCCAAATCTGGAGAATAGGGTGGATGAGGGAGCAATTCATAGCCCAATTCATGGATTTTTGCCATGGCAACTGCACATGTGTGCACCCTTGCATTGTCTTGGTGGAAAAGAACTTTTTTCTTGGCCAAATGAGGTCGGTTTTTATTCAAATCGTCATTGAAGCGGTCCAATAAGTTGGCATAATATTCCCCATTGATTGTTCTTCCCTTTTGAAGGTAGTCAATGTGGATTATCCCACGTGCATCCCAAAAAACAGTCGCCATAACTTTATTGGCTGACAAACCCACCTTGGCCTTCTTTGGCGCCGATTCACCCTTAGAAACCCACTGTTTTGACTGTTGTTTGGTCTCTAGTGTGTTGTGATGGATCCATGTTTCGTCCACGGTTACAAAACGGCTCAAAAACTCCTCCATATTGCAATTAAACAACGCCAAACCTTCCTGTGAAGTTGTTACACGATTGCGTTTGTGGTCGACTGTAAGCAAACGCGGCACCCATCTTGCGGAAAGCTTTCTCATGCCCAATTGATCTTTTAAAATTGAAACCACTGAGCCATGCGAGATCCCTACGGCTTCCACAATCTCTTGCACTTTCAATCTTCGGTCGGCCATCACCATATCGTGATTTTTTTCGATTGTGTCGGGTGTAGAGACCTCAACTGGGCGTCCAGGACGTTCGGCATCTTCAGTGCTTTTACGGCCACAACGAAATTCAGTAAACCACTTTTTTACCATTGAAATCGATGGTGCAGAGTCCCCATAGTATTTATCAAGCTTAGCCTTGGTCTCGGTAATGGTTTTTTTTCGCAAAAAATAATGCTTAATAAGCACACGAAATTCACCTTTTTCCATTTTTTCCTCAAATTACTGGGTAGTCTGATAAAAATAGCTGTCCAACACAAACTAACTGACGCAGCAAGTTCAAACTTTGATAGGAATCAACTGACAGATACCTGTTGACAGGAGTAATGTTGCTTTTTCAGTAAAGAGGTCAGAAATTCAAAAAGTCACGGACTTATTGACCCGCCCTCGTATTATGTAATAACCAGTGCTCAACTATCACAACAATGTCCATATCCGCATTCATCAAAAGTACATTTAATTCATCAATTTTATTTGTCAAACATTGAATATTTTGGCACATAATTTTACAGTAATTAGTCACGAAAGGAAGGCATATTTTCGTGGTCAATTGTTAATGTTGATGAATTTGAAATAACCTCTCGCCGCTGGCTGCCAGTCATCACTAGACTGTCACTACATATTTGTACTCTCTGACTTCACTTAGTTTGTTATGACATTCAATATGTCAATCAGAAAATAAATATTCTTACAAATAGAATGGTATTATTTTAGAATTTAATAATGGACACCGAAATGAATGAATTAGCTAAGTTAAAACGTACACGAACTTCAATTAAAGGCTGCATTACAAAATTCGGCAGACAAATACGACAAATTTCTAATTACGAATTAAAATAAGTGTGTGACTAGTGACAAGTTTACAAAATTACCAAGAATGATTTTGAAGAGATACGAATACAAATAATTTATATCACTGATGACCCACAGTTAGAAAATGAGATTGAAACGTATTATATCATATTTTTGTGCTCCACGGGATCCTTGTGAGTTACAATTTGAGGAGTTAGTTAAAATTCAGTTGGTAAATTATCAGCAACTCAAAATTGGACAGATTACTAGAAAATTTATTAGTAATGTTTGACGGAACTCTTGTTTGCATATCAAACTATAAAGCTCAATTAGTGCTTCAAGAAAATATGACACCAATTTTCATCTAGCCGCGACAAAGAAATAAGGAGGCTATGTAACAAAAATTTTAACATAACTTGAACATTCCTATTGGCTGTCTTATATATATTTACATAGAAAATAAATATTAATGCTTACAAACACAATGGTAATATTTAAAACTTAATCATTTTTGTTTATACGGTAGAGAAAAATGTTGGGAAATCGAAAAAAGTGTACAGTATAAAATTGGTGAGTGAATTTATTTATTTGTACAACCAACACTACAATATACGTATAATTCCATTACATGCAATATGCATGCAAAACGTAGGTAAAAATGGAGTAGGTAATGAAATATCGAATCTAATAAACTACACTGTTGTACCTTATGACATTAACAACTATGTATAATAAGCAATACAAAAATACTTCCTAAACTGGGCCCGTATCTCAGGCAGGAAAAGGTGACAGGTTTGTTGGAACCACACTAAGCAGTTGACTGGTGGATTAAATAAATATAGACTGGTAGACCATTTGACAAGCTTCCATTTAGTAGATAGTTTGATAAACTTCCATTTAGTAAGGTAGTTTTTTTTTCTTGGACGCACCGCTTTTGAGGGCCTGGCAAAGTTAGTTTGGTGATACTGCCTATATGAAGCACCCAAATTTTATTTTTAATTTATTTCCTCCATATTTAAAAAAACACACTTTAGAAACTTGATAACAAAACAATGAGAAAAAAAAATCACCTCACTTCATAATTCCGTGTTGCCTAACTTAGGAATAGCTACCATCACCCACCCACTATGAACCAAGCAGCAGTAATTTTAATGATGTTTCGCTGGCATCATTTGAAGCTGAAGAATTAAATAACAATTAAAGACACAAGGGTCAGTACAGACTAATCAGTTCTCTATCCTGTCAAGTTTCTGAACACTATTAATCCTGCTGATCATCCTCCATCTATCTATGCCTCGAATCCACATCCCTTATGAAAGTTTTGTGAAACACGTCAGCTTTATGCTATATGTTGTATAAATTTTGTAATGTTGTTTATAAGGATTTTTTGTAATTGAATATTTTAGGGGGTGAAAAACGACGGAAAATTGTGTGGTTAATTATTTGTGTCTAACATCATATTGAGGTACTTGAAACTTCGTCTATCGATCATGAAGGGAGAATGCCATAGGACTGGCTTTTTAAGAGCTCTACACCGATGTTGGTACTACCCCGTCTAAGTCCGTCGTCCACCGTCCGATCTAGGTCTTTTATCCAAACGTAGTATGCACGCAAATTGTCTTAGCAAAATCGCGTTTACAACGCTTATGGATCGAGAAAAAAGGATTTACCTACTTGGTTGGAAATTAAAAATGGTCTTCCAGGGCTCTACACCAGTGTTGATCATATTCGAATAAGGCCTTGCAAGCTGCTTTGAATGGTTTGTTGTACTACGGCATTGACAGTTTTGAAGCTTCAAATGATATTAGACTTCAGATTTCATGTAAATGCAAACAGATGTGGTGCGAGCTCGCTTGGACCACGGTACGCTAAGAGAACCAACACCGGATCCCAACAAACGATAGTATAAATCGGCCCCTTTCATCCAACTATGGTATCAGCATAACGGGCCCCGGTAAGCCGGCAACGACGTACCGGCTCCCACTATGTACCCACCACCACCTCAGTTGGCATGACAAAAACTTTGTAACAGATCAAATGCAACGCGTGCGAAGCCGCGGGCATCAGCTAGTATATTGTAATCCTAATCCTTCGTGAGAGAGCTCAACGAGCAGTGCTGAAAGTGATGGCATTTAAACCCTGTCGTTATCCAACGGCAGAAATTTATAAGTTATGGAAGGTTCTGTCCATACGTAAGCTATACATCCTAAATGTTATCCTTCGTTAGCACAAATCTCGTAATTTTAACTCTGAATTGGCTTTGAATATTAGATCATACAACAGAATATTCACCATAGAGAAATGTTCCACTAGATTGGCTAGAAGGCAGTATCTATACTTTAGTTCAGTGTTATAAAACAAAATAAACTATAAACTGCATATTTACAGTTTATCTCTTCGCGAGTGTAGGGGTGTTTTGTATGAGTGGCTATTTAGCCTCAAATATGAAGAAGTTGAGTCTATTATCTCCTAAAATGACACACACTCATACACAAACACGCACACACACACACACACACACACACACACACACACACACACACACACACACACACACGAACACCACACACACGCACATCTACTTATGCAAACACTTTGAATTGCTTTGTTTTACAGTTTAAATAGAAAAGTCTATATTTAATTTTATTCAATTTTTGTTATTTTATTCTGTGGTTCATCTGTTTTAAATGTGTTCGAGGTGGGCGTTAATAACTGCGACACAGTCTATGACTAATTGCAGTTATTATCGTAAATATGTTTCTGTTCAATGTTATAATCACAAATAAAATATTTTGTATTTGTATTTTGTTTTGTATTATTTACCCTACAATTTCATCAAAAAGTATGACAGTTCAGGGAATATAGAAATAGCTGGTGACCGAGGGTCGAGCCCTGAGGTATGCCACCTGCAATTCGTTAAAGTATTTGCATTTTGCATAACAAGTAGTTATGGTTTTTAGTAGACGTCAATCGATTCGTGTAAGAGTTCCACGTTCAGCCAGAAGATTGTATCGAAAACTTCGAAGTCAATATGAAGAGGCAATGTAGATTCTTCAAATTGTTATTATGTCACTTAGCCTCATGATGACTAATGGTATTCATAATATCCGAATTGCTCGCTGCTACTTCTTATACGGAATCCTTGGCTTACATAGTATGTCATTTATATTGTCTCCTTCTCCAGGTGGGCTCCCAGTGCGTGGTGGGGTGGAGCGGCGAGGCGGTGACCCGCGCGTGTATGTCTGCGGCTGCGGGGGCGGGGCCGGGGCCGGGGGCGGGGGCGGGGCCGGGCGGGGGCGAGCTGCCGCTGCGGCTGCGGCGCCGCGCCGCCCGGCCGCCGCCCGCCCTGGCCGCCCCGCACCGCCCGCGCCCGCTGCCACTGAGGCTGCACAGGTACTATCGCCTACGCGTTGACTGTGCGAGATATGGCGACTGAATCCTGTGATCCTCTGATGTTCGCAGTGTAATAGCAGCTTATGGTGGAGTTTTCGCAAGTATTTTATACAAACGATCACTATCATACGTTGGATTACAGAATTGTTCTCTGGATTTAATCTAACATTATTTTCAAACCGGTTAGTTAGGTGTTACACACGACTCGAGTATATGTCTATTATGCGTATCATTGTTTTTCCACAGCATAATGTCAACGGTCCGAAGCATCCGTCCGATGGAGAAAACGATACCGGAGGTGGAGAGCGTCGCGGCGGCGCCCTCCCCGCACTCGGCCTCGTCCAGCGACGAGAGCGAGCTGTCCCCGCCCGCCTCGCCCGACCCGCTGCACCCGCCGCACACGAGGTAAAAAAAAATCAGTTTAACTGCGTAAAAAGTGATCTTATGTGTCTTGTTATGGTGACCTGAGTGGTTTGTGCACTGAAGAAATGCACAGGTTATTTTTAACGCATATTCGCACTGAAACAGTCACAATTGACGGAGCTACAGACCCATCGCTGACTTGTTGGGAAAACATAGTTTGTCACTTAGGCTCACTCCTGTAAAGCAGTGCGTGTATCACAGTACCATATCTTACTCTTTTTGTTTTAATCTAAAGTGCTAACTATTTTGATTTCAGAATGTATCCGCCGAAGCCGCGATCGGTCGTGCAAAGACGTCACACTGTCAGCTGCGGCAGTCCATTATCAAAACGACCGAATCTTCCAATAGATCAGGTGAAAATGTGATTAATTGTCATTTTTATAATAACAGCCTAAATATTTAAAATAATTTAATATCTAATATTATAATTTCAGTTTTGGCGTCACCTACGAGAAAGAAATAAGTGGGAACGAGATGACTCGTCGGACCAAGATGACTCAACGCTCTATCGAAGAGATAAGGTATTTGTTGTCCACATTACCTCAAGGAAAACAGATAAACCTTCTCAAACTTAATTTATTAATCTTAGACATGTAGTAAATATCAATACTACAAGATAAGAGTTAGTTAAAAATGGCAACACTGAATTAGTGCAAGAATAAACCTTTTTTCTAAACTTTGTACAATGGTCCCTTTAATGTTTTTATCGCAATAATCTCATTTTTAAGCAATCTATTATTGAAATAGTATGATTCAAGGATTTGCGACTCTTTTCGGAAAAAAAATTTAGTCGACTTTGCGCAAATAAAAGTCTTGGGAACATTTTAAAATTTGTCATCATCACATACATCGTGATCGCCATATTCGCCATATTGTTCAAGCTTGATGAAATTTTGTTTTCTTAACACCTGCTTCCCAAAAACCGCCGAAGTTTGATTCGGGGCATTAAACTTGGGCGGCTTTTGTAAATGACTTTGTGGCTTCGTTTTTTAACAACATTGCCTAACGTAGCGGTGCGTGTGTGCAGGCGGCGTCGTACAGCACGGGGCTGGAGCTGTCTCCGCGCCCGCGCACGCTCGCCGCGCTGCCCGCCGCCGCCGCGCCCCCTCCCGCAGGTCAGTGCCCTCGCGCCGCCGCGCCCCCTCCCGCAGGTCAGTGCCCTCGCGCCGCCGCGCCCCCTCCCGCAGGTCAGTGCCCTCGCGCCGCCGCGCCCCCTCCCGCAGGTCAGTGCCCTCGCGCCGCCGCGCCCCCTCCCGCAGGTCAGTGCCCTCGCGCCGCCGCGCCCCCTCCCGCAGGTCAGTGCCCTCGCGCCGCCGCGCCCCCTCCCGCAGGTCAGTGCCCTCGCGCCGCCGCGCCCCCTCCCGCAGGTCAGTGCCCTCGCGCCGCCGCGCCCCCTCCCGCAGGTCAGTGCCCTCGCGCCGCCGCGCCCCCTCCCGCAGGTCAGTGCCGTCGCGCCGCCGCGCCCCCTCCCGCAGGTCAGTGCCGTCGCGCCGCCGCGCCCCCTCCCGCAGGTCAGTGCCCTCGCGCCGCCGCGCCCCCTCCTTCAGGTCAGTGCCCTCGCGCCGCCGCGCCCCCTCCCGCAGGTCAGTGCCCTCGCGCCGCCGCGCCCCCTCCCGCAGGTCAGTGCCCTCGCGCCGCCGCGCCCCCTCCCGCAGGTCAGTGCCCTCGCGCCGCCGCGCCCCCTCCCGCAGGTCAGTGCCCTCGCGCCGCCGCGCCCCCTCCCGCAGGTCAGTGCCCTCGCGCCGCCGCGCCCGTTCCCGCAGGTCAGTGCCCTCGCGCCGCCGCGCCCCCTCCCGCAGGTCAGTGCCCTCGCGCCGCCGCGCCCGTTCCCGCAGGTCAGTGCCCTCGCGCCGCCGCGCCCCCTCCCGCAGGTCAGTGCCCTCGCGCCGCCGCGCCCCCTCCCGCAGGTCAGTGCCCTCGCGCCGCCGCGCCCCCTCCCGCAGGTCAGTGCCCTCGCGCCGCCGCGCCCCCTCCCGCAGGTCAGTGCCCTCGCGCCGCCGCGCCCCCTCGCGCAGGTCAGTGCCCTCGTGCCGCCGCGCCCCCTCCCGCAGGTCAGTGCCCTCGCGCCGCCGCGCCCCCTCCCGCAGGTCAGTGCCCTCGCGCCGCCGCGCCCGTTCCCGCAGGTCAGTGCCCTCGCGCCGCCGCGCCCCCTCCCGCAGGTCAGTGCCCTCGCGCCGCCGCGCCCGTTCCCGCAGGTCAGTGCCCCCGCAGGTCAATGCCCTCCCGTAGGTCAGTGTCCTCTCGCCCGTCAGTAGTGCCTGCCCGCGGGTCAGTGCCCACCCACAAATCAGAGGCCGCCTTCAGGCCCGTCAGTGTCTTTTTGCAGGTTGACCTTTTGTGCAAATAGGAACAGAGGAAAGGAATACACAAGTCAATGCACTCTTACGCAAGTAGCTATTGGACAGAGGTGAAACTTTGTATAGCTTAATTGGATCAATGCCTGCCTCAATCCCACAAACTATTCGTTTTCAAAGTTCTTCACACACGACATTTCTAATGTACTGTCAAAATGAGACACAATTACTATTACAATTAAAAACTGTAAAAAAATATTTAAAAAAATAGAAAAAATACTATAAAAATCATTACCACAAACAACTTTACTTTGTGTTTTACAATTTTAGAATTATATTACTGTCTATATGAAGTTCGATAAACTTTTCATTGGCACGCGTATTAAACGCATTCGCGTACCCGTACGGGTAAGACTCAATATGCAGTAAATTTTGCTATACATACTATCATTATATAGCTTTTAGTGAAAGATTCATATCAGTTCAAATATTCATCGCTCTTTTGGTGTAGCGAGTATGACATCGTCGTCGAGTCGCGGGCGGCTGGACAAGAGCCACTCGACGCCCGCCTACGACGCGGCCGCGCCCGCCCCCGCCGCGCCGCCCGCCCCCGAGGCGCCGCCCGCGCGCAGCCCGCCGCACAGGTAACGCCTCCCAGCTAGTGTTCTAGAAACCTATTGGCTTTTAACTTTTTTTAAACGGTAGCCTACCTACTAGGCTTGAAAGGCTAAAAGCCTAAAAAAGCTCTTGGGCCCTTAGTTAGGCTAGGCATATTTAATAACCTTTCTCGGTGTACCCGAGGGCTATACTAAAGGCTTTTGGCGTTTTATAAAGTTACGTGCGTAAATAAAAAAACTTGAAAGGCTAAAGCCTAAAATGGTGTATACTTTGACGTCATATTCTTTTCAGGTACACACATCAAGATTTTTTTATAGATATATTGCCAAAACACATAAGGATTATGATATAAGTATATATCGATTTCGACACCAGTAATATTACTTATTGCAAATAGACATCCTTTTTATGATTAAAACGTTATTTTGATATAAATTTGGTAGACAATAGAAAACATGATATCATTAGCGTATCCAGCAAAATATTAGGGGTTAAAGTATGAAATTGCCGTTTTGTATGGACGAAATCGAGAAAAGTCATTTTTTCATACTAACAATTTTTTAGTTTTTTTAAAAACGCCTGAACCGTTTTCGATGCAATTAAAGGTGAAAGTTAGATGGTTATAAAGCTACGCATTATAGTATTTAAATTTCTGAAAATCAAAGTATATAATACAAATATACTTAATTATAGCAAGAAGGTCAGCTGACACATTGTAAGGGGTCTTTTCAACGACTTCCTTTGAAGTAATAGGCACTAGTATTGCATTTTTTTTTAGTCAAAAGTTACTTTATTTAGTTTTTGATACAATACAAAAAGAATTACGCAATAATATGACTATACTTAAGAACTATAAACAAAATAAAAAGTGGGAAAATAATCGGCAATTTCATACTTTAACCCCATTATAAAATACAATTATTTATGTTCATTTGATAATGTATATTTGAGATTTTTTAGGCTAAAGGTCCTGAATTTAATCATAATGTCGTCGCTTTTTCTTATGTTAAACTAATGTAAATAAAGTGATATTTAATTATGTGATCTTTAAAAACTGTTCCTCTATCTGATGATGTACTATCAATTACCCAGTCGCTCCCAACGTATACGTGATATGACATTTTAAATACAAACAAAAATACTCAACGACTTAATGATGTTTCACAGGTTTTACGTGTACCCACAGTAGCTGCAAATGCTATAGTTGCATAGTTGCTTTGATTGTTGATTACATATTTAGTAGGATTGTCAAATTTATTTTACTTAGTAAGCCATAACATGTAATTGTTGTTTGTTCCAAATAAAAAAAAAATGTACTGTGCTTACTGTTATGACTTTTATTACAATGAGTACCTTCACAATGATTTCAGTCCTACAATACTTGTCCATTCTGCCGAGAAAGCAGACCAAATACTAGACTTCAAGAAGTCTAGTTCGCAAATCGGCGAGGCGATCATGCAGCAGCATCACCGCCGCCCCGGCGACGATCCAGTTGACCCCCACGACCCTCACGACCCTCACGACCCTCACGACCCTCACGACCCTCACGACCCTCACGACCGCCTAGAACTCAACGACCACGATCACGAGACAAACAAGGAAAGGATCCTAGAGACGATCAACATCGCCATGATGGAGCACAGAAGGAGATCCATGATGGAGAGAGCGGTGGAAAACGAAAGATTGAAGTATTTTGGTAGTGACAGGGTGGTACACGATGATCTGCAGAGTCCGCTGTCGAGTGGAGACGAACAGAAGATACCTCCTAGGTAAGTTTAGGCTTAGGATACTACTTTTAAACTTTCGCGTTACATAATTATTTGAAAATCAATGTTGAGGATACTGACGTAATATAGCAAGTAAAATGGCTAATTTTTTAGGGATTCAAAAAAGGTTATTTATACATTTTTAAAACGGCAGTTTAGAAAAAAGATATTCAATTTACAAAAATAAACACATTGATGAAATATTAATCAACAGAACGCAGCCATTTTAAAAACATACTTACACAAATGTTCCATTTTAAGGAGGTACATGTCGAGTAAGATTTACTTATTTAAGTTCGTAACTGTTTTTACAGTTAGTGCTATTCATAACATTGAACTACTATGATTTAGAAAGCAATCAACACTGATTAAATAACATGATTAATATGTTTTGAATGAAAGATAAAAAAAGGAAAATGTTTGAATCATTCGTGTAAGCAGTATTCGCGTAAAACGAAATATTTTAAATCTTGGTAATAAGTAACATCTGTCAAAACAAAATGACCGCGCCATTAAATATGAATTTATTTTCGCAAGTCTTCGTTTGTTGCGCTTGCGCCGATGTGTACTGAGGGATTCTTTTTCTTGTTTAATACCTCTGACAACTGTGCATTTACATGGATATCTGTTTCCTTGCCCACGCGATTACTCGCGCTAACCCTATACGAAAGCGGATTTTGTTGATTGATTACTTTTATGCCGCCTTGTTGCCACTACTTCTGAAGAGATATACGACCTCAAAATAGACTGGTCATAGATAGACCATTGATTTCGCAGTGAGTCACAAAATGTAATTGTAGGCATGACGCCCATCAATGTTTGAAAGTAACAATCTAAAGTTTTGTAGTTTAGGGACATCCACCAATCCATTAATTTAATCTAATATCAGTTCAGGCATCTATTTACAAAGATCTATAATAAGATTTTTTATCGAAATGCCCGTAAACTGATGCCAAATAATCAGCAAGTAATCGGCCATTATGACGTTTGCATAAGGTTTATATTTCTTTGACAATTAAGGTAGAATACAAGGATAATGTCATAATTTACTTAAATTCCCGACTGCCGAATAAAACTATATTTTAAATACTAATTTGTGCACACAAAAGCAGTTCTTGTAAAATATTTGGATTGTTATCTAACAACAAAACAAAAAGTGATTTAACAAGTCAACTCATGTATGGGCAGTGGTCATTTTATTCATGTGGTCCTTCTTTACTATTAAACAAGCTTTCGAGACAGTCAAAGTCACCACGAGTACATTCATTATTATTTACTTGTTTTTTTTTATTAGCCAAGTTACATGAGTGTTATTTTAGATAAAGGGCGGTTTCAAATTAGCGTTTTATAGGAGCGTATAAGCTTTTGGAAGCGCATGCACCCGCGTACATGTATGGTTTTGTTTTCTTCCAGCGTTGACGCGCATATAAGATCGTGTAAGTGTGAGCGAGTACATGTCTTAATCATTTTCCGAGTGAATTTGTGGAAATTCGCTTTAAATGCTCGATGAAGGCCTTCGTGACAGTGTGACGTACACGCCAGTTTTCAAGGTGTCAACTGCTACGAGTCGAAAAAAAAGTGTTTTTTACTTTTCGGGTCTGAGTGTTTGTGGTACCCTCGTTGTTTCTGATTTCCACAGTACGAGTGCTTTAAATAGTTAGGTACTCACTTTGGGATAAGAACAATGTATGTGATGTTGTCAACATTAACTCATTAATGTAGCACATGTATTAAATATAGTAAAAATAAACATGTATTAAAAATATTTAGACAAACATTGAATCTCCTCCTTTTTTTAAAGTCAGTTTAAAACGAGCACAAACGTGATAAAAAACCGGCCATATAACGTTGTTTCATTATATGATTGAGTGAGAATAACAAAAATCTTAGGCTAATTTTTTATTTTTATTTTTATTTTATTTTATTTTATTTTATTTTATTTAGAAAACCAACAGCGTATATATAAAGTATGTAACATTTTATAAAAGTTTGACAATTATATGGCCAATAACAGGTTTCCCTCTAAACAATGCTAGTAATACAGTTAAACAATGTCGCCGGGGAGCTGCCCCGGTCTTTAGGCTAACAAACAACCTTTTGTACCAATTATCATAATGCAATCCATACGAATTATTTTAACTTAATTCTGAAAATATTCCACTATAGTTACAGGTTATATGCATTTACATATGCATACATACACACACACTCACATACACACATGCATAACCAATCTTAGTCATGTAAGAAATTGTGTTGTGCTATAGGTACATATACGAGTAGGTAGTTAAAAATAACATAACAAAGATCACCTCAATAAAGATTTAGTAACTTGCAATTTAAAATTTCGCTTACTGGTTGCAAAAATATCGATGCCTTTAAAATAGGTGTTGTAAGTACGGACAAGGCGTATAAGAACAGAGTTTTTTAAATAATTAGTTTTACACCGTGGAATCTGCGAAAGAGGCGTGTTTCGAGTTCGATATTTAGGAGTGCGAAACGTTACTTCAGACAAAAGTTGCGGGCAGTCGATATTGCTATTAAGTATGTCGTGCAGCAGTCCCATATCCAACACTAGACGCCTCTGCTCCAATGTAAGAAGCTTATGTTCCTTGCAGCTATCCCTATAATCTTCCGAAGTGTTGCGACAGCGGTAATTCAAATGCTTAACAAACTTTCTCTGTATTCCTTCCAGGCGGTTCCTATGTGTAACGTATTGGGGTGACCATATAGGACTAGCATACTCCAAGACACTCCTCCCATACGCGAAGTAAACGGCTTTTATTGCTGTAATCGACGAAAATGGCTTACATACACGAAGGACAAAGCCCAAATTTGAGTACGCCTTCCTAAAAGTATTTTCAATGTGCTCATTTAAGTTAATTTTTTGGTCAAAATACACTCCTAAATCTCTTATACTTTGTTTTCTTTTTATTTGTACTTTGTTAAAGTCATAATTTTGAATAATAGGCTTTTGCCTTCGCGTAAATGTTATACACTCACACTTATTAACAACATAAGTGTTAATAACACTTATGTTGTTAATATTATAATACTCAGATAAGCGGTTTAAATCATCTTGGACAAGAGAACAGTCTTGAAGACTGTTAATTCTACAAAAAATCTTTTTGTCATCCGCGTACATGAGGTAGTTTGAGTGTAGCAAGCATGAACCTATATCGTACAAGTAGCTATTGTAAAATAAGGGCCCCAAATGGGATCCTTGCGGGACACCTGTAGGTACATCAATATAATTAGAGCGATAGCCACCCACAACAACCGCCTGAGAACGATTCGCAAGGTAAGATTTAATCCACCGGAGTAAGTCACCGTGGATACCCAGTGTTTGTAATTTGTTTAGCAGGATCACGTGATCCACCCGATCAAATGCTTTCTCAAAATCAGTGTAGATCACGTCAACCTGTCCCCCACCCTCCATATTGCCCAGTACAAAACTGGAGAAACATGCCAGGTTAGTAGTAGTGGAGCGCCCTCTTAAAAAACCGTGTTGTTGCTCGGGAATTGAACGAGATAAAGTAGCATAAATTTCATTATAGACAATTTTTTCTAATAGCTTCGCTGCGGCATTTAGGATAGAAATACCCCTATAGTTCCTTATATCCGTACGTGACCCCTTTTTATGCACTGGCACTATGTGAGCCGTCTTCCATTTATGTGGGAATGAACCCTCGCGCAAGGAACGATTAAATATTATGCTTAGGGGGAGAGCTAGTGACTCAGAACAATTTGACCAAAATATTACCGGTAGCCCGTCACTGCCAGCCCCCTTAGTAGTATCTAGTGATTTTAACATTCCTTGCACGGATAGTGCAGTCGTTTGTACGTTAGATACTACGTCATTACATAACAAATTTTTATTTGTGGGTATATAATTATTGCAGGGCACCCCAAAGACACTCTGAAAAAATTCATTAAATGCGTTACAGATATCCACTCCGTCTGTATATTCCGTTTCTCCTAAAAACATCTTCCTAGGATAAGATGATCCGCCACGCACAGCTTTCACGAAAGTCCAGAATACCTTGGGCCGCCCTACAATTTTTTCTTCACAGTTAGAAGTAAACGTTTTGTAGCATTCCATTTGTACGCGTCGTTCCCTTGAACGCAAGATAGAAAATTCGTTATAATCTAAACGGTTCCCATATTTTTTCCACCGATAATGAGCTTTTGTTTTTTCTTTAATTATTTTAATTAATGCTGGTGAATACCATTTAGGATATGTTCGTTTGCCATGATTACGAATGAGAGGGACATACATATCTACACAATCATTTATTATATTATACATAGCATCAACGGCCTTGTCGATAGTGCATATACTCAAAAGATGTACCCAGTCCTGTTCAAGGAGATATTGATTAATACTATGGAAACGCGCCTTTTTAAAATTTCGTCTAATTGTAGGAGCATCTCGTAAAGGGACTAAATTTAAGTCCAGAACCGTAACGCAAAGCGATGGATGTGCGCGGTCCTCCTTCAACAGTAGCATACTAACGGAAGTAATGTTTATAGGGAGATTAGAAAATACGAGATCCAGGGTATTGCCGGAGTAATTTTTAAGAATGTTATATTGCTTTAATCCTAAAAATGCTGTCGCTCCTATCAATTGTTTACCTGCCTCCTGTACGTCAACTGATCCCTGTTTCAAAATAGTATATCTATTTGAGCTCCAGGACAAACATGGAAGGTTAAAGTCGCCTATTAAAATGAAGTTATCATTGGGACAAATCTCAAATACACTTTGGACTGTTTCACAAATTATATTTATGTCGGAGGGTATTCGGTGTGAATCGGGAGGAATGTAAACTGCGCATAGGTGTAAGTCAACTCCAGAACGGTTTCTCGACGGTATCTTAACCCATAACAGCTCAACAGACGCACACGAGTTTATGTCCTTAATCACGGCGCCGAGCGCACGCCTTACCAACACCAACACTCCGCCACCTGTACTCTTATCAGTAGCATTCAAATTTCGGTCCGCCCTAAAAACATCGTACCTATCATCGCACAATTCACCGTCAAAAATACCGCTATGCAGCCACGATTCCGTCACGACAATTACGTCATAGTCATTATTTAAGATACCAAGTCGTAATTCACTACATTTAGTCCTGAGACCACGAACGTTTTGATAATATATATTTATGAATTTAGTAGTCATTGCAAACAGTAAAATAATACAAACATATTAGGTTTGAAACAATTCCAAAGTGAATATAATTCACTGTAAAACATGATGCACTGCTGCACATTAATGATGAAGGATACTTTCACTAAGTGACTTAGAATTATCAATACAATATTAGACAAGTAATTATTCAAATTAAAATGACGGATATCAAGGCTAGCACAGCGAACAACTCTCAGCGCTTCATATGGGTAGATTTTACGACGACAACTTTGGAATGGCATGACTGATAATAATTTTAACCGATTTATTAGGCGGTGGCATAAGATATTTCTACTGGCTATCAGTATTAAACTACACGCTATAAATAAGGGTGCGTTTCTACAATGAGGTTCTATTATTATGTTTATGTAAATAAATGAAAAAAATATATTAAGAATTGACTGTTTTATGATTACTTTATGTAACTTATGCTTGTTTTCAATAAAATAAATATGTTTTACGTTGAGATAGGCACAGCTCAAAGACAACAAAAAAGGCATCGATAGGTCCGCACAATGATATTTAAAAAAGATTAAAACTAAATTATACGGTTTTCTATATAATTGAAATGATCTTTGCTTTATCAAATTATTTATATGGTGTGTGTTGACAACGAGACCAAAAAATCGCACGTGTATCTCGCGCATGCAAAATACAGTCACACTGCAAGTCATTGTAAATAAAATGTTTCGCTCGTACAATGCCAAATAGTATGTTTTTACAGATATTGAACATTGTTGCAAATGAAATATACAAAGGGTTGCTTTTACAGTTTTTGTGAGAATAAATATTAGAAAAACGTGCATTATGTAAGAAACGAAACAAAGAGTAATAATAAGGTTGAATGGTATTACATTATCTTCTGAAGGTCCCTTTCCTGTGCTATCTGTACGGCAGGTGACGTATCGTTTTTTCGTAGGAAAACTCTCCCATTTTTTGTCCACACGTATTGGAAATTCTTAAGTTTTGCAGTTTCTCTGCATTTCTTCAATAAAAGCTTATTGTATTGCGTAAGATGTTCGTTGACATATACTCTGCCGACGTTACCATGCATCCCTATATCTCGGTTTGTTAAGCGAATCTTCCGAGTGCCAGCAATCATATTATCCTTCAAGAGGCGAGTTTTCAGTTTAACAATAATGTTTCTCGGACGCCCTTGTTGTTTAAGTTTAGGTGTTATTCGGTGGATATCCAAGATATCTTCAGGTAATACAGTAACGCCAGCGCACTTGGCTATAGACTGAATAACATCGAGCAATATCTCATCTTTCTTTTCTGGGACACCGACGATTTCCAAATTTATTAAACGATCTCTTTAATTATTGGTGTTAAGCTCCAATTGTAACTGCCTGTTATCGTTTGCCAACGCATCTATTCTAGACTCGAGAGACTCAAGTGCTTTCTTCCCAACTGCTACGGATTCCAGTCTTTTATTAAGTGTATCAAACTGGTCGCTATGAAACTGCATTGAGTTTTCCAGTGCGCTGACCTGTTCTTGAGTCTGGTTATGCTTAGACTGTAATGTGGTAACAGATTTTTGATTTCTTGGTACTCATGCCGGATACTATTTATTTCAGATCTTACTTCCGAGAATGACACGTTGAGTTTTTCTAAATCACTTCTAAGTACAGTTTCCAGATCACTTTTGACTTTCATGATACTATCCTGCATTTCAGCTTTTAATTGTTGCATGGTATTTTTCATATCGGAACTGAAGTCCTTGAAGGCTTCTGAAAGATCGTCTTCATGTTTACGTTTACGCAGCGTTATGTTATGTCCTTCAGTTGACTTGCTAATATCAGGATTGGAGTTATACTGTTTGGTTGGCGAATAAAAAATTGTAAAAAGACACTTCTATGATCTTGTTATTCTTTGATAAAGGCAATTTTTCAATTATCGATCAATGTGCGCGGTAATAAGAATTACATTTGAATAACTAGCACGGAGCACTTCCAGCGACACGTCCACTCTGTACGAATATCGAATGGCGAAAAAAGCTAAGTTCAAATGGTTGCGTTTTTACGCGCGTAAAGAACTACTGTATAAATTCATCAGACTGTTCACATGAATGCGCGTGTCTACACACAGTTCTTTACGCGCTTAAAGATGAACATTCGTCAACTTGCCACTGTATGTGCATCAGATGGGCGCGTCCGGAGCGCGCGCCGTCCCCGCCCCCGCGGCCGGTGGCCCCCCGCGCGCCCCCCGCCTGCCCCGTGACCCCCGCCTACCCCGCGCTGCGCAGCGTGCCCCGCGAGCCGCCCCCGCCCGCGCCGCACCGCCCCGCACGGCCTCTGCACGCTAGCCAGGTACTGCACACTTTTTATTAGGATTAAAATAAAGATGTATTTAAACTGAAATTGTATATTTCTTTACTCTACAGATATCCCTACCACTCCGTCACATAACAAAGCACGACATCAAAGTGATTCCTAGCGACCGGCGTGAGTTTCCGCCGATTAACGCCGAGGTGGAGTACCCCGCGTGCCCCCCGTCCCCAGTGGCCCCCGTGGCCCCCGAGCGCAAGAGGGACACGGAGGGAGGGGGCCTCGCGCTATCGCCGTCCTCCGCGTCCGTCAAGAGCATATTCCCCTCGTCCAAGTCTCGTAGCTTGAAGAAGAAGAATTCGATTCTAGCGAGTGAGTTGATAAGTGCTTTTATTTGCAGTAATGTAAAAGTTTTGATGAACGACTAATAATAATAACCATGCATTCTTAAGCATCTATCAGGATAACTTCAAATTAGATTGAAAACAGTTTTGGATTGTGAACCCCCTAAAATGGCTAAGAAATTCTTCGTCTCGCGGTTTTGATACTTCACATTATACATTTATAGTAAATGTTTGTAAAAAAAAACAGATCTGTTTTGGTTTGTAGGAAGTTATGAAGATTATGAAGGTTTAGGAATTTGGGTAGGTCACAATCACAAATGTTACAATGAAGTAAAAAACTCACGCTTTTACCCGCGGCGCCGCGGCGGTGGGTGAGGCAACGTCGCGATCGCAGCCGGTCTGCTTTGCTTTGCGTTTACTTGTCCGCTACGGTTTTGAAGATGCAGCGGACTACGTCGGCTACGACTGCTACGACGCGCTACGACAGTTAGGGCTACAAATAGTGATTTTATCTACGATTTCAAGTTTTTAGTATAACAACCGCGCTATAGAGCCTGATTTAGAGTATTTTGCTTGGCAGAGCGCTATAAAAATATGCACACGACGTGCATTAAACGACTACGACAGCTATGACTGGCTAGGACAGCAGAACTGAGTACAAATATGCCCGTATGGTGTTATTGCGTGTTTATTGCGTGTAGTTTAGAGTGTAAATTGAGTGTAAGTTTTAACTACTTTTAAACTTTCGCGTTGCATAATTATTTGAAACGATAACGTTAATTAAACGCGATTGAGTGTAAGTTTTGTTTGACAGAGCGTCGGCGCGTGCCGGCAGGCGTGGTGGAGGCGGCGGGCGTCGCCGTGCCGCCGGGAGGCGTGTGGCAGCGCGTGCGGCCGCCGCGGGGGCCCGCGCGCTGGGCGCCCCGCCGCCTGCTGCTGGCGCACGCCGCGCTCTACGCGTACCGCGCGCCCACGGTGAGTGCCCCCCGAGCCGCGGGGCCCCGGGGGCAGCGGGGCCCGCGCGCTGGGCGCCCCGCCGCCTGCTGCTGGCGCACGCCGCGCTCTACGCGTACCGCGCGCCCACGGTGAGTGCCCCCCGAGCCGCGGGGCCCCGGGGGCAGCGGGGCCCGCGCGCTGGGCGCCCCGCCGCCTGCTGCTGGCGCACGCCGCGCTCTACGCGTACCGCGCGCCCACGGTGAGTGCCCCCCGAGCCGCGGGGCCCCGGGGGCAGCGGGGCCCGCGCGCTGGGCGCCCCGCCGCCTGCTGCTGGCGCACGCCGCGCTCTACGCGTACCGCGCGCCCACGGTGAGTGCCCCCCGAGCCGCGGGGCCCCGGGGGCAGCGGGGCCCGCGCGCTGGGCGCCCCGCCGCCTGCTGCTGGCGCACGCCGCGCTCTACGCGTACCGCGCGCCCACGGTGAGTGCCCCCCGAGCCGCGGGGCCCCGGGGGCAGCGGGGCCCGCGCGCTGGGCGCCCCGCCGCCTGCTGCTGGCGCACGCCGCGCTCTACGCGTACCGCGCGCCCACGGTGAGTGCCCCCCGAGCCGCGGGGCCCCGGGGGCAGCGGGGCCCGCGCGCTGGGCGCCCCGCCGCCTGCTGCTGGCGCACGCCGCGCTCTACGCGTACCGCGCGCCCACGGTGAGTGCCCCCCGAGCCGCGGGGCCCCGGGGGCAGCGGGGCCCGCGCGCTGGGCGCCCCGCCGCCTGCTGCTGGCGCACGCCGCGCTCTACGCGTACCGCGCGCCCACGGTGAGTGCCCCCCGAGCCGCGGGGCCCCGGGGGCAGCGGGGCCCGCGCGCTGGGCGCCCCGCCGCCTGCTGCTGGCGCACGCCGCGTTCTACGCGTACCGCGCGCCCACGGTGAGTGCCCCCCGAGCCGCGGGGCCCCGGGGGCAGCGGGGCCCGCGCGCTGGGCGCCCCGCCGCCTGCTGCTGGCGCACGCCGCGCTCTACGCGTACCGCGCGCCCACGGTGAGTGCCCCCCGAGCCGCGGGGCCCCGGGGGCAGCGGGGCCCGCGCGCTGGGCGCCCCGCCGCCTGCTGCTGGCGCACGCCGCGCTCTACGCGTACCGCGCGCCCACGGTGAGTGCCCCCCGAGCCGCGGGGCCCCGGGGGCAGCGGGGCCCGCGCGCTGGGCGCCCCGCCGCCTGCTGCTGGCGCACGCCGCGCTCTACGCGTACCGCGCGCCCACGGTGAGTGCCCCCCGAGCCGCGGGGCCCCGGGGGCAGCGGGGCCCGCGCGCTGGGCGCCCCGCCGCCTGCTGCTGGCGCACGCCGCGCTCTACGCGTACCGCGCGCCCACGGTGAGTGCCCCCCGTGCCGCGGGGCCCCGGGGGTAGCTGCTTTAATAAAAGATGACAATATTTCATAAAATGGTCGTGATGTTGGTTGTCTTCTTGCTAACATAGATTGTCGTGTCCCCAGATATGATTTTGGAATAAAGAACAAAAATGGTGTTTTTAAACATAGTGTGTACACCCGCAGGCGCTGAAGGCAGACTGCATGATCCACCTGGCGGGCTGCACGGTGAGCGCGGCGGGCGAGGTGCGCTCGCGCGACCACTGCTTCAAGGTGTACCACACCGGCAGCGCCTTCTACTTCGCGTGCGCCTCGCGCGACGCCATGCTGGGCTGGATGCAGCTGCTGCAGCGCGCCACGCTCGCCCGCCCCGAGGTGAGCCCCAGGTCTACACGCCGGCCCGCCCCGAGGTGAGCCCCAGGTCTACACGCCGGCCCGCCCCGAGGTGAGCCCCAGGTCTACACGCCGGCCCGCCCCGAGGTGAGCCCCAGGTCTACACGCCGGCCCGCCCCGAGGTGAGCCCCAGGTCTACATGCCGGCCCGCCCCGAGGTGAGCCCCAGGTCTACACGCCGGCCCGCCCCGAGGTGAGCCCCAGGTCTACACGCCGGCCCGCCCCGAGGTGAGCCCCAGGTCTACACGCCGGCCCGCCCCGAGGTGAGCCCCAGGTCTACACGCCGGCCCGCCCCGAGGTGAGCCCCAGGTCTACACGCCGGCCCGCCCCGAGGTGAGCCCCAGGTCTACACGCCGGCCCGCCCCGAGGTGAGCCCCAGGTCTACACGCCGGCCCGCCCCGAGGTGAGCCCCAGGTCTACACGCCGCCCGCCCCGAGGTGAGCCCCAGGTCTACACGCCGCCCGCCCCGAGGTGAGCCCCAGGTCTACACGCCGGCCCGCCCCGAGGTGAGCCCCAGGTCTACACGCCGGCCCGCCCCGAGGTGAGCCCCAGGTCTACACGCCGGCCCGCCCCGAGGTGAGCCCCAGGTCTACACGCCGGCCCGCCCCGAGGTGAGCCCCAGGTCTACACGCCGGCCCGCCCCGAGGTGAGCCCCAGGTCTACACGCCGCCCGCCCCGAGGTGAGCCCCAGGTCTACACGCCGCCCGCCCCGAGGTGAGCCCCAGGTCTACACGCCGGCCCGCCCCGAGGTGAGCCCCAGGTCTACACGCCGGCCCGCCCGAGGTAAGCCCCAGGTCTACACGCCGGCCCGCCCCGAGGTGAGCCCCAGGTCTACACGCCGGCCCGCCCGAGGTGAGCCCCAGGTCTACACGCCGGCCCGCCCCGAGGTGAGCCCCAGGTCTACACGCCGGCCCGCCCCGAGGTGAGCCCCAGGTCTACACGCCGGCCCGCCCCGAGGTGAGCCCCAGGTCTACACGCCGGCCCGCCCGAGGTGAGCCCCAGGTCTACACGCCGGCCCGCCCCGAGGTGAGCCCCAGGTCTACACGCCGGCCCGCCCCGAGGTGAGCCCCAGGTCTACACGCCGGCCCGCCCCGAGGTGAGCCCCAGGTCTACACGCCGGCCCGCCCCGAGGTGAGCCCCAGGTTTACACGCCGGCCCGCCCCGAGGTGAGCCCTAGGTCTACACGCCGGCCCGCCCCGAGGTGGGCCCCAGGTCTACACGCTGTGTTGTGTTTCGCAACTTGGTGTCAAGTGACCGTCCACGAAACCGACGATGTACAACACCCTTCGGCCAAAATTCTGCCTGCATGAAGGTCGACAGCTGCTCAGTAGGAACCCTCACCACAAATAAATTAAAGTTTGTGTTGTGTCGAGACTCCAACCGTTCGACCCTCCACTCGGATGTACTCTACAATCTCCTCGACCTCTGTAGAGTAATGGAGCCGGGACACGTATAGCAGCGTCACTGGAACTGCGGGCCGAAGTAGAAGGTTCGGCGGTCCAGTCGGTGCGTCGCCGCACCGGTTGCGAGTCGAGGGCTTCCTTTTATTCTTCTCGACCTTCGTAAAGCCCTCCTCATCACAGTTATCTGCCTGTGATGCCAGCGTCCTCTGAGCCGCCATGCGACTGCTTTTCCTAGCGGCTGCTGCAGCCTACGCACGCGTCGGGGTTGACGTCAACACTGTCGGTGTCGGTCCCGCGCCGGGACGCGTCGGTGCCGCGACCCGACCCTGCAGACCGATGCATTCTGCGCCCCGCGACGTGTGTATGCACGCAGGCCTCAGGCGACCTACTATCCGGAGCGGTTTCGCTTAAGAGGAAACACTACGGGCGAGAGAATTGAAAAATAGGTATTTAAACGGTTTTTTATTTAGCTCACCCCGTTTGTTTTATTATTTATTATTCTTGGGTCAAATTTAGTAATTCAAATTTCACCCTCTTCCTGTCAACCGATTAATCTGAAATTTTGTATACACTTTGGATTTTGGTGACAATACAATTATGTTTATTCATTATCATTATAAATTCAAGATGGCCGCCGCTACAAAATGGCGGATAATTTATGTTTTATTAATCCCATCAATATGGGTATCAAATGAAAGGGCTCAACAAGCAGAATACAATATACTATAAAAAATTGAAATACAAGATGGCGGCCGCTACAAAATGGCGGATAACGTAGGTTTTATCGATCCCATCAATATGGGTATCAAATGAAAGTGCTTAACCAGTATAATACAATGTACTATATAGAGTAAGATCTTTGCAGGGACTACTTATAGAGGAGTTGGACTGCAATAAACTAACGGGCAACTAACCTTGCAATAATGAAGCACTAAATGAATTAAACAGAATGCGAAATAAAAACTAAAAACTAGAAAATAAAAATAGGTAAAAAAAATGGTTGCCTGTAAAGTCGGTTTTACGGGCGAAGATTTTACGTGACAACGTCTTTTTCTCGGTAGAATATTTATTGATATGAATATAATTAAATTGCACAATAGGAACAAGGAATTGAATGAAAATAAGAATTGCACAAATTTTAACTATAGAAATATATTTTGTTTACTAAAACATTGTACATGTAAACTTAAACTTAACTAATTCCTATTTGAGTGATTTTGTTGAGGATAGGACGATGACGTCATCGTAACGTTACCGAGCGTTACACTTTTTCATAAGTGACTCCCAGCCGCAACCTAATTTAAGACGTTGTCACGTCAAAAACTTTTTAAGTTAAACGGTTTTATGTTAAACATACATTGCAATGTTTAAGATAAATGTACTAAAAACCAAAAAATAATAAAATAGATACAGTCGTGGGAATTATAAACATATGCATAGACTAGACTAAAATAAAACCGTGGGGTCTAAAATAAAAAGTCGATAATTTGTAGACAATTGACGTGCCCCACGGTTTTATTTTAAAATCAATTGCTGTCGCGCAGTGCCAAACGCCTTCACCGCAGAGTGTGATAGAGACGACTGCTTCTTGGACCGAAAATACCTACTAAAAGCACACCAAATCAACGTTTCGCAGTCCCCTGGATTACTTTTCCAAAACTAGACTGATTTAAATACTTTTTTCATTAAAAATTAAAGATAGGCTTTGGTCGTGTTTGTATGTTTTCCTTTTTTTCTAAAATTAGCTAAAATTGTTTTCTGGATGTTTGAACACAACGGAAAATCTAGCGATTTATTTCGATTTTTGGGGACTCATATTTTATTTATTAATTAATTTATGAAAAAACAGAAAATATAGAAACATACTAATAGTGGCCATAGATTTTTGTAATAAATATTATTGCTCTGTTGGTTTTATCCAGGGAGGAAACAGGGGACTACGTTTGTATGGAAAAACGGCCCTCGTGTTTCCTCTTAATAGCGACTTTGGCACGCAAATCACCCGTGGTGTTCTCTGAGGCCTCCAACTTTGCGTGCACTTCGGCCAGACTCGCTTTTAGGAACGTTATGTCCTTCAACAGCCTGGTGACGTCGACGTGATCGAACGTGACAGGGGGCAGCTTGTGTAGCTCCTTTGCCACGAACGCAGGCACTTCGTCGGGATCGGTCTCCTCCAGCAAGGTTATAACATCCTGCACACTTCTGTCACCCCGCCCCTGCGGCGAGACGGCGTCGGGGCGCTCCCGAGCGTCGGGAACAGGAGCGCCTCGCCACTGGAAATCTCTTCTGCCTTGAAATTGAATTTGCAGATCTGCATGATGCTGACCTCGTCCATAGTGTCGATGGCGTGCTGTATAAACGCCAACAATTCGTTAGCGATGAGTTTTTGCGTATCCATTGCTGATTGACGATGCCCGCTGCGCTAGTCGGGAATTAAATAGTTCTGCTATGCGACGGACACGTCCGCTTCCGATCGCGTATAGCGGCGCTATGAATTTACGTTAGTGATACAATTGCTTACAAACAATTTGACGATATTTAATTTTATTTCAATTCACAGTCGGACATAACGAAACAGTTCTCCGAGACCGACTACTCGGACACCGAGTCCGACACGGACAGTCCCGACAAGCAGGAGTGCTCGCGCCGCGACGAGAGCGAGAGGGACAGCGAGAGAGACAAGGACAAGGATAAATCCAAGTTCGGGTCCCTCAAGAAGCTCGCGTCCCGCGACGCCGAGCGGCCCGCCGCCGCCGCCAGCCTCGACAGGAAGTATCTCAGGTTCTTCTCCCGGAACAAGACTAAGGACGACGCCAAGAACTCCAAGGTAACGTTGTTTTTGTACACCGCGCCTTTAACTGTCAAAAAGAAAACCAATTTATACATACATACATACATACACTCACGCCTTTTTCCCGGAGGGGTAGGCAGAGACCACATCTTTCCACTTGCTACGATCCTTACAGACTACTTTCGCTTCATCCACATTCATTAATCTTTTCATACACGTTCGCCGGTTTAGGGTACTCTTGACCTGACCTTTCTTTAGAACTTCCCCGATTTAATAAATATAAATAAATAAATATTTAAGACATGCCTCACTGGGCCACACTGAGCCATCTAGTCCCAAATTAAGGTACTATTAAGTACCCTGTCGTATGGGGTACTAGACAACCGATAAACTTACTTATATACTTTTTTTTTTGTAAATACATACTTATAATACATAGAAAACACCCAGACCAGTACAAACAGACATGTTCATGCACACAAATATTTGTACTGTGCGGGGATCGAACCCGCGACCCATGGCTCAGAAGCAGCGTTAACTACCGCTGATCTAAATGGTCGTCAAAAATTTGATCAAGATAACTTCCCCTTCCAACATTTCCATTCATACTCGCCATATATATCTTTTTAGTCAATCTGCTTTCATTCATCCTCTCAACATGTCCAAACCATTTAAGCATTCCTTTTTCAATCCTCTTTTACACCACATCGATCCCTTATCACACTATTTTTAATCCTGTCACTCAGATTGACTCCAATCATACTTCTTAACGCTCTCATTTCCACTGCATTTACTCTGCTTTCATGTTTTCTCTGCCACACCCAACTTTCACTCCCATACATCAGTGTTGGAACCAACACCCCTCCATGCACAGCCAGGCGGGCCTTTTCGGACACCTTCTGACTGCTCATAAAAGCGTGCAACGCTCCATTCACCATGTTGCCGGCATTTACTCTCCTTTCAATATCACTATTACACCTTCCATCCGCTGTAAACATTGATCCCAAATAAACAAACTCTTTCACTTGCTCCACTTTTTCATCTCCTATCAAAATGTTACACTCTGTCATGCTATCCTCCTTTTCAAAAACCATTGCTTTTGTCTTACTTACATTCACTTTCATTCCTTTCTTGTTCAAATCTTCATGCACAATATTTACCATCTCCTGCAACTCCTCTGCCGGCGATGCGAGTAAGACTTGATCATCAGCATAGAGCAGACATTTGACGATCAAATCGTTCATTCTAAGTCCCCGTTCACTTTCTTTCAAATTTTTCAAGCCATGAATAAGTTAAACAGCCATGGTGACGCTACACATCGTTGTCTAACACCTTTTTCGATGCTAAACAATTCAGTGTACGCCCCGTTGATCCTGACACAAGCACTAGAATCCTTGTATAGGGATTTCAGTGCTTGTATCAAAATACTGTTCACCCCATACATGGATAGTGCTGACCACAATTCATTTCTCACCACTCTATCATAGGCCTTTTCCAAATCCACGAATGCGCAATAGACTTTCTGGTTTTTAGCCAAAGATTTTTCAGCTATGCACCGCAAGGAAAAGACCTAATCCGTACATCCCATTCCCTTTCGAAATCCTGCCTGAGCATCCCATATTTTCTCATCAGTTTCTTTCGTCACTCTCTCAATCAATACCTTTGCATACAGTTTGCCAACGACACTAAGCAGGCTTATACCGCGATAATTTTTGCAGTCTAGCTGTGACCCTTTTCCCTTATACAGCGGAACTATAACAGCCTTGCACCAATCACTTGGTACTCGGCCGCTTCTCCAACACAAGTTGAAAAGGCAGTACAGCTGATTAGCTACTGCACCTTCGCCAGCCTTTAGCATCTCGACTGATACTCTATCATACCCTGCAGCCTTACCCGACTTCATACTTTTCAACGCTTTTAGAATCTCATCCATTTCTATCTCACTGTCATTCTTACTTTCATCTACTTCTGGTATATTCAACTCTTGCGCTGCTTCTTCTTTTTCAAACAAACTTTCAAAATATTCCTTCCATCTTTTCAACACGCATTCCTCACCTTTTACTATGTTACCATCCTGGCTTCTAATTCTACTCAACTCGGATGATGCGGTTTTACCTCGAGCTGACCTTATAGATTTCCAGAAAACTTTCAAGTTCGAACGAAAGTTTTCCGATAGCCTTCTGTCAAATTCATCCTTATTCTCATCTTTCTTTCGAGCCACAGTTTTCTTGACTTCATCCTTCAAACTTTTATTCTCCTTTCGTGCTTTCTCTACATCCAGATCTGTCGCATCTTGATTTCTTTGGTTAGCTTTAGTAGCTAACCAATCCAACCACGCTTTTTTCTTTTTCCCAACAATTTCTTGCACATCTTTACTCATCCATGCACTCTTCTGTTTATTTCCTTTCGTGCGTCTAGAAATTCCACAAACTTCTGTAGCAGCTTTCAAAACTCCTTCTTTAAGTCCCTTCCAACCTTCTTCAATATCAGACATCTCATCTAAATTACCAAATTCATCCTTCAATATTCTTACATATTCTTTTCTTACATCCTTGTCTTGCAGATTTTCTACTTTCACTCTTTCCAGGACACTAGTAGGCTCGGTTTTCCTATGGTGCCAACGTCTGAAGAGACCGCTTATTCGGGATATCACCAGGAAGTGATCTGTATCGATACTGGCACCACGATAAGCACGAGTGTCCATGACTTTTTTCTTCAATCTTCCATCCACTATCACAAAATCTATTATAGTTCTACTAGAACCTTCTACCCTTGTATACATATGAATCTTTTTATGCTGAAACATTGTGTTTAAGACAAAAAGATCCCATTCTAAACATATCTCTAACAGACTCTTTCCATCCTCATTTAATCTTTCGTCACCAAACACACCAAGAACCTTATCATACCCATCTCGCTTCACCCCAACCCATCCATTAAAATCGCCTAACATGATAATCCTTTCATTTGCCTTGCAGATTTTCAGTACATCTCGCATACTATTCCAGAACTCCTCATTTTCCTTTTTAGCTTTTGTGGAGCCACTCCAACCCACATCAGTAGGTGCATAGACGCCTAAGACAAAGATTCGAGTAATTCCGACCTTCAGCCTAATCCAGAGAAGTCTAGGGCTCACACACTCAAACTCAGTCACACATTCAGCCATTCTATGCCATACCAATTTATCTATGCCATATTATAAGCTTCTTGGCAATGGGGTTTATAATATTAATAAAAAATTGTGTATTTTCATATTGTAAGGAAAATATCACTGCCAAGAGGTTTTTAAATATGCCAAAGATATTAGGAGTTCGTTTGTAAGACAAAAATTTACACCAAAAACTGCCATTGATTGAATGCTTAAATTATCGATTAGGCGTCACGGTTCACATAGACAATATTACGTTCATCTATTACAAGTAGTTATATAGGTACATAATTTTTAGATTTCTAATGTAGACAAATGTAAAAAGAAAAAAAAGTAAAGTAAAGAACAAACGAGGATTAAATAAATATGAATATGTGTTGGTTTCACGCAGACATAAGTATTATAGACCTAAAATTAGAATATTCTGGAGCTTATTCGTTTAAATCCTATTATACATATTTAATGGTCACGCAATGCGAATTTTTATAGCAAATGAATCGCCATTGTAATAACATCTATATCAACTTGAAAAAATTTCTCGCCTTAAATAATATTTTCAAGTTTAAATAAGTTTAAAATTAGTTACTAAATATTTTATTTGTAATCACACGATCCAGAACAAGCAATCCGGCGTGCCCGTCCCCACCGAACACTACCGCAGCTACCGGCGCGTGGCCGCCCCCGCCCCCGCCCCCGCCCCCGCCCCCGCGCCCGCCCCCGCTCCGGTCAAGATCCCCAAGCCCATCAACTACATCCACGCTTCGAACCCGAACCTGCTGGACTTCGAGAAGAGCGACTTCGTGACTCGGCCCTCGCTGCGCGCGCCGCGGCCGCCCGCCCCCGCGCCCGCGCCCCTCGTCACGCTCGAGGAGTTCATGCTCAAGAAGCAGGCGGAGGAGAGGAAGCAGGTGAGATGAGGGATATTTTTTGGATACATATCACGTCTGAGAACACCAGACAAAATGTCGTCGATATATTGCTTTGTAGTAGAAAGATCCGGATAGATCATACCCTATTTTTCGGAGAAAAACGCTCTAAAAAAGAAACGCATCGAGGAAAACAAAACGACGAGAATTAACGTGTTTTAAAGTGCTCCAAAATTTTAAATTAATTTAACTTCAGTTAATGTGTTTTTTTTTTAACTTCAGTTAATGTGTTGACTAAGTTCTTACAACTAACTAGTATTTCAACCAACTGTCTATAATAAAAAACGAGAATCCATTGACGTGAAATAACAAATGTGTGGGATGAAGAATTGGTGTATTTAGGCAGAGCCTTAATAGTCATTTCTTTTCCACCATCACCGCACATCCAACGGATTTCACATTTTTTAAGCAATTTGTGACAACTAATGTGGGTCAACTGCAGCGGCGAATTGAGTTGCTCGTTCAAGACAGTGACTGTGACTCCAATTTACGGATCTGACGTTGCTATACTTTAGTGCTACATTTATTACAGGAGACTTTGAAATTTTATTGGCAATATTGGCATATTACGTTTCTTCAAAGGTGATTGAATGATAGTTTTGAGAAACCCCATAGTCCTCCTAAAGGTGTAGAATATGGGGTACTTGGGGCAGTCCACAAACGTTTAAAATTATATACTTTAGTAAGACATATCGTTCGGCAGGTGTACACAAACCGGGTTCTGCTGGGAATCGAACGCGACCGGCCCGAGCGCCTGCAGCAGCGGCTCGACCGCGTCGTGCCCGACGTCACCTACGGCTCGCTGCCGCGGCCCCCGCAGGTAATATACAGGATGAAATTTTAACCAAAATTTTATAATAGCAATCTTCAAGACAAAAAATAAATGACTTATTTTTTTCTTTTGGTATAGCCTACAAAAATGTCAACATAAGGCACTTAAAAAATGTCCGCTGAAAATCTAAAATATTTGATACGGCCTCCTAGCAACACTTTTTTTATGCGATGCGCTATTCATAAGTTTTAGATTTACCCTTTATACCCTACAGGCTTAGGACCGTACAAATTAAAAACTATGTTGCGAAAATTATTTCCGGGTGAAAACTTTATTTACATTTTTTACTTCATAAATGGGCTCTGCATACGATACTGAACGCCTATAAAAATTTTTGAAAATGAGGAAAAAGTCATCCTGTATTTATGGTCTTTAAACATAGACTCGAGGCATTGAAGTAATGTAAAATAGTAATGTGCACTCATTTGACATAAGCATACACTGTCAATACAACCTATAACAATCGAATAGATACATAGTTATGGCATATTTATTAACCATACAGTCATCCGATGCCTTTGATGTCATGAAAAATGCCGACAACGTCAAGACAGAATCGTGACGGCCAGGGTTGTCACAAGTAAACAATATATAAAAATATTTATTTATTGCAGATTTGCACTCGTAATCAGCACCCCAATGAACCTCAAAACTGACACACGTATCAAATTATGAAAAAATACGTCCGCCATCTTAGATTTTAAAAAGGATGGCATAATGGTAATCAGCACCCCAATGAACCTCAAAATGGACACCCATGCCAAGTTATAAAAAATTACGTCCGCCATCTTGGATTTAAAATAGGATAGCATTTTCGTAACCAGCAGCCCAATGAACCTCAAAATTGACACCCATATAAATTTATAAAATAAATTTTATTTTAAATTTATTTTTATTCTCTCTCTCTCTTTTTCACTCTTTCTCTCTATCTCTTTCTCTCTCATTTGCCCTCTTTTCTCTATTCCTATCTCTTACTATATCTTTATCTCCCTTTTTCTCCTTTTCTCTCCCTTTCTCTCTTTCTCTCCCTTTCTCTCTCTTTCTCTCTCTTTCTGTACCTTTCTCTCTCTTTCTTTCTCCCTCTATCTTTCTCTCTCTTTATCTCCCTTTCTCTTCCTTTCTCTCCCTTTCTCTCCCATTCTCTCTCTTTCCGTCTCTTTCTCTCTATCTGTCTCTCTCTTTCTTTCTCCCTCTTTCTCTCTTTCTCTCCCTTTCTCTCACTTTCTCTCCCTTTATCTCACTTTCTCGCATTTTCTCTCTCTTTCTCTCTTTTTCTTACTCCCTCTTTCTCTCTATCTCTCCCTTTCTCTCTGTTTCTCCCTCTTTCTCCCTTTGTCTCTCTCTTTTTCCCTTTTTCTCTCTCTCTTTCTCTATCTTTATCTCTCTTTTTCTTTCTCTCTCTTTTTCTCCCTCTTTCTCTCTCTCAGACAATGAAACACGCGCACGCCGCACGGCTTACAACTATAGCAAAAAGTGTCGTTCAAAAAGTGTCGTTACAATTTTTTCCGTTTAGCCCCATTTCTCCATTTTTTGCGATAAGGAACTTCGTTCCAACAGTCCGCCATCTTAAATCAATTATCTCTATCTTTCTTTAATTTACCTGCTGGAAAGTGATCTCCTTCGTAAAATATCTCAAATATGGATTATTTGGCGATTAATGTGTACGCTTTAAAAGCGGAATTAAGAAAAAGCGCAAAAATAGGCGGCCTCACGAGCAACTATTTCAGAAGTTAGTTTGTTGATATCAAGATAGTTATTTATAAACAATATAACCTTAATTAGATTCAAGATATTTTATAACACTTTGTTTCGGCGCCAATCGCCTTTGACAGCTTTACCTTCGGACCTCAGTCTACAGTGGCGCCAACTGGTGAGCAAAGAAACGGTAGTCCCCATTGCCCTGTCTAGACGTCTTCGTCGAACGACTGTATGGTTAATAGACTGTGGTTATGGTATGATCGCGTTTAATTTCCCGTTAACGTTCAAATAGTTATGCAACTTTAAAAGTTAAAAAGCAGGTAATACTCGTATCCATGTATAATTTTGCATGTCCACATAATCCGGCTGGCTATAAAGTTGATATTGACATGAAACTAACGTCAATCCTTTGTTCGCATTAGACAGATTCGCCTTAGGCCAGATATTTGTTAGGTTAGATTCGCTTTAAGACAAATGTGTAGACATTTAGTTTCAAAGAGACATAGCATATGCGTTGCAAAGAGGTGCGGAATCAAATGTTGCTTAAGGTTAATAAATGAAACATGAAGTACCAGGGCAGCGTAAACTGAAAGAAGTACGAATTACAAGGTTTACCGTAATATGGGGGTACGGCAGTGCCCCCGCCAAGTCGAGCAAAAAAAGCGGCACGGCCGTACCATCTTTTCTTGTAACATTTCAGGCCATCTTCGACCACCTATAATTTCGTTGGAAATGAAACTAGAAGCCTGAATTTCTCAGTGATAAAGCAGGCATTGCATCAATATGAAATATTCCAAATTTTATACAATTTGAGCAAGTAGTTTGAAAATTATAACTAGTCAAAGTTTCTTAATTTTGTCACTCACTGACTGACTGACTGACTGAACGGTCATCAAAATGTTAAGGCACTTCTTCTAGCAGACATAGAAGCTTCAAATTTAGAACACAATTAGTGTTTAACGAACAAACCAAGGAAAAACTATAATATTTTCCAATTTAGGTCTAGTTTTTTAGATTCACTAACTGCATAAATAACTTTGTAATCCCATATAAACATATGAGGTTACAAAGTTACATTTGCAGTTATTTAGTACGTGTACCTGTTTATGTAAAATATAATGGAATAATAGATATCTAGATATAATTATGTAAAAGGTAAATCGTTACATAGTTAAAGAAATAAAAAAAAACTCGTACGAGAAAAATGACTACGCTGTCGCGATCATGAGACCAGCAAGCTTGCATATATAATGCACTATTTTATTAGTTGAAAGATCTGGCACAACTGTTGCAAGATCTTTCAACGAAACAACGTGGGTACCGGATAGTAGAACCCAAAATTGTTTAAGCTATAGCTAATAGACTAGCTCGATCCATCATAGGCTTCCTCTTAACACTAGGGTTCAGATTGAAACCAAGAGCATGCACCCATCAACAATAAAAAATGTGTTTATAAATCTGATTCTAAAGAACAATAATGAGTTGAGTAAAAAGATTATTTAAAAAAAATTGCATCTCTGGATGGATTAATGTTCATAAATCATGGAAAATACTCTCCAGAACTATACAATGTGATATTCTGCGCAGGCCCGCAGCCTGCCGCGCACGCCGCCCGCGCCGCCCGCGCCCGCCGGCCTCAGGCCCATCTCCGTCAAGGGGAAGGACGGGTAAGTTCTGACAACCATTTCAACAGGACCCCAATTCCGCTAATTTACAAATGGCTCAATAGAATCGCAATTTCATCTCAATCGTATATTTTGACGTTACTACCATAATAAATGTGTCAAAATATACAGTTGATATGCAATTGCGATTCTATTGAGCCATTTGTAAATTAGCGGAATTGAGGCCCAGCATGATTGAAAATATAATTCTTTGAATTAACTGTTTTTACGACTGGCTCGGGTGGGGCTTGATCCCAAAATCTTGAGCTTAATGGACGACTGCTCTAACCAATGGGGACTACCGTTTCTTTGCTCACCAGTTGGCGCCACTGTAGACTGAGGTCCGGAGTTAAAGCTGTAAAAGGCGATCGGCGCCGAAACAAAGTGTAAATCTTGAATCTAATTAAAGTTTATTATTTATAAATAACTTCTTGATATCAACAAACTAACTTCTAAAATAATTGCTCTTTGAAGCCGCCTATTTTTGCGCTTTTTCTTAATTCCGCTTTCAAAGCGTTCACATTAATCGCCAAATAATCCATATTTGCGATAATTTTACGAAAAGATCACTTTCCAGCAGGTAAATTAAAGAAATTATAATTTATGCGACAAATTCCGCTAAAACCAGTACAAAGTGAATGATATTGGACCTCACGCTACACTAGCGCCTCTAGTGGCAAATTCACTAGCGATAGCCCCCATTGAGTAGGTACGACGTTGCTTGTTTTTATTAATTTATTCAGGACATTAACGCTGCAAGCCAGATGTGTTTTGCTTCAATCCAAATGTATAAGTAAGTTTTTTAGAATAGAATACAATAGAATAACATTTATTTGCAAGAATACATTTGAGATTGATGGTGTTGGGTATATTTAACTAGACATCGTATTCAGTCTGTGAACAGACGTGCAAATTACCTTAAAAGCTAGCTACTTATTTATAAACTAAGCACTATGCTGAAGCTAATAGTTAACAGAGGTCATCAAGGTACTCATTAACATTGTAAAAACATTTTTCAGCTAACCTTTTCGACAAAGTAACCTCAAATTTACGCCCCTCTAATAGTTTAATACAGTCAGGCAGTTTATTATATATTAAGATGCACATATTATACATATTTTGTTTATAAATAAAAGCATGGGATGGTGGTTTATGCAGCATTAATGTATACTGACCTCTAAGTGGTCTAGTAGAAACGTCTGCATACTTTAAACAACTTTTGGTTGTCTAGTACCCCATACGACAGGGTACTTATTAGTAGCTTGATTTGGGACTAGATGGCTCTGTGTGGCCCAGTGAGGCGTGTCCTAAATATTTATTATATTTATTATTATTTATATATGCGCAGGTACGAGAAGCTGGTGTACCCGGACGACGCGCCCGAGCGCCGCCGCGACGCGCTGCGCAGAAACGACAAGGTGACGTCGTAGTGTACTGTAGTCGCACCAATAGCATCGCTACGACGCTACTGATCACTGCTTCTAACAATCTTCGGGACATGAAATTACAAACGAGATGTCCCAAATTGTATGGAGGCCAGGCCCAGAAACTGTACACATTGCCAAAAGATAGGGCAAAATATCTACAACACTTTGTTATTATCCAAATTCTTTAAAATGGCTTCGTTAAATGGCTTAAACAAAAAGAAACTTATTAGAATAGCGATACAAAACAACAAAAACTAACATGGCGGAAGATGACACTTTGATGACGTCTGTCAGTTTTGACAATTTCAAATTCAAAAATCAAGTAATATTGTTTGCTAACTTGTGCTTTTTTAAATAACAACAAACAAAACAAAGAGTTATAACTTATGTAATGCCTAAAGAATATACAGGTGAAACCACCTTCCAAATTTTAATATATCAACATACGAGACAAGAAACACATGACTAAGGTACTTTTTCTTTTGGTATAGCCCATTATAAAAATGTCAAGATAAAGCACTTAGAAAATGTCTGCCTAAAATCTAAAATTTTTGATACGGCCGCCTAGCAACACTTTTTTTACGCAATGCACATCACATTCATTCATTGCGATACTAATCATAAGTTTTAGATTTTCCCTAAGTAGTAACCTAAAAAGGCCTAAAACTGTAAAAATTTAAAACTATACATATTGCGAAAAATATTTTCGGGAGAACTTGATTTTCATTTTTTACTTCATAAATGGGCTCTAAATACCATACTGAACGCCTACAAAAATTTTGGAAAGTGGTTAAAATTTCATCCTGTATATTTGCGATTATGTATATTAGCTTTTCACGTGAGAATAATACGAGTCGCAAAAACTTGAAAAGAACGGTTATTGACAAAGGAAATCTGACAGCTACTGACATTTAGAGTTTATGGTAAACCATAAAACCCTTTCTTTTCGTCAAATCTTTCAAAATTCGCCATCTTGTATCCCTAATTGAGACCCTTTCAATTATTTTATTTTTGAGCCGCTAAATTATACGTTATAAACAGGTATTTGTATTTACCCAAAGCCGGTAGATTTTTCTTAATTTTTTAGCTTTTAATAGTACACTTATAACATTAACATTTGCATTAGAACTTAATTAATCTTTATAATTATTATCTGTAACATTGTCAATTTAAGTCGATTAAAAAATTAGATAATGTACATCGTTCTGAATTATTTAGTGCCTTTCAGTTCAAAATGCCAACTTCGTGACATGTTAACCATTCGCAAATAGGCACTTGCTCAAAATGACTAAGTCTTGAAATGCCAACTGTTCGCAATGCCTACTTCTCGAACCTTAAGGCGCTCTGTGACAACTTCTCATTGTTGGCAAGTTGGCGTTTCAAGATTTTAGTGATTGATTTAGATATTTTACTATGATTAGTCAATTTATTAACGCCCGGTTGGTCTAGAGGTTTAAATATCGGACCAAGATCTCGGGGTCCCGGTTTCGATCCCGGGCAACAAAAAGCTTCGAATTTTCGAACATTGCTCGGGTTTGTGATCTATCCACCGACCTGCATTTGGCAAGCGTGGTGATCATGCCAGTATCTATCATTGCAGTGGTAACTTGAATTCATTGATGGAGGCCTATTCGCTGCACAGGAATCAATGATCACAGGCTGTTACTTACCGCCGCACTCACAGACGTTATTATTTTAGTCTTAATTGTCCATTTACTGTGAGACGTCCACCTTATCGATGAAATTTTAAGGGCGACATTGTTTGACGTTTTTACCTAATAGACGATTAAGACTAAATGTATTATCTACAGGTGCACTCTGCGCAGGCGCGCCCGCCGCCGCGCGCGCCGCCCGGGAGGTGAGGGGTTCCATTAGTTTTATTCTCTCGCGGTACAGGCGACAGTTTGCACGAAAACAGACACATTTTAGTTTGATTTAATATTGATAACATTCGCTTAAAGACAGAATATGTATTAATAGTCTAAAATCCCTCTGCTCGATTCTGCAGTTGCGTTTTTTTGATGAAATTAATTTTAATAGAATGCTGAGGGAGTATTATGGATTAATGATAAGTTGCCTATACGCAAAGTGATAGGCTCCACTATATGTTTTTAGGGTTCCGTACCAAAAGGGTAACAACGGGACCCTATTACTAAGACTTCGCTGTCTGTCCGTCTGTCTGTTTGCCTGTCACCAGGCTGTATCTCAAGAGCCGCGATAGCTGGACATTTGAAATTTTCACAAATTATGTATCTCTGTTGCCGCAATAACAACAAATATTAAAAACAAAATAAAATAAATTTTTAAAGGGGGCTTACAACATACCCGTTTCTTTTGACCTTTTTGGTATCCGTACCAAACGTACGTACTCTTCGTGCGCGAGTCCGATTCGCATTTGGCCGGTTTATATTTTATCAATTTGACGTCATTAGAATAAAAATAATGTAAAGAATAGAAAAAAAATGATAGTTTTTAATCAACCGCCACGTTAAAGTTAGCAGGTATTTATTGTTAATAATTTACAGTTATCCGTGTTTTTATTAAACTTATTGTGTAAAATTTCATATTTCTTGATAACGATGACCATTTTAATAATCCAGACTTTGTACTACATGAATGCAAGAGAAAAAAATGCACGGATTATTACGTGCCGTAAACAAGAGTACAATTTAGGTAGTGTTGATGTAATTCTAGTATTATTTTTAATATATTTTTATAAATCACATTTTTGAGTAGGTATAATTAATTCTTTTTGTTTATTTTTTCATTCGAAACCACACTAACTGAAAAAAATATACATAACTCAGCAGTTGGAGCGGCAACAACGGCAGCAGCGGCAGTAGCAGCGGCAGCAGCAGCGGTGGCGGCGGCGGCGGCGGCGGCGGCGGCGGTGGCGGCGGGGAGGCGCGCCTACGGCTGAGGGCGGCGGGGCAAGTCAGTGGCGGATAGTCTTTTTGCTATCTCGAATGATGGAAGACCAGTAGGGCTAAGATGCGACCCACGACATAATATTATCACGGCCTTTTATCGTACTTTGACAGCGTTATATCGTTTGTCTACCGCTGCTAACATGGTAGGCCATTTATGTCATCTCTAACTGTCAAATACGAATACGATAAATTTGTCTACAAACTCTAACATGGCCATGGGTGTCAACGCAGGTTACGTCGTAGGCAAAAAGTGTTTCAGCCAAATCAGACGTAAAATCGATCGAATAATAATAATAATAATAAAACGTTTATTTCAGACCGCCTCGATCCATACATTTTAGAGTTAAAGACAATATACTTAAAATAATAACAATAATAATAATAATAATAATCTAAATTAGTCAAAAAACCGGTTCCTGGATCCTAACACATGATTATTAACCCAGTGCTTATAGATGGGACACGATGGCTTATCTTTGATAGCCAGCAGGATGCTGTTGGCGCTATCTCGAGTTCTAGTAAGCATCGAAGCCGTTCGTTTACGAATCACAGCGTAAAAGTCGTCCACACGCGCTTCCGCAAACATAGCTGACGCACTGCAGAACCTTGGTAGCCCCATTAGCATCCTGAAGGCATTGTTGTACTGAACCCTTAGAGCGTTATAGGTCTTTTGCGTGTAGTTACACCACAGGCTGCAGGTGTAAAAGGTTTGACAATACGCTTTAAAGAGGGTAATTTTGACATTTCTTGTGCACCTAGCAAACCTTCTAGCGAGCATGTTGCAACGGACCGCTAACGCTCTCCTCTCTCGTTCGATGTCACAGTCATCCGATAGGTTTTCAGTAACAATGTGTCCAAGGTATCTAAATTGAGTTACCCTCTCTAGCGCAACATTAAGAAGTTTTACTGGAGATACAGGAATCGGTTTCTTATTAGCTGACTGAAACACCATAAATTGACTTTTTTAATATTATAAAGAAGTCCATGCCTAGAGGCATACTCTTCGCACACTGATAATAGTTTACATAGACCGTTAGCCGTTGGGCACAGCAGCGCCATATCGTCTGCGTAACTAATGCTGTTGACCATAAGGCCGTCAATTGAGCAGCCGACCCTGGTGTTGCTGAGCTCAACGATAAGGTTATTCACATAAAGGCTGAAAAGTGCAGGAGATGTCAGCCCTCCCTGTCTTACTCCACATTCAAGAGTATATTCATCAGACAGTACTCCAGACCATCTGACCTGGTTAATTTGATTGCTATACCAGTACTGAAAGGTGGTGATTAGTTCAGGTGGTAATGCTATGTCAGATAGTTTTGACCATAGTAATTTATAATTAACCAGGTCAAATGCCTTGGAGAGATCCAGGAAAGCAGCATAAACAGGCGTCTTTCTCTGGGTATAGTACTTGACTGTATGCTTAAGTGAAAACACAGCACTCTCAGTTGAAAGACCGGGTCGAAACCCAAACTGAGCATCATTTAGCTTAAGATGGTGTCGTAGTCTTCGCTCAAGCACACCGTCAAGGACCTTTGCCAGTATAGTAGCCAACGAAATAGGTCTATAGTTGCCCTTGTCAGATATGTCTCCTGTCTTATTTTTGACAATTGGAACCACAATAGTCTTCATTAGTGCAGAAGGTAGGTACGAGTGCCTAATGCAAAATGTGTACAGTAATGACAGAACCCTAGGAAGATGAGGCCCAGCATACTGAAGGTGTTCTATACTGAGGTCGTCGTGCCCCGGCGATTTACCCTTATTCATTGTTTTGAGTATCGCTCTTACTTCATTAGGTGTAATGTGGACAGGAGCACCCGACGCAACACCACCCGTATTCCCAGCCTCATCCGCATCAGGCTGGAGCACCGGTTTTACCGAAAAGTGTTCCCTGAACATATTTGCGATTTTATCAGGCTTACTGATTCCATTAACACTAATGGGGGTAGCCGGACGTGGACTTAATTTTTTTGTATATTTCCAAAATTTAGAGAAGTTTTTACTGTTATGTTCTGATGCCAGTAAATCCATCTTAATCTGATCCTGTTTCCTTTGACATGATTTTAACTTTGCCTTAAATATTTTTCTACAGTTACACATATCCTGATACAAGGGACCTGATCGAGGTTTTCCATGCCATAACCAGTCTAAATATACCCGTCTCGCCTCCCCGTGTGCTTTCTTAATAAACTTATTCCAACCCAGAGTGTTACGGCTTCGGTTTTTACGGTTGTGTTGTACGTGACTGTACTCAGCTGCCTCCTGAAGCGCAACTATAATTTCATCATAGAACCTATCTATTACTAACCTATGAAGCACATCACTACACATGCTGTCACAACATGAAGCAAAATCATTTGGAAAATCAATTTTTCTAAGACATTCGGCACACCGTTTGCGATAACATTGAACCTGACAGGGATCTCTCATGCCCCATATAACTTTATTAACCGACTTATTTTTCGTGGGACTTAGTAAGGTTAGTCCAATAACTCCCAAATTAACTAGAATCATTAACGGGTGGTGGTCGGACCAGTATATGTTGTAATATACTTCGACATGCTCAAACGACCGCCACGCCGCTTCCGTGATGAGGCAATGATCAAGCCAGCTCGTAGATCCATGGGCATCACTGACGTATGTATAAGTACCCGAGTTTAATCCTAATTTAATGATGTCGGCACAGAGCCAACTTTGCTCATTACAAAATAATTGCAATTCTTTGCCAAATAATTCCTTAGGATCAGCATTAAAATCACCTAAGATGAATACGGATTCAACTTTGCAACTTTCTACTATTGCTGTTATTTTGCTCATACAGTCACAAAACTCTATTAGGTTATCCGCGCAATTAGTAGGCATATACACACAAAAAACCAGTATCACTCGGTCGACAAGGGTAATCTTAATACCAGCAATTCTGTCACTACTGCACTCAACCACAGTTACCATCCTAAACATAGACTTCCTCCATAGGAGGGCTATCCCACCGAAGGGACGACCTCGTATGAGTTTGGTAGGATCCATTGAAGACTTACCGTAGAACCCAAAGTCACTGTCAATATCACCTAATAAAGGAATTTCATTTGGCATAAGCCATGTTTCTTGCAATGCTATAATATCTACAGACTTACAAAGATTTTGCACACATTCAATTGATCTATTGATACTTTTACAATTAAAACTTACAAATTTTGAAAAAAGATTACAATTAGAATGATTAATAGAATTCATTTTCGTTTACAATTTACTAATTTTGCTGCTTTTCTCGCGTTTTATAAAAACTAACAAACCTGCGGAAGGAGACGCCACTAGGCCACAATTTTTCATCCATGAAAACTGACAATTTATCTCTAGGGATTAAAAATTTGTAGGCTACATATTGCTTGTCTAATTTCATATCTACTTTTTGCAGATTGACTTCCACACCAGTTTTACAATTTATATAATTTGCAATGTCTACCATTGACGACGTTTTGTCGATATTATAAATATAAAAGGGAACCTTTACCTCGGCCGCTTTAAAATTACATTCTGGAGACATATCTGCCTTTCCTTTCTTACCTACAAAACGATTACGTAGACGTTTACGTTGCACTAAAATCCAGTCTTCGGTAGGGTTTTCAACTTTCCACTTCCCATTTCGAACGACTTCCGATAGTAACTTTTTACTGTGGATCGTAGAAGCCCGTTCTTGAGAACAATTGTTATCAAAAACCCTATTCAATACCACTTGTTCATGATTCTCACCTAGAACTCGTTCACAAGATAAATCATCATTACACTCCTTCGGGAAGTGGTCAAGCGATTCATTTTGCGAATATAAGGTGCACGATACGGCCTCTTGCTGTACCTTGCTCTCGCTGCATGCCGGAAGGATTGCAGCAGGTTGCTCGTAGTCTCCGACTCTTCTCGCACTGGTTGAAACCGTGGTTTCATTTGCACTGGCCTCATCTCGACCGTTGGGTTTTTCCAAAACACCAACACAGTCGCTTGCACTCATATATGCTAATGACGAGGAGTGTAACCTTGGACTGATATTCACCGCAGCTGATTCCGACATATTTACAGTCTTTATTGGTACATACTGTAGGTCTAAGGGTCCACTATCCAAATCAAAGCTGTCTTGTAATACATATGCACCTCTTCTCGTATTTACGTTCAAAATGCTAGGGTTTGATGAATTACCTATCATAGATGCGTGTTTCATATTCTCAACGCTTTGTTTAAATACACCGAACTGTTCAGAAGTAACAAATTTTTCCTCCATCGCATTCACTTGATGTTGTAATCTTGAAATGTCTCTCAAAATACGAGTAGCATCGACATGATCGAATGAGACTGGTGGAAGTTTGTGAAGATCTTTAGCAACAAAAATCGGAAAAAGCTCACTGCTTGTACCTTTCATCAGGCAAATTATGTCATCCAACTCTTTACACATTTTTTTCTTGCTTTCTTTCCTTCTGTTAGGTAACTTTTTCGCATTAGGCAAACATTCATAAAGCAGTTTCTTTGCCTTCGAAATATCCTCGGATGTGAACGACGATGTGCACAGCTGATGAACACTTTCCTCATCCATGAAATCCAAGACATTCCAAAGGAATGCCAGAAGTTCGTTAATGACAACATCACAGCTCGCACATTTCACCGTAGTTGACGTTGGATTCATAGTCACGAGCGATGAGTCACCGCAACACAAAAAATCACAACACACATACACCGTAAAATCGCTTATTCGCAGTGCGCGATTATTTGTTGATTAAATACTTAGAAAATAGTAAAAATTATCAATTTTTCCATCGAAATATTTCTATCTAATTATCAATTTTTCCATCGAAATATTTCTATCTCTCAAAACATGTCAATGTCAAAAAAAACCAATTAAATAATTTTAACCAATGTTTCCACACAGAAAACTATATGTAATATGACGTCTAGCAAAGATTTTTATCGCGGTGGTTGCCATGTTAGGAAAATTATAAAATAAGGCAAGTAGACAAATTTTCTCATGTCGTGCGACAAATTTATCGTGGTTTCGCATCTTAGCCTTACTGGAAAAGAAAATTTATCAAAAGAAATCATTCACAATCACACAAGACTCTACTTGATTTATTTTCATTCTCACATCTTCACTCTTCGTTTGTGTATAAAATGTAGCTGATGTTATCCTAACCTTTAAATTGTTTAAAGCTACACTATAATAAATCTTATCGACTATCTAAAATAACGTGTTTGTTTTCTGTCACGGGAACTGTATCTATGTATTTCTGGGATTAATGATAGTCTTTGTATATTTTTATAATTTATTTTGGCTTTTAATTCTATCATAACACATTTATGATCACATAATGTAGAATTTAAAAGACACCAAATTATGATTTATTCAAATATTCATCGTCTCGCAAAATGATGACTGGCGCGTTCGATACTCGATATAAATTTCTCATAACATGTTAGTGCATAGTTTTATCAGTAGGGCTAAGATGCGAAATCGCGATAAAATTGTCGCACGACATGAGAAAATTTGTGTACTTGTCTTATTTTATCATTTTTCCTATTACGGCAACCACCCGCGATGAAAATTCTTCACTAGACAAACGATGAAGCCATAATACCTACATAATTATATAGCCTTTTGTGTAGAAAAATTGGTGAATAATAATAATTCGTTCAATTTTACGTCCGATTTGACTGAAACACTTCTTGCGTAAGACGTAAAATACTATAAAAGGCCGCGATAATATTATGTCGTGGGTCGCATCTTAGGGCTTTTGCCCACGGCGACTTTTTGTAGCGATTTTGTTGTGCGTGCGTTTTGTAAACGAGCGAAAGCATCGTTATTAACGCGCGTTAGTCGCATCTGCAACGCATTATAGAAGTGATGCCAACGCGCCACTAACGCGCCACAGCATCGCGACTATATCGATGTGGACGCGCGACCGTGTCGGACGGCATCGGGGAGTGAACGGGGCGAGGAACCGAAGCGCGTTTGCATCACGACTCAGTCGTATTTATGCGGGCGGAGGGTACGTAGCTAGCGATCGCATCGCGACCGGATCGATGCGAACGCGCGACAGAATCGCTACAAAAAGTGGCCGGGGGCGAGTGGGCCATTAGCCCTACAGGTGGTCAAAGTATCGTACTTTTTATCAAATGGTCAAATAAATAAATAAATAAATAATAAATATTTTAAGACATGTCTCAATGGGCCACACTGAGCCATCTAGTCCCAAATTAAGGTACTATTAAGTACCCTGTCGTATGGGGTACTAGGCAACCGATAAACTTACTTATATACTTTTTTTTTTGTAAATATATACTTATAATACATAGAAAACACCTAGACCAGTACAAACAGACATGTTCATGCACACAAATATTTGTACTGTGCGGGGATCGAACCCGCGACCCATGGCTCGGAAGCAGCGTTAACTACCGCTGATCCAAATGGTCGTCAAAGTATTATTTCTTGCACAGTCGCCGCCCGCGACGCACTCGGAGAGCCCGACGGGGGCGGGCGCGGGCTGGGGCGTGTACCCGCACCTGCAGTGCCCGCCCACGTTCCAGCCCGAGAGCTACTCACTGGCGCGCCTCGCGCCGCCCGACGCCTCGCGGAGGGACAGCTAACAAACACGACACTGCGAACACTTTACTGTATCAATATTTTAAGCGAAGTTAAGTGCATACAGGATGACTTTTTTATCGTCTTCAAAATTGATTATAGGCGTTCGGTATCGTATTTAGAGCACATTTATGAAGTAAAAATTTCAATCAAGTTTTCACCCGAAAATATTTTTCGCAAAATTTTTAAATTTTTACGGTCCTAAGCAAAATCAAAATGTGAAATATGTGAAAGGAAAATCAACATCTTATGAATAATATAAATGGATGTGATGCGTATAGTGTAAAAGAAAATGTTGCTACTTAAGACGCCGTATCAAAAATGTTAGATATTTGGCGGGCATTTTTTAAATGCTTTATCTTGACAGTTTTGTACTGGGCTATACCAAAAGAAAAAAATACGTCATTTGTCTCGTAGATTGCTGAATTCAAATTTGGAAAGTGGTTAAAATTTCCCCTGTATAGCCGCCATCACTATTTTAAGCGAAGTTAAGTGCATGTAGTTTCCACTGGATACTTACGCCCGTATTTATAAAGAAGTAATTACTTATTGCTTAGTAAAGTCATAACTTAAGGTGTTATACCTAGTGCTTAAGTGAAGGAAATGGGTCACCATTAAGAGTCATATTATTTGGCTAAAAATGCAAACTTTGGATAGTTCTAACTTTTACTAATTTATTACTATATTAAGGAATGCAAATTATCACTTTTACTTTTAATAAATACGGGTGGAACCCTTGTAAATGTGAAATTAAATCCAAATGACCCTTTCTCTCCTGTATGAAAGTGTACTGAATTGGTTACTCATCGTCAGTTATTTTATCTAAGTATGTCATCATCAAAAATTTCTCTGGTCGCCCCAAACCGATGAAATGATTGCTATTTAAAAAAAGAGCAATATCGACATACTAATGATTATAACATATCCGAATTTACTGATTATAACGACACAATATAATTTTCATTCAGAAAAAGTCTATTTATATAAAGAGGTCAAAACTCAATAATTACTGTCAATGTTTATTTTCTTGCTTTTCTCTTCTTCTTTCCCACTTAATTATTTATAAGTCCCTTTTTTTTCGTGCCTAGTTTTATTATATTGGAAAAGTATTTAGAATTTGTCTAAAATTGTCTTTAAGTTTTGGTACTTTTACTGTATTTTTAATTCATAAAAGAGGTACAAAGCTCAGATTTAGAATAGCGAAATTCAGAAACCAACCCAGTCCTTGTATATGAGTATGTACCATAATTCGTTGTATTTTAATACCGCCTTAGAGCATCACAGAGTATATAAGAATACACGACGCACTCGTTTGTTTACGAAATATTAGCAATATATGATCTTGACATATCTGTAAAATAAAAGTATAATAATTAATTTAGAATATAACGTTAATCATATGAACTGTTGAATGCTAAAGAGTGAATGTATATATTTGTAATTTTGTCTTAATAATCTCGCCAAACCGCCCGAAGAATAGACATTCATTATGTCACGAGCATGACGTCATTCATCGGGTAAGAAATATTCTCGAGTTGCGAGTACGATCTATGAGATGCATTAAAATTGTGTGTGTCTGCCCCACTGGACTGACGACCTGAAGACTGCTAATTGCATAAGCCGTTCGTTTTTAAATGCTCAGAGTATCTCGTTATGGCGCTATAAAAAATTGGTGGAGGCCTAATCCAGTTGGATTTATAAATTTGCAAATGAAATTCCTTGAATAAAAATACTGGATATCTAAAGGCTCATGATTTCGAATTATTCTTTCAACAATGCGCTAAACATGTAATAGTTGTTAAAGATTGTCAGATATTAAAAGTACCTATGTAGGTAGAACACGTGAATAGCCACAAAAGACAAACTAATATTTCGTTTCCTCTCATGAAACGACTTACGCTTGCTAAGGTCCATAAAAATCAATCTTCCATTTACTAAAAGACATGGTTGTGAATGATTCCCTTGAAGTGGCTATAGCAATCGTTCGTTATCGTTTTGTATTTAAAAGTAGATAGATTCAAATTGTACAATGAATAGATATTGTGTGAATAAAATATTGTGTAAAGGTGATCATTAATGCAATGAAATTGTATGTTAAGAGGAATAATTGCGAATGCTAAACTTTGATGATTATAATATTTTTACTCTAATATAAATACATATACTCGGCAATGTATAGGTTCTGTTTGTTTAACCCTTTGTACATAATATAATGTACCTTGATAATGTGATTGATTTTAAAAATAAACGCTCGCTCCATAAACGTTGCTCAGTAGGACGCACAAATAATTACGACTGTACGTACATAGTTATTATGAATGCGTGGTAACAATAAGCCTCAAAATGTGTTTAGAGTAGTAGACTCAAAAGAGTTCACATAATAAGTTCCATATTTTTTTAACGATTGTTGAATCGTGAATAATATTGTCCGTTATGGCGTTAACTAATATTTATATCTGACATTTGTAGAGAAGAGACATTCTACTACAGCAGCGCCTCTAGTGGCGATTTCCATACAACTTGTGTGCGAAGCCTAGCTCAGATTTAGCACCTACCGCTCCACTACGCTTAAGGCCCGAGTTCACCAACAGACGTTTAAGTTTAAACAGCGTTTAAACAGCGTTTAAAATATTATTTGACATATTTTGTATGGGAATTGTGTCAAATTAATCGTCACTCTTTGTTTACCGGCTGTTAAGTGTTGGTGAACTCGGGACCCGAGTTCACCAACACTTAAACACTGTTCAAATGCAGTTTAAACTTAAACGTCTGTTGGTGAACTCGGGCCTGAGTCATTTATAAACAACTTTAGACTGAAGGAAGCGAACCTAATATACTTTTTAACACAATACGTGCATCTTATGTTTTTTTTTTGTTGTTCGTATGTAGATTTCAATATATATTGGTTGATTTCCCGTTGCCGATATTCTGGCTTTGTTTCCGTGAATATCAAAAATTTAAAAAATCCATTGCCTAGTAATAAGAATGTTAAATGCTCGTACAAGATAACCGTTTTGAGGCTTAGTGTGTAAACTGTGGTGCTGACTGTGTCCTATTTTAAATATTTTGGTAGAACGAATGCTAAATACTTGCGTGTTCGGTTTAAGGTTAATAGATATCAATTAGTTATATACTGTCATGCCGCATAATGTTATCAAAATAATTATTGCGACACTAAAATATTACTTGAAACAAAAAAAATAAAATGCTTCAGCGACGACAGAGCATCGAGTTCTAAATTATTAATAATGTATTAGATATGCTATTTATATATTAATTCCGCCACGTATGTGACCACAGAACATGGGAAAGGGTTAGAAAGGCTATCATGCGCCATTTGTATGAGAAATGATTTCGCCGCTTGCGCCCCACTACACATAAAGGAGTTCAAAGAACGCCGATCAAGCGAACTCTTTCAACCGATAGGGTCACACGAAACCAAAAGGAAGCAACCACTGCGCTCACTTACAAGCATTTGATCATCTCTGTGGCGCGCCTGCCCCGCCCACGTCGCCTTTCTAACCTTTTCCCATGTTCTGTGTGTGTGACGTACGCTGTAGATTGTATACTGTACGTACAATGTATACACCGTGCTATTTGAACCACCTGGAAAAAAAGGCCATGTTACTAGAACATTATGCTTAACATCTTGGCAGTGTTCTTTTTTTTTTTTGAAATCTTACATTTTGTTTCAGACTTTTAATTTTGTAACACGCTGTGACGCGCCCAGACGTATTATTTTGCTGCGGCGGGGTCTCGGTTGAATGGACCTTACACAGCTATATTTGTGCGCGTCACAGCGTGTTTCAAAATAAATAGCTAAACCAATATTGAATATTTTTATAAAAAAAGATTTGGTAAGTAAATAAATGTTTAAAGTAAAGAAAAACTGCGAAATGGTTACGTAACGTGGTCTTCGTTTTACAGTGGGTCTAGCACAAAAAGCTATCGAATTCGAATCGTTTGCGTGTTCGTATCGCCATCGAAATATTTAGTATGGAAACTTAAACAGCGCTCGCGCGGTCAAAACGAGAACTACAAAACAAAGCACGAACTTAGTGTCGTTTGCTTTCGATACGGAAACGATTCGAAGTCGATAGTTTTTTTTGCTAGAAGTGGTTAAAAAAGCCGGCCAAGTGCGAGTTGGACTCGCGCACGAAGGGTTCCGTACCAAAAAGGCCAAAAAAACGTTTTTTGTATGGGAGCCCCCCCTCATTTTTTTTTTCGAAGTTCCAAATAAACATATATTCATTCATTCATTCATTCAAATATTCATTTTATTCTGTTTTTAGTATTTGCTGTTATTGCGGCAATAGAAATACATAATTTGTGAAAATTTCAACTGTCTAGCTATCGCGGCTCTTGAGATACAGCCTGGTGACAGAGCGACGGACAGACGGACAGACAGCGAAGTCTTAGTAATAGGGTCCCGTTTTTCCCTTTGGGTACAGAACCCTAAAAAGCACCGTGTATAGTACCTAGTGTACAGTGCTGCAGCTGTGTGCGTATACTGTAGGCGACGGAACCGAACGTCCAATACATACAATAATGAAGCGTAGGGAAATAAGTTTCAAAAATTATTCTTTTTTAATAAACTTTAAATATAGTTATTGATCATGTTTAATATATTAATCATAATGTTTTGTATGATTGTGTTCAGAGATATCATTATCTGTAATTGTCTTTACACTATTTGTCATTCGAGAATTATTATTAGATATATTTATTTCGTAAATGTGTGTATTGTGCTCAATAGAGACTTCTATAATATAATATTTTAATTGCCAACTATGTAAGCTTTATCTTAGTGTTAGTAAATGTATTTTTATACTCTAGCTACGAGTATGTTGCTGAATGTCGAGGTCTTCATACGTTTACCATGATGTTGTTAATAAATTATTATGATTACCTACCATTACACCATTGGCATAACTATGCTCAAACACTAAGTTTCTATATTAATAGTTATTAAGTTAAATTTTAATATTTTAATATAAAGCAATATTGTGGTTACTCTAGATTCGAGATATCTATAGTTACAATTAATAAGGCTTGATTTAATATTTTACATGATACAGAAAAACAGACACAAACTATGCCTTTATTCAATAATAATAATTACATCAAACACATTACTTTTAACTTATAAGTAAGTAATTGCAAATTTCAAATGTGTTTGATGAAATTAAGTAAGTATGTATAAAAAAATATCAAGTTTATTTTATTTTTATTATCACGGTTACCTAGCACTAGAGGCTATTTATATGATAATACTATTTCGCGTTTCCCCATTCCGCTTAGAACGTAGTTACATTTTTTAAGAAAAAATTAAAATATTATTAGTTTTCTTAAGTACCTATAAAATGTTTAAACTTTTATTTTATTAATATTCTTCGATATTTATGAGTAAGTTTAAAAAATATATCGCTGCATACTTGTCCTATTAGGGTACTAAGGATATTATTCTGATAGAATATATAAATGATATAATTATTGTGCAAAGCATGAACTTCCATATGTATATCGGATGATAAAATACATTTTATAAATAAAAACTGTTGGATTTTATTTCGTAGTTTCGTAGTAGTACCCACTTAGTAAAATGAGGACGTGATTTGCGTGGCAAATTTTCAAGGAGGATATCTGCTAAATAACAAAGGTATTGACATAGCTTTCTGGATAACCAAGCTAAAGTGTTAGGGGCCACGCGCACGTGGTACAGAAGGTTCTAAAGCCTCGACCGCGATCTTGAAGAAGCTGCGTGAGCCTCGCTAGGTTTCCTTGGATCAATGGCTTCTGTAATCACTATGATCATCAGATGGCGATCTCGGCCAAAAAACATACATACATACATACATACATGTTGGTGAACTCTACCCTTATTGCTATGTTTACCAACAGACGGTTAAAATTAAAACATCGTTTAAAATATTATTAGACATATTTTGTATGGGAATTGTGTCAAATTAATCATCAATCTACGAGTATGTTTACCGGCTGTTTAAATATTGGTGAACTCGGGTCTTAGGCCCGAGTTCAACAACAGACGTTTAAGTTTAAACAGCGTTTAAAATATTATTTGACATATTTTGTATGGGAATTGTGTCAAATTAATCGTCACTCTTTGTTTACCGGCTGTTTAAGTGTTGGTGAACTCGGGTCTAAGTCGTTAAATTGCCGTTTAAATTGAATAGCACCACCCCTTCTGTTCCTATGGGTGTCGCAAGAGGAGACTAAAGTAACACTGCCAAAAGAAGACGGGGCTGTTTTCTCTGCAGCATTGGTGAAAGTGGTCGACAACCCGCCTGCTATGCGTCGCGCGTGGCGAACAAGGCAAAATCATTATTTTGCAGATTTAAGTTCCCACTCAGCAGTGATTCATATAGGCTGTTAATGTCGTTAATGGCAGGTTATAGGTATCGTAATTAATTAAAACCTCTTAATTAACTGTTGTACCTATGAAGTTTAAAGCTTTTTTTACTTAACCTACATCATCCCAATGCTGGGCAAAGGTCTCCCCTAACGCTTTACACTGGTCTCTGTTAGCGGCCAATGACTCCAAATCTCTCGCGAAGCTGGACAAATTAAAATGGTGAAATAAATATTAGATGATGATAATTAAATGTTCTTACTAATGAATACCTACATCACGGCTACTTCGGCGTTAGTTTGAAAAAAAAACCTGAAACGGCAATTATATCTTTGTCTGCAATATTAAGTTAAGATGAAACAGTAAGGTCGAGAGAATTTAAAAATAGGTATTTATAAAATCTATTGCTGTCGCGCAGTCCCGAACTCAGCGGCTATGGTAACGGCGGGGCAGGGGGTGCTAAGAATCCTCGGGTAAGATCCGGCTGCCAACAATGACGACTCGACCTGGCAACATATAACACGCGCACACTGAGGCTCGACGCGAAACTCGTAGAGTTGGAAGAGGCAATTGGTAAGTTACATTGGGATAGCATTGGGCTATCTGAAGTCCGAAGAGAGGGGGAGGACTCGATAACCCTGCAATCCGGTAACTTACTATACTACCGGGAGGGCGACCAACAGTCCCTAGGTGGTGTCGGGTTCATCGTCCACAAGTCCCTTGTCAACAACGTGATTACTTTCGGAAGTGTTTCGAGCAGGGTAGCGTACCTGATACTCAGAATATCGAAACGATATTCGCTGAATGTCATTCAGGTTTACGCTCCGACCTCGAAACACGACGATGTCGAGGTGGAGGCTATGTATGAGGAGATCTCTAAAGCCATGCATAGCTATAAAACCCACTACACGGTTGTGATGGGGGATTTCAATGCGAAGTTGGGGCAACGTTGCGGTGATGAGTTGAGAATGGGGCAATTTTGATTTGGGCAACGGAACAAAAGGGGCCAGATGCTGGCAGACTTCATGGAGAGGGAGAACCTCTTTATGATGAACTCCTTCTTCAAGAAGCCCGTAAGCCGCAAATGGACCTGGATCAGCCCGGACGGTAAAGTCAAAAACGAGATCGATTTTATCGAAGCGAAGAAGCACATATTCAATGATGTCGCTGTGATCAACGCTGTTAAGACAGGTAGCGATCACCGCATGGTCAGAGGCACATTGAATATCGACGTGAAGCTTGAAAAAGCGCGACTGATAAAATCCACGCTCCGACCAATACCGGCCCAAATTCAAAACCCCAAGTGCTTTCAGCTCGAGCTTCAAAACCGTTTCGAAGCCCTTGAGAACAGCATCGATTTGGACGATCTATACAACATGGTGGTGGATACTGTCCGTACGGTAGGGTTCAAGTACTTTAAAATCAAAGAAACTCTCCAGTCAGATTCTCCTACTCATGGATCAAAGAAACGAAATGAGGCTACAGAACTCAGCGGATGCCCATCGCTATCGGCAACTCAATAGACAGATATCTAAGTCTTTGACGAGCGACCTACGCCAATTTAATACCCGACGTATTAAAGAGGTCATTGAGCGGAACAAAGGATCCAAAGTGTTCGCCAGAGATCTGTCTATTGGGCAAAGCCAATTGACGAGGCTGAAAACTGAGACAGGTAGCATCATTACGTCAACACCTGAAATCCTGAGGGAGATTGAGAGTTTCTATGGACAGTTATATTCCACGAAAACACCTGTTGAAAGCAAGGCTAAGGACCCTAGAGCCAAGCTTACCCGACACTATTCTGAAGATATCCCGGACATCAGCCTGTGCGAGATTAGAATGGCTCTCAAGCAGCTTAAAAACAACATGTCGGCGGGTGATGACGGAATCACAACAGAGCTCCTTAGAGCGGGCGGTAAGCCGATACTTAAGGTCCTCCAGAAGCTCTTTAATTCCGTCATCCTCGAGGGCAAAACGCCAAAGGCATGGGGCAGAGGCGATGTGATGCTGTTCTTCAAGAAGGGTGACAAAACTCTTGAAGAACTACAGACCCATCTCGCTTCTGAGCCATATCTATAAGATGTTTTCGAGAGTCATTACGAATCGTCTCACTCGCAGGTTCGACGACTTCCAACCTCCCAAACAAGTCGGGTTCCGAAAAGGCTATAGTACCATAGACCACATTCATATGCTGCGGCAAGTTATACAGAAGACCGAAGAGTATAACTTGCCACTTTGCTTAGCGTTCGTGGACTATGAGAAAGCCTTTGATTCGATTGAGACCTGGGCAGTGCTGCAGTCTCTCCAAAGGTGCCAAATAGAGTACAGGTACATCGAGGTGCTAAAGTACATACCAAAACGCCACCATGTCGGTCCGATTACAGAACCAGAGCTCTAATCCGATCCAACTACAGCGAGGTGTGAGACAGGGAGACGTTATTTCTCCGAAACTGTTCACAGCTGCGTTGGAGGATATTTTCAAGCTTCTGGACTGGAAAGGACGCGGCATCAACGTCAATGGCGAATACCTAACACACCTGTGATTTGCCGATGATGTAGTTCTTATGGCTGAGACCTTGGAAGACCTAAACATTATGCTTGAAGATCTCGGTAATGCTTCTCAAAGAGTGGGTCTTAAGATGAACATGGATAAGACGAAAATCATGTTAAATGCCCATGTTGCACCCGCTCCAGTTAAAGTTGGGAACATTGCACTCGAAGTTGTTGACCACTATGTTTACCTGGGACAGATAGTCCAGTTAGGTAAGTCCAACTTCGAGAAAGAGATCTCTCGTCGAATCCAGCTCGGATGGGCAGAGTTCGGAAAGCTCCGGCATATATTCGCGTCCGAAATACCTCAGTGTCTCAAGACGAAAGTCTTTGACCAGTGCGTGTTGCCAGTACCTAATGACCTATGGGAGTGAGACGTGGTCGTTTACTATGGGTGTCATAAGAAGGGTCAAGATCACCCAGCGAGCAATGGAGAGAGCGAATGCTTGGTATTTCCCTACTCGATCGAATCAGAAATGATGAGATCCGCACGAGAACTAAAATAACCGACATCGCTCGAAGGATTGCATCGTTGAAGTGGCAGTGGGCGGGACACATAGCGCGGATTCCGATGGCCGTTGGCGCGGAAAGGTTCTCGAATGGCGACCGCGTACCGGACGACGTTCTGTGGGCAGGCCCCCTACAAGGTGGACCGATGCTCTGGTCAAGGTCGCGGGAAGCCGCTGGATGCGGACAGCACAGGACCGACCTTGGGGGAGGCCTATGCCCAGCAGTGGGCGTCGTTCGGCTGATATGATGATGATGATGATGAGTCCCGAACGCCTCCACCGCAGAGCGCGATAGAGACAACTGCATCTTGGACCAAAAATACCTACTAAAACCACACAAAATCAACGTTTCGTAGTCCCCCGATTCCTTTTCCAAAAGTAGACGGATTTATATACTTTTTTCATTAAAAATTAAAGAAAGGTTTAGGCCGTGTTCGTATATTTTGCAATTTTTCTAAAATTTATCCAAATATGTTTTCTGGATGTTTGAACGCAGCGGAAAATCTGGCGAATTTTTTAGATTTTTGAAGGCTCATATCCCTTTTATTTATTAATTTATGAGAAAAAGGAAAACATAGAAACATGCTAATAGTGGCCATAGATTTTTATAATAAAAATTATTGCTCTACTGGCATTATCCAGGGAGGAAACAGGAGACTTCGTTTGTATGGAAAAACGGCTCTTGTGTTTCCTCTTAAGGAAGGGGCTTTGTCTGTTATTGAAGTTGTGCATTTCTCTCTCCTAATCTAAGTAATTGTAATTACTTGGATAGTAAAAGTTGTAACATATCAGCAGAACCCCATTAGGTTTTGAGGAGGATCCAATTTTTTTTATACCTTTATACTGCTAAGATCTAATCTTAAATATTTTCTTTAGTCGGACGAGGAAGCTGGAACGGCTCGCAAACGGAAAACTCAAATTAATTCAAGACGAAGTGTCACAAAGAAACGGGAGCGCCATAGCCGCTTAATTCATTATTAGATTAGCTGCGAGCGCTGTAGGGGCCCGTTTGAAGGCTTCTGTCGAAAAACCATTCATAAAAATATTATAATTTCTTAGGGTTTTAGAACTCACTTTCTATTTAGCCTTAAACCGGAAAGTAATAAAATGAAAAATAGTATGAGCAGCGCAGGCGCGGGCGACGGATTGTCACACGCGGCGGGCGGCGGGCACACGGCGCGGGCGCACGCGGTCACGTGGCGGCCGTCCGCTCTAGGGTTTGTTTCTAGAAATCAGTCGAGCTCCGCTAGATGCCACGGTCACACGCGTCGGAGGCTAGGTACAGCCATTAACATCGATACAGAGCGTGTAATAATTGAGGTGCAAGTTCGGCCAATATTACGGGACATGGCGAATGAATGCGTTGACGTCTTTGCCAAATAATAAATTAGCAAATTTATTAAATATATACCCGCTCGCGGATTCATGGCCCGCGTGTCCGCGTCGGACTTCCGACGCGTGCACCCGCGTCCGCATCCGCCCGCGTTTTAGCGTTCGCCCTTAATATTGGGCCAAGATCTCGGATCACCAGCCAGTATTTGGCAAGCGTGGTGATTCTGCCTGTACCCATCGTTGCTGTGGTAACTTGAATTCAATGATGGAGGCTAATAAAAAAAAGATCTAATAACTTTCAATGGAACTGAGTAGAAATTTTCCTACTTAAATACTTTTCATAAAAGTTGTTCGAATGCTCCGAAATTTGCAAACCCAACTGATAGTTTTCATGTTTGTTAATTTCATAAAATATGCTGTTTCTGCGAATATTTTTTTAAGTACGTATCTCTAAATAACTATTTAGCTGGCAGAGGGGGAAAGGAGGTTGGGTGGATATTACCCTGACATAAAATGCACTTTAAATTTTAATATGGAAAAGTTACAGAGGAGCGCTTTTGACAAATTACATAGCGTTGCTTTTTAACAAATTTTATACTTATGTACAGAACTTTCTTAAATAAATACTGTTCGTCATTGCTCTTGGCCTCTTTTTATTTTTGCCCAGGTCATGTCTAGTCGCTCACTGCGCCTTATTATATTATTCACGGAGGATAATTGGGTGTCTGCGCCACAATATAAAGAAATCCGCCAGTCTGAACTAGTAGAGATAAGAAAGTTACGCGTTGCGGCTTGATTTGCACATTTACTCATTATACTTAGTAGGTAAGTCTACTCAGTCAGTCAGTGATATAATGTCAATTTTCTTAAATTTGTAAGTCCAACTCATTATTATAATGTATCTATTGCTGGGGATGGGGACAGTAAAGTTTCAACCGAACACTTAGGTATTTTCTATTTTAAAGCGGCGAAGCGATGATCAATGATCTTTAAAATTTGTAGACGGTTGGAATAAATTTACTCGTAGTAAATAAAGACTGCCAAAAAGTTTTATAAGGGTTATCATCAATTGAGGCAACTGAAAATGATAGAATGTGAAAACGCAGCAAGCCGAACAAGCTGTCAACTGTTACGTTATGCTGCACGCTTATCTAGCATAACCTGACCTTTTTCAGCAATAAACTCTGAATACGTGTACGGTAAATGAATGGTCGTGAAAATATTTTAAATCATCATCAACATGTTATAATATATCAATCCACATTCACCACTATTGGCAGGCCCTTTGGACTTCATACATTGGCCAAATACTATTGTGGAGAGTGGAGACACGCTAGTCGCTACTGCCCGCCTTCTTCTGGATCTGGTGTAGTAGATAACTAGTCACTCCTTTAGTAAAATCATACGACACCCGTAGGAAGAGAAGGTCAGGTGCTAACATTATGCTGATATATAAAATAGACATTGATTAATCATTGGCGTGTTGCTTAGCTAAATCGCGTGCTGTAAAAAATAGAATACACTTTTTGAATACACATTATTATACATTTTTTCTTTTTTATTTTCTTTGTTTAGGGATTACAAACAGACCCAGACCAGACATAAAACAATATTTTGTTGACCCATGACTATTGCTTATTATTTAATTGCCGCATTCAGTATGCAAGTACGCTCACTCGCTTCTTATATCCGTGGTTGCTAGGCGAGTTCCAACGGCTTTCATTTCTACCCGACACCTCTTTTTATATCGAACATTAATTATTGTGTACGCTCAATCAAATAAGTGAATAGTTACTGTAAAACTTATTACTTAATCCCTCAACGCCCAGGCGGCAGGCGCCTGCCGCGATAACAATTGATTTCAATTGTGTCTGGAATAACTCACGATCGAGGGATTAATAGACTTTTGTTTACATTTAAAACAGTGTTAGTGTTAGTGTATAGTTTTCAGTAAGTATAGTTTATTTTCTCTGTAAGTGAATTATCTGTATTCTTTAAGAGAAATAAAGTTCTTCTTAAACCGTAAACAAATGCGTTACATAGTTAACTTATTGCTAAACTTAAGTAATAAAATTAGTAACACATCCCACTACGTAATCCACGTGTAGGTGACATACCTACTTACATTACTTTCACGATCTTAGGAAATCGTTTGAAAATCTTCTAGGCTTGTAACTAAATCCTTTTATAATCCAACTCTGGTGACTCGTCCTTGGTGGAGTGGCGTATAGTTCTGCAAGTGAGATAAATCTGTGACTAACCAAACAAGTGCAGTGTGATAGCAAATAAGTTTGTGTTAGTTACCAAAAATTGGTATAACGTGTTAACTTGTAAGTCGTTAACTTTTTCGTGTTTTGTAATATATAAGAAAGATGATTTATGCAAATATTAAAAAAATATATATTCTCAAAATAATGATCTACTTAAAGAGGAGTCTCCAAAACTCTTGGACAGTAGGTAGGTATTTAGCAAAAGAGGAAACTAAAATTATGATGCAGCTTTATGAATTTTTTGTAGCATATAGAAAATGTTCTATCATATCGGTGTCCTCAGGCAAATTCGAAGTAACCTAAAGTAAAAATTATTATGGAGACTGAATATTAACAAAAAGGTAACAGTATTATTTACTAAATTCTTAGTTTGCCTGAGGACATACGACGGGAAAGAAGTAAAAATATTTTTAAGACCAAACTCAAAAATTACTTATTTTTTATATTCCATAGTTTAACACATCATACAAAAAACATAGCTTAATGTATTAATAGATCCTGCAGACAAACTGTGTAAACAGTTTTGAGGGACTTTGTAAAATATGTCTGTCAATTTTATTATTGTATGTATAATAAAGAAGTAAAAAAAAAACTTAACTGTTTTTTTCTCATCCTAAAAAAAAATTTAAGAATAATTTACCTATCCGTTATGATGAAACTTGATAATAATCAATAATCAATAATTTATTTGCGAGTAAACATGGTATAAAAAGATGTTACAGACAATAAAACCATACATGTTTAGCTAAAATTAAATAGCATGCAAAATTACAAAATATACAAGATTACAAAAATGCTTATTTCACAAAAGCTTATCTAATAAAGGCGGTGATAACCTATAAAATTACATTTCTACCCGACACTCCCAAAGAACTCTTTTAAGTCATAAAAAGTAAGTGATAGTAACCATTTACTCAATTGTTTTCTAAAGTTATTAAAGTTTAAATCTAGTAATTCCTTTGGTATTTTATTATAGATTTTGACACACATAGTTAAGCAGCTATTTTTGTACTGCATTGTTTTCGAGGTGACTTGTAATACCAATCTGTGTCCATTTCTACTATTTCTTGGATAGTAATCACTCGCTCTTTTAAATAAGTGCTTATTACGCATTACAAATACGCATAAGTCAAGTATATAAAGTGAAGTCAGAGTTAATAACCGCGTTTTATTAAATAGAGGACGACAAGAAGTAAGTGGGGGAACACCATACATAGCTCTCAAACATTTTTTTTGAGCAATGAAAGCTCTATTTACATGAGGGCTATTGCCCCATATTAGTAGCCCATAACGCAACAGGGACCCTACATAAGCGTGGTAGGCCGTAATTGCAGTACTTATATTTGTAACCGATCTGACACACTTTAGAGCATATACAAATGAATTGATTCGAGTACAGATATTATCTATGTGTATTTTCCAATTCAGGTCTTTATCTATTGTTATTCCTAGAAATTTAATTTGATCTACTTTATTAATGTCAATGTCTTTATATTTAATGTCAAGATTAATATTTTTATATTTATTGAATTGTATATATTTGGTTTTAGTCAGATTAATTTTTAGATTATGCATGTCAAGAAATTTTATCAAGTCATTAATAGTCGTATTTACATCATTTTCATGTTCTGTCACTACATTACTTGAGGTGACCGTAATAGATATATCATCAGCAAATGCGATGCATTGATGATGTCTAGTTGAATTAAAAATGTCATTGATGTATATAATGAACAAAATTGGGCCTAACACGCTACCTTATGGTACACCACATTGATTGTATTTATATTGTGATGAATACGCTGTTATTTCTTGTTTATCATTAGGTTTTTCCACGACTACAGTCTGTTTTCTATTACTAATATATGACATTATCCATTTTAATACGAGACCCCTGGCACCAATATTTTCCAGTTTTGTTGCCAGTAGTTGATGTGACACATGATCAAATGCTTTAGAAAGATCAATAAATATACCAGTTGTCAATTTTTTTATCATTAATACCTGTTAAAATGGTTTCCAAAAATTTATGAATAGCTAAAGTGGTGGATTTATTTTTTGAAAGCCGTATTGGTTTTCATGTAGTAAATGAAACTTGTTACAGTACTCAACCAATTGTCTATATAAACACTTTTCAAATATCTTAGAGAAAACTGATATGATGGCAATAGGACGATAATTGTCAATTTCATCCAACTTCCCTTTTTTATGCAAAGGTTTTACAATAGTGAGTTTAAGTTGCTCTGGAAATACGCCCGTTGAAAAAGACAGATTAATTAAGTGAGTAAGAATGGTAACAAGTTCACTCACACAATCCTTCAGAACTATAGTACAAATTTCATCAAATCCTTCGGCTTTTGTGTTTTTCAGAGACATTACTTCTTTTTTAACATCTGTCTCAACAACAGGCTTCAGAAACATGGAGTTTAATCTTAGTGGTTGGTTAGTATTATATTTCCTACATTTACTGTGGTCATTGTTGGATAAATTAACAAAGTGTTCATTAAAAGCCGCGGCTATGCTATGAGGATTTGTCAGATTCGAACCATCCCTTTTAAATGCTTAAAAGCTTTGTTCGAATTATTTAATTCCTTTTTAATTAGGGCCCAGGATGCCTTACACTTATTTTCACTCTTACGCATAAAGTCAATGTTAGATATTCTTTTAGAAGAATAAATACATTTTCTTAGAAGTTTTGAATAACTTAAATATTTGTCTTTATTAAGTTGTGTTTTATTGTTGTAATAGTTACATCGAAATTTACGTTTCTTTATGCAACTTAGCTTCAAACCTTTCGTTACCCAGTTGGCTTTATGTTTTTTTAATAAATTTACGGTAATTTAAATCTTTGGAAAACAAAGTTTGTAAAGAAGTGTAAACAATTCATGAAATTTATTGAAACTTTCATTAATGTCGGTTTCGTTATAAACTTCCAACCATGTAATGCTTTTTAAGTAGTTTTTAAATTTTTCCTTATTTTTACTACTATAGTCTCGTCTATAAAAGGAATAAGATATGGGTCCTACGTATTTATTTTTTATGGGGAAACTCAACAACTGTGCGGTTTCATGATCGGAAAGATGAAGTGGTAAAACTTCGCCTGTAGCGCTATCTATATTACTAATTAGATGGTCTATGCACGAGTTCCTACGAGTAGGTACTGTGATATGCAGCGTTAAGACGCTGACTGCAGCCGATGACCTTGAGCAATGAACACGCCCACAAATTTATTCGTCTTTGAATTTCTTTGGAATGCGCCACAGCTATCACTGTCGATTCTCGTAGGAGTGACAGAGAAAAAGCGCATGGAATAGAAGGGCCTAAGTGCCAAACAACAAAATTCGTTGTGCAATTTAAAATTGCCATTTTATTAAAAATCTAAATCAGCCATTTGCTTAAACAACATGTAATATATACAATATAGCAAAATTTTATTATCATTGCTATACGGACTGCTGAGAAAAATGGTAATTTATGTATTTTCAGAGGCTACTTTGAGATTTTTTTCTATCGAGAAAAGTTTTTAGAATCGTGTTTTGGAAACAGCCACCTGGTCGAAAATATGATCAATTACAACTACATAGAATTTGGCCACAATACAAGCCATAGGCTTAAAGCAAAACAATCTTCATTGAGCTCAATTTGGCTCATGTCAGCGTCTTAAATTGTAACTATGAAGCAAGTCTTGCAGATTTTCTGTAATTTTGTTTTTATTCAATGTGTTAATGTTCAAGTCACCAGCTAAGATAATTTTCATTTTATATTTAAATTTGTTGAATATGTCATTTAATAAATTGTCGAGGTTTTTCAAAAAAATATTTGGATCGGACATTGGTATTCGATACAGACAAATAATAATCAATATACTGTCTACGAGTTCGATACCACAACATTAAAAGTTTTTGCGTGGCATATTTCTTAATATAAGTCAATTCTCTACAAGTAATGCCTTTAGTGGCTAATATACACGTTCCACCTCGCTTTTTATTTCTACAAAAACAAGATACCATATGATAATTGTCAAGTCTTACATAATTCTCTTGACCTGACTCTAGAAAAGTTTCTGTTAGACATAATATATCAGGTTCCTTGTTTTCTTGAATTAATTCCAAAATGGTCAGGTCTAATATTTCTTTTTTCGATAAAACACTAGCTATGTTTTGATGCAAAACTTTAAAATTGGAATCTTTAGTCTCGAAAAAACATTTTACTACTGTTAGCATTGGTTGGTGTATCAGCTACTACAGAATTTAACAGTAGTTGGTCATTGTTACTGCTAGCTGAGTTATTTAGAACCTTAAAGTAGAAGGGGATTGTACCTTTCTTTGGTAATTTGTCAGTAGACTTGACATTATCTTGGATCGCGTTGATTTTTATTAAGTTGCGTACATTTTCAAAAGTTAAATATTGGTCTTTATATTCGTAATAGTCAATACATAGGTTAATTTTATTACAAATATTTTTTTTTAGATTATATTGAGAACATAAAGTAAAATCATTGATGTCAATAAGAACACATTTCGCGAAATGTTTAGTCCACAATTTCATGCAATTAAATAATTGAATTTCATTAAAATATAAATTTGTAAATACAGGAACAATATAAATAGAAGATTTAGCAAGCATATTAATAGCAATGCTCAAATTTGCATGAGATTTATGAATACAATTGTCATGAGTACCAAACCCTATAATCACTATTTCGTCTTTAGTCAAGTGTCTTGATAGATCTTGACAGCACTGTAACATTTCAGAACTTGTAGCACCCGTCAGTATAGTCGCAGAAGTAATGTATTTATCGTTCCATTTTCCCATTCTGGAACTAGATATAGCCGCAGATAAACCTTTTAGTTGTTCATCGCCTATAATATAAATGGTATGCGGTTTTTTCGTTTGTTTTCGGGATGACTCTTTATGTTGGTATGGTACCTTATTTAAGGTATTCATCGTCATATTCATTTCCGTTGATGGGCCGCTGAAACTATTTCCAGTATTCAATTTTTGTTTAAGATCATTAATCTGTAAGTTAAGGTTATCTATTTCTGTCTGGGCCTTTAGAAGTGATTGTTTAAGTGCAGAGATTTTTATTTGAAAATAACTAAAGTCGCTTGTATGATTGACGGTCTTGCTCTCTGAAGTGGTGTGCAATTTCTGAGGTGTGTAAAACCAAGATGTCTGCGTAGAAGGCTTCTTTTCTAATTGGCAAAGACTCTTCAACAGATTAATTTCTTTTGAAAGCTTTGCTATGCTTCTATTGAGGTTATTGTTTTCGAGTATTTTGTTTTCTAGCTCAGATTCTGTAGAAATTAGGTTTATTTTTAGTTGCTCGTTCTCTTCTCTCAGTTCGTATTCGGTCAAAGTATTATTGTCTAATGTGTGTTCTACACTCTTTGACATTCGCGCTGTATCCATATAAGATTCATCTGTTTCTAAATCCCTTGTCATAATATGGGAGTCATCGCAGTCTTCGAGGTCACATGCCGTTTATATTGAGGGAGGTGTGAGGCAGGTAGGTTTTTTAGGAGTATCCAACTGTTGTGCTGAATCTGTGGTTTTAGACGTTTTTTCCACTTCTTTACGTTTTCTTACAGTTATATTATTTGAGTGGTCGGGATTTGAGGTCTTTGCTTTATTATGTTTTAGAGAACATGAAGCACATTTCCAACCTTTATCCATGATACGGTACAATTTCTCCGAAAGGCCAATGCAATCAAATTCGTATCGATTATTACATTTACTACATTGAACTGTACTACGCACATCGCATTTTTACCACATTTATTGCAAACCGTAGTAGTAGTAACTTTATTTTTGTTTCTCGGCACAGACATCTTGTACAAGTTCAAAATAAAATATATAAATAAAAAAAAAAATGTCCTTCAGCGGTTCTAGTTAAACAACCTATGTGCAATGATAATATAAATAAAATTTTGTAGTACAAAAATAACATAGTAGGCGAGGTTTGAACTATCGACTTAGCGAGTTTGTCCTTAACATTTGAACCGCTAGTCCAACTGTTTGATGTACATGACGCTTGAAAATTGCCTTTGGTTTAGTCTTACGGTATCTTTCAAATGTAATGTTCTTTAAGTATGACTAATGTTGATGTCCTTTTGCTTTAAAACTCAGTTCACTGTTGGGTATTTTGAGATTATTGAAGTATATTTTTTATTAAATCACTAAGGAGCACTACAACTTACTTATTTTTTTTTGCATTTTAATACCTTTAAAGAATTGCTTAAAGTTTGATCATGCCTGTATCCATCATTGCTGTGGTAACTTGAATTCATTGGTGAATCATGGACTGTTAAATATAAGCCTTACTTTTTTCTAGTTGCTGCAGCAACATTTTTGATTTAAATATTAATAACCAATTCCAAAAATATACTTTGTTTTATTGTACAACTTATCAAAATAGAAGAAGTCAAATTAACAGTATGCAGTGGGCAGCCTGTTCCTCTTTCCGGAGTGAAGTACGCGCGGGCGAGCATCAGCATCGAACAACGGCCACTATTCAAATGAGGACCTTTTTATGTATCGGACACGGGATTAGCGTGATTTGGGCTAGAGGTGCGCAAAATCGTTCATTGAAGTGAAATGAGTGATACAGTTCAGTGGGAGTTAAAGATATGTATCACTCATCTAGTTCAATTAGTTCATTTAGTTCAGTAGATCTAGTTTGATTATCTAACTCACTACTCCTTCATATTCAGTTCAATAGCATTGCATAAATGTATTTATCGTGGACAGATCTATTCAAATTCAAATTCAAATTCAAAATGTTTATTGCTTACTAAGTGTGTTGGTTACATTGATGTTCCTATGTTAACTACCGTACTTACAACTCAGTCACCTGGGTGGTATTGCAATATTCTTATGAGTATGACTACTAATTAAACATTTAGAAGATTTTAGCTCAAGAACTATGATATACAATCGTATTATAATGTAGTATGTACATAATGAACACCGAAAATATTACATAGAAAATTGATTTTGAAAACTATAATAAATCAATCATAATGACAAAATTATAAAAACACTAAAAATCGCCTTTGACATCCATCTATCATCGTCATTAATATTAATATACAGCAGGTACTGTAACCATTTTAAGTCTTAAATCATAATTATTAAAGAATATTTTCGTGTGCACTGTCTCAAATATTAAGGAGTCAGATTAGGCGCGAAACTAGCTTGAACTGTGCATCTGTCTCGCTCTTACAGTAGGTACTGACAAATATGTCCATACATTTAACTCTCATTATCTCATATCACTCACTGAGTTACTGAACTAAATGAACTGCTTTGGACTAGAGTGAGTGAGTGATACATATGGACTAGATAGGTGAAGTACTTCAATTGTGTCATTCATTCAGGAACTACCCAAGTCTAATTTGGGCTCGTCCTTCCCTCGGCCAGTTGTTACGCCGTGTTTTCATAATGACTATATAGGTACACTCGACAGCTCATCAACTCACCACTGAATGACAGCTCTCTGAACACATACTGATCGTTAAACGTTGGACTTACAGTCGAAAATTGACTGGGACAATTCGAAATTCATGAGCAGGTTGACGCGGCTGTACGGTCTATTATTTGAAAGCGATAGATGGGTTTTGCGTAGTTACGATTATATTAAGGGCCACAGATTATAATATTGAAATATTATCTAGTGTGATTCTTTGAGCCTTTGCAAGTATATATATTTATGTAACTAATGTACTGTGGTGTGGTGCTGGTCTAAAACAGAATAGGACTTCTGAATAGGCGACTAAAGGAGCCAAAAGAAAACGGTCAGAATCGTCTCCTGTTCACCATTGGCAAAATTGCGGTCGAGAACCTGTTTACCAAGCGTGTAGCATCATAGGATGCTGATGACATTTCAACCGGGAGTTTCAATACATTTCGTAGGCGCTGTAGAACAAATTTGTATATTATAAATAAATAAATAAATGTGGACAACATCACGTCATACATTGTTCTGATCCCAATTTGAATAACTATTTAAAGCATTCGTATTTTGGAAACCAGAAACAACGAAGGTATCACAAACACCCAGACCCGAGAAAATGTAGAAAAACACATTTTTTCTACATTGACCCGTCCGGGAATCGAACCCGGGACCTCGGAGCAGGCGACACCTTGAAAACCGGTGTGTACGCCTCTCCGCCACGGAGGTCGTCAAATTATCGTGTATCATTAATATTATCGTGATAATCAACAATATTATTGTGTATTTCATGTTTGTCACAATCATTGATAGTTAGGTCAATTAAATAGAATTAAGACGCTGACATGAGCCAAATTGAGCTCAATGAAGATTGTTTTGCTTTAAGCCTATGGCTCGTATTGTGGCCAAATTCTATGTAGTTGTAATTGATCATATTTTCGACCAGGTGGCTGTTTCCAAAACACGATTCTAAAAACTTTTCTCGATAGAAAAAAATCTCAAAGTAGCCTCTGAAAATACATAAATTACCATTTTTCTCAGCAGTCCGTATAACAATGATAATAAAATTTTGCTATATTGTTTTTATTACATGTTGTTTAAGCAAATGGCTGATTTAGATTTTTAATAAAATGGCAATTTTAAATTGCACAACGAATTTTGTTGTTTGGCCCTTCTATTCCATGCGCTTTTTCTCTGTCACTCCTACGAGAATCGACAGTGATAGCTGTGGCGCATTCCAAAGAAATTCAAAGACGAATAAATTTGTGGGCGTGTTCATTGCTCAAGGTCATCGGCTGCAGTCAGCGTCTTAAATATGAAAATAGCACTTGTTTTTAAGATGCGTTCCTGGACTGACTAATTTCTGGGCCTGCTCTCTGTTATGCAGAGAGTGTATGTGCGCACACAGCCAAAGCGGGAGCGTGTTTGCTCTCGGCCGCCGTGCCTTGGCTCAAACGGACTGCAGTTATGTACGTTGCTATTTACTATGTACGCGTTAGTTATGTCACTTACGATTGGCTATTTACCTTAAGATTGAGTAATTTTCAAGTCTGGGAATTAACACGAATAATTTATTAGATTAGGTATCAGTATATAAAATTGAAAAATTATGTCTCAGGCGGGACTCGAACCAGCATCTCCTCGCATGCCGGGCGGGCGCTATATCATATACCATTAAGCCACCGAGACACTGCGACTCAGCGCGAGTTTTTCATGCATATTCTTAATGGTGGCTTAATGGTATAGCGCCCGCCCGGCATGCGAGGAGATGCGGGTTCGAGTCCCGCCTGAGACCTATATTTTTAAGTTTATATACGTATGCCCTGGGTAGGTAGCTACACACTGATAGCTGTTCCCAGCGACTTCGTCCGCGTCAATTTCCGTTATTATGATCGCGATTATTTTTGAACCATTTTTCACTTAGGCTTCGCTCCTATTGGTCGCAGCGTGATGTTATATAGCCTAAAGCCTTCCTCGATAAATGGACTATCCAACACAAAAATACTTTTTCAAATCGGACCAGTACTTCCTGAGACTAGCACGTTCAAACAAACAAACAAACAAACTCTTCAGCTTTATAATATTATATATTCAGCTTTATAATATTAGTATAGATATTATAATTGCAATTCAATTGCTAAAATATCAAATAAAGATTAGGTATGTTAAGTTGCGGTTGAATATTTTAAATTGACTAACCTTAATGTCGACCACCGTGATTGGCGTACACACGGGTTTCAAGTTGACACCTGCTCTGAGCTCCCAGGAATAATTACCAGGCGGGTCGCTGTTGAAAAAGAAAATACCTATATTTCTATACTTTTTAACCTGTACCTTATCTTCGTGGTTTCTGATTTCGTTGTTCTTACTTTGGGTTCAGAACCATATATGTGATTTTGTCCACATTTATTTATCACATTGAGCGCCATGGGGGTCACCGGTGACCTCCGAACAATAAAATTTTAATTGTGTCTAGTACTTCGGCAGTTAAAGGCTTATTTAATTATTTCTCCCCTTCATTTGGCTGAGATGATGATGCAGATGATTATAGATAACAAATAAGTATTTCAACAATCTTAACGTAAAGTTATTTTGATTACTTATTCCATGAATCACAAGTGGCATTAACACTAAATACTAACTTACATGCCGTCGACCTGCTAAGTCACAAAGGTAAGAGCTACTCGTATCTAGCAATTCTGCATCATCTGAGGCGGTAGAACTGTTTAGTCACCGTTTCTGCATCTGTTAGACGACAAGTGCTCTGAATTCGCATAAACACAGTGCTAACGTTATTTGTGTGTCCTGTACGCCATATACTCCTCGGGACGTGCCATTAGTCTCAGATATGTGTCCCATGGCGCCGCCTCGCAGGACTAGGGGTCGTGAAATTAGTGCACTTGTGTGTTTGTGTGTTTGCGGGACGACTCCGAGGCCGAGAGGGTACACAGGTACACACCCGTCGCATGGATTGACTGAAGATCGCTGAATATTGACAGGAGGCGCCCTGTGTCGGAATGGAGATGTTGGCTTGATTCTGCTAAGTTACACTTTGAGCCGAGAAGCAAAAGGTGTTGATGGATAATTTTATATTAAATAATAATTCTGCAATATTCTTCTTCTTGATGATTATTATTTTTACCACGCTTTTATTAGCTTGGGTTGTATCTATCTATGTATCTATGTATGTAATGGAATCTTTGAGCATAAATTTGACCGATTTCCAGAAGTTTGATTAATTTGAAACTTTGCACACGTATCAAGGACCGATGACAATGCAATAATTTAATAACAGTTTCCCAGTTTTCCTCTGTAAGAGGGAGTAAAAGAGATAGAGCTAGCGCGCGATCTGTATCAATTATGTTTCCTGCATAGGTTTGGACTTACAGTCGGTAAAGAAGGAATCAAATCTTATAAACTAAACTAAAAAGTAAAAAATAAATTATAGTTTAAAAAACTAAAAAACCACGCTTTTAAAACAGATTGAACTAAAAAATTAAAAATAAAACTGTAGTAATCAATTGAAAAATTCATATTATTGTACAAAAAGCGTGGGGGGCTTGATTTAGATTGTTGTAAATATTTTATCAATAATTTACTATATCTGTGGATATCATAACAAGCCCCCCACGCTTTTTGTACAATAATATGAATTTTTCAATTGATTACTACAGTTTTATTTTTAATTTTTTAGTTCAATCTGTTTTAAAAGCGTGGTTTTTTAGTTATTTTTATAAGTCAGAGTATAACAGGAAACCTATTACTACAGGTTGCTTAGATAGGACTTAGCCAATTCAGAAAATATTGTTTTCTGAACTAGCCCAACTGGGACCATCCAACCATAGACCCTTGTGTTATAGACAGAGCTTACCATAATTTAGGAGAATCCATAAATTACTTCCAGACATTGACTGAGGTAAATAAGTGCGAGCGCAATTATTGTGTGTTTTAGTATTGAAGTGGTTTCAACCAATAATCACTGAGCAAGTAATCACTATAATAGTAGTATTTTTTTATAAATTCGCACAGAGAAGATATCTCATTGATAAAGTACTTAAATAGAATAACATTGACAGCAACAAGCGACATTACCAATGAAAGATTTTTCTTCTACTTTTTATTGGTGATGAAAAGTTAGGAAAGAAATAAGGTTTTAGCATTTAAAGATTATTTTAAAGGGAGTCTATAATCTATATTTTTAACAATATTCATCAAAGTCAGTAGCCTACACGTGAAAGCGTAACAGATAAAAAGACAGACAAACAGATTTACTTTAGCATGTACTTTAATATTAGTTTGTAAGAATTTACATAACAAGGGATCTTTGCAGAATAATTGCTGTTTTTTCATGTTTTACTAGATATTTTTAATCTCTAAGAAGATAGTTTCGTGGAGCGTATATTTTCACACATTTTTGCTCTTTTTAGTTCCATAATAAGCAGTATAATTTGCTTAGATATCAGTACTTGTTTTATTTATGACTTCCCAGTAGAAACGCAACGTTACCTATGTAGTTCAAATCTCGAGCCGTAAACTAAGGCTTCATGGGCACTGCATATATATTGCCTAGCTCCGGCTTTGCGTGAATTTCGTCGGCTGCGTAAACATCGCTGTCGCTTGCTTCGGTACTTGTGGAAGGTTCAGCATCACAAGACTGGATCATGTGGACGCCTCACTAACTCTCGAGTAGGAGAAACAATTTGGCTTTATAGAAAATACACTTACTAATCGTTGTCATTCCCAATGCAACTCTGAGCTTGTATATGTACAGCTCAAATTGGGTGAAAATTTAACACAGAAAAGTTTATTTGAGGAATGCGTAGGTAGGTACTCATAATTTTATAAAAATAAAGGCATTGTATAACAATCGAATATATATACTTTATTTGATATTTTAGCAACTTAATTGCACTTATAATATCAGTATTTAAACTTGAAAAATTTTGTCTCAGGCGGGACTCGAACCCGCATCTCCTCGCATGCCGGGCGGGCGCCATACCATTAGGCCACCGAGACACTGCGACATGGCGCGAATTTTTCAAGCATATTCTTACGCTGTGAGCCAGCGTTGTTTCATCAAATGTTGGAGTTTGCACCCTTAACACCCGAAAGAAACATCTTTGCAGATGTTTGACAGTCAGTTAAGATGAAACAGCTATTTATATACTTTATTTGATATTTTAGCAACTTAATTGCACTTATAATATCAGTATATAAACTTGAAAAATTTTTTGTCTCAGGCGGGACTCGAACCCGCGTCTCCTCGCATGCCGGGCGTTTTCAAGTTTATATACTGATATTATAAGTGCAATTAAGTTGCTAAAATATCAAATAAAGTATATAAATAGCTGTTTCATCTTAACTGACTGTCAAACATCTGCAAAGATGTTTCTTTCGGGTGTTAAGGGTGCAAACTCCTCACATTTGATGAAACAACGCTGGCTCACAGCGTAAGAATATGCTTGAAAAATTCGCGCCATGTCGCAGTGTCTCGGTGGCCTAATGGTATGGCGCCCGCCCGGCATGCGAGGAGATGCGGGTTCGAGTCCCGCCTGAGACAAAATTTTTCAAGTTTATATACTGATATTAATCGAATATAAAATTATTTGACCTTTTTTATTAAATTTTTACACTAAATTTTAACACTTTGTAGGATTTAATGCAACCAAATCAATTATTCAAAGGTAAGTAAATAGTATTTCACCTTTCCCACGTTTTGATCCGATTGCACGAGTCTGCCCGTGACCATGAATAAATATTCAATTCGGTTGAAGTTTAAATAGTTAAGTAACGACCTATGATCATCCCACTGCAGGGCAAAGATCTTCATCATTGAATTCAAGTTACCACAGCAATGTCGGGTAAACAGCATATAGGCTACCTTTTAATCCGGAAAAAAATATATTTCCCGTGGGATAGTTTGCTAGGTAATTTTAAATTCGCGGGAAACATCAAACAGCTCATAATAGTACTCGTATATTTCAGGATGAATGACCTGAAGTTCCGAAGACTCGCCGCCAGCGGGCGCTAGCTGCCAATTAATAAAGCGACATTTGAATCGCTTCCGCAAAGCAGGTCGGCATTGCGGCGGTCTGTTGTCTTAGCCACCCGCCTAATTGGACCACGTCTATCTGGAGACAACGTGGACTTTGTAATTAAAAGGAAAATTTGCTTTAAATTATTATGGAAATTTTAGCAACCTATTATTAATCAATACATTGTCGAGTACTGTGTTACATTTTGATATCGTGTAGGATAACGGAACATAATATGAATGCTAACATTTGCACATTTGAGGAACAAATGAGGGGAGATAACAAAAATTTGCAACTCTATATGGCGCCACTTTTGCATGAGATCTCGCGCGCCATCTAAAGATAGTTTCTGCAGTTATATTAATAGTTGTTCATGGTGTCATTTGAAACCTACCTAATATTATTTGAAAAAACCGGCCACGTGCGAGATGGATTCGCGCAGCGAGGTTTGCGTACAAACCTGTAAGTAGGTATAGAATTGTGTGATATATTGCAGCTGGAAGGTATAGACCTGAGTATTTAATATGAATATCAATTTAATACCTCTACGCGTTCATAAGGAAAGGGGTAGTAAGTTTAAAATTAATAAAAATCTTTTGATTATAATATAAGATGTAAGTAACTAAAAATTGCTTGACGTTGCTTCGTACCAATAAATTTCAAGATTCTGAGTTCACGGGAAGTACCCTGTAGGCTTTGATACCCTTGCGAGTGTCGAACATTTGCGGAAATATCCAGCATAAACGGCTGTATCTTTTGATTGCGTTGGCTTAGAAGTTTGATTTTTTCACAGCTCTAAGCTGGAATTTATATCAAACTAGCGACCCGCCCCGGCTTCGCACGGGTGCAATGCTGATATTAAATACACTACAAAAAAACTGTGAACGTTGTATATAAAAAAAACATAGTGGCCCGCTCCGCTATTTATAGGCACGCCCCCGCCCCGCGCGCCGTGCCGCCGCCGCCCTGGCCAGCCTACCGCCGCAAACGCTACGTCCCGTAATTTTGAAATCTGTTATATCTTCGAAAATATTTATTTAAATCATATTCTGTAAAGGGCCATATAGATCAATATTAAATCAACAATGTATTTAAAGTATTTGATTGGATAAGGATTAATGCTGTATTGGTTAAAATCGCTTCGAAAATAATTATTTGTCGTAAAAAGTAAATGACAAAAAAATGTTATTGTGGGATATCCATAACAGATAGACATACACCATCGCGGAGTTTTCTGTAGACCTTTCCAATATGTATAATACTTAGTACATTATTTTGATAAATTTCGTAGGGTTTAGCCTAGGGTTTAAGCATACAAAGGGACATGGGGAAGAAAAAGCGACTTTGTTTTATACTACTCGTATGTAGTGATACTCAGGTCTATTGTGACCTGAGTATTTCATATAAATTCCAGCTTGATACCTCTACGCGTTTCTGAGAAAAAGGTTCTTGACAAACAGACAGACGGACGGACGAACGGATAACAAAGTGATCCTATAAGGGCTCCGTTTTTTTCCTTTCCAGGTACGGAACCCTAAAAATCAAAAAAAGCTTGCTGTAAGTGCTCGTTTTGCAAGCGTGGTGATTATGCCTGCACCCATTATTGCTGTGGTTACTTAAATTTAATGAGGGAAGCCTTTGTCCTGCAGTGGGATGATTAGGCCGATACTAAGTTGTATTTGTGAATTGAAACTATATGAGTGTGGACCACTTGGCGCGCGCTAGTACCTACTTACTACTTTTTAATACGCTATATTTGCCCTTATTCGTTTCTTACTCCATTCACAGGACGAGAAGGCTATGCTTAGCTATAACGTCTAAGGCTGGCATCACACAGCCATGCATTAGCAACCATTTCACAAAGCCAGGCAAAAATTACTTGAAAAATAATTACCAAAACTATGCGACTTAAATATAATTTGTGGCGAGTATGTTTAAACGAGGGCGGAATTCCAGTCGCTAACGCCGCGGACAGTGCTAATCTGAGGCCTTACTCAGCAACACAATGTCTGTGAATTCGAGTCTGTCTCTCTCACTCATACCAACATCGTCGAGTATCTGAAAGAGACAGATGTATCCGTATATTTAAACTTGGTGTTGCGTAGTAGTACTGCTGTTGTGCCAGCGATTACAGCCGGTAAACAGAGCCTTAACGATTATTTGTAGCCGACAGCTGGTCCACGCGGACACTATGCTGCGAACAAACACACGCAAATCTAATACAAACGGGGAATAATCTGGGTTATGGTCGTTGGAAAACAGTCGACTTTAGCAGATAAAATGATCATAATAAAAACATCTCGAAAAATCCGAAGACAAAAACCACCGATTCAGTTCATGCAAAACAAACAATCACTGATAATAATTTATAATCGAAATTAAAACTTATTAATTCACCAGCTAGAATACACGTAAAGTACCAGCGGGCTAAAGTGCCTTCCGAAGCACGACCATAACAAAGGCCTTCCAGACCGGAGTCAATTCGCTCCCGGATCCCGCGTGATGGGCGTTCCACCGCACCACTATACCATCTACCATCTGGTTATATTTTACTGGAATCAAATACAACATACTAAACATGAAACCATACGTATGTACGTATTATTTATACTTAATTTTAATATCCTATCTGTGGACAACGGTACTGGTTACATAATAAGTAAGTTTAAACTAGAATAATCCCTAATTAAGCCATTTATGTAACTGTTTGTTGTCCTAAATAAAGAGAAAAAAAAAAAAAAACACATTGGTCTAGTGCAGCATCTCCCGGGTCATTAAAATAAAATACCGGGTCGCAACATCCCCGCCTTGTTTTAAGAATAATACCTACTCGACGCCATTTAAAGTCCGTGCTCGACGCATCGTAAATATTGTTCTTTAACTTTCGTAATTTTTGCGAGAACTTGGATTCATTATTATAAAATAAGCAGCAGCTCCATACTTCGCACTAAAATTTTGGGACTAAATAGGCGATACTAAAATATTAAGTAGTAAATAAAACATTCTTACTAATAAAAGACGTGTGGCACTCGGAGACTGCCGCGGTAAAGCTATTGCATAGCATTTTTTATCAACTTATGCAGTTATAAAACTAAAAAGTATCACCGCTGTGCCGGTCGGAGTGGGGGGTGTTAGGTTATTTTCGTTACGGAATTTCTGGATTCGGTCTCCACGCTCAAGGCCCGCGATAGAAGCTATGCAATAGCTTAATTTTATAATTTTATGTATTTTCTAATTTTGACTTTTGTAATCACGGACCTAAAAAAAATACGGACGTAACATCACACTAAAAAAATGTGAAGCATGCAAGCTACTACAATTTCGTTTGTTGTACATGATCTACACTCACACAAACACACTAGGTCCGACAACCCACTGCCATTTCGTCTCTTGAAGAGACGAAATGGCAGCGGGTTGTCGTCTCTTATGACAGCGCCAGTGACACGTACTAGTGCGTACGTTGCATCCACGATTTATTTTTCAAAAATGCCGTCTTGTGTGGTAAAATCGTGTAAAAACTACATAAGTAAACGTTAAAAATCACATGGAATCACTTATCATACGTAAATTATTACGATTCGTGATATTTTTTCTTATTCATGTTTTAAAATTTTCACCAGAATTCTAGAAGTAAAATACAACAGTGTTGTCACTTTATTTACGGGAAAATTTCCCTAAAAGTGAGGAAATCTGTATTTGTATGCAACAAACTATGTATGTGACTCTGTGAAATCTGATTTCGTCAGTTTTTGGGTGCCGTTTCTCAAAAGGAAAATAAAAAATCCTATAATTTGATAATATAATATCTCTTGCGTCCTTTTAAAAGGTTTCCTAGAGACAAAAAGCGTAGAGATGATAGGATTTTAGTTATATCTGCCAGTACCGTGTGCAGTGCACATTTTGATGACATAGATAGTATGACTACAGCTAAGGGGCTACGTTGTTTGGTTCCATATGCCATTCCAAAAAGAGTAAGTTTTATTGTATTTGAATTAGGGTCATGTCGCCTGTTCACGTCCATTTAGTGCAGTTGGCAAGTTAAAGCGACTTATCACTAATTATGTGATGTGTTAAAATACATTTTTTTACACGTAACATGTGTCTTATTTTCTATCACAGTGGTCATAAAAATTATGTTAGGTAGGTCAACATAGGTCAACTGTTTAAATTTCTGATAAAAATATATGTATATTACATAAGTTAACTGGGACCGATTGGTTCCACCTCGCGATTGAACCAGTAGGGTAAAAGATGATTTATATGGCAACCCTTAAATCACACACACAGCATAAACGGGCGGCCATTATCATGCTTCACAGATGATTAGACGAGGTTACGTCCGTGTTTGTAATTAAATTTTTCTGTTATTTTGGCAGATATGGTTACCATAGGCAACCATACTGTCAAAATCCTTATTTTCTTCTAAATTCTTTTAAATTTCGGATATTCAAAATTGTTCGATCGTGCCTCGCCCCGAGTGTGTGGGTGTGGGTGTTAGGATTATTTTCGTTACGGAATTTCTGGATTCGGTCTCCACGCTCAAGGCCCGCGATAGAAGCTATGCAATAGCTCAATAAATTTGTATTATTTTACCTAATGGAACCGGCTTGGTTTTTAAAGTACTAAGTGGGTCACCAAGTGTGAAAACTACCAGGCCATGGCAGAACATAAATTATTTGAATTGAATTGAGTTGAACAATGTTTGGGCAACACTGGTCTAGGTACCGAGCCAAGTTCCCAGGTCCTGATCCGTCAGGAATGAAATGGTAATTATCTTTGGTACTAAGTTTGTATTGCAATATTTGTGTTTTCAATTTACATAAGTAAATTCGGCGTCATCGGTAATTCACTTTGCTATGCCCACCGTATTTCCTCAAAAGGATTACACCTGATGGTGACATGACTAGGCCCGTCAATACATTCAGTAATCCCGCGTCTGCCGAGCTTTTAGACTCACCGGAGATTAGTTTATCTACCTTTATGACGTAGTATTGCAGGTATTGTACTAAACCCTCAAGCCAAGTCTGGGCTCATATTGGCTGTACGTATTTAATTAAGATTTATCTTTTGAGAGAAAAATTCCCAAGAGAAATATTGATTTGATACGAACATAAATATGTTTTCAAACCACAAAAGATGATTTCAATGGGGACTACCGTTTCTTTGCTCACCAGTTGGCGCCACTGTAGACTGAGGTCTGGAGGTATAGCGGTCAAAGGCGATTGGCGCCGAAACAAAGTATTATATCTTGAATCTAATTAAGGTTATATTGTTTATAAATAACTATCTTGATATCAACAAACTAACTTCTGAAATAGTTTCTCTTGAGGCCGCCTATTTTTGCGCTTTTTCTTAATTCCGCTTTTAAAGCGTTCACATTAATCGCCAAATAATCCATATTTGCGATATTTTACGAAGGAGATCACTTTCCAGCAGGTAAATTAAAAAAATTATAATTTATGCAACTAATCCCGCTAAAACCAGTACAAAGTGAATGATATTGGACCTCACGCGACACTAGCGCCTTTAGTGGCAAATTCACTAGCGATAGCCCCCATTCAACTCGTGAACGAAAAAACCTCGCATAACTTTCTACAGGCTTACTAATTAAATGATTTGCTATTCGATTTAGCATACGTACTCAAATACTGTTTAGTTTGAATTTGAGTAGTCACAAAAGCATTATGAAGAAAAAAAAACAATCCCTCTTATGAAAATTTCGATTGATGTCGTAGGTGGGATTTGAATCCACGATCTTGCGCTAACTAGGCAACTGTTTTAACCAATCGATCAACAAAATTAAATATTATTTGTATCGACGAAATTATTTAAGGCTTTACGATGTAAGTTAGCGGAGTTTCGTTAATGTTTTTGACTATGTTCTTCGTACATCCAAGATAAATGATGTTACAAATATTTACAATCGGTTAAAATAAAAGATTAGTAAGGTAACTTGAATTCAATGATGGAGCCCGGCCTCTGTCCTTTAGTGGGAAGATTATAGGCTGGTACTAAGATGAAACAGCTAGCAATTTTAAATGTTTTGAAGCTGTTTTTTCAGCAAAATTACACACAATTATTCGAATCCATACAATACAAATATATAATATAAAATAAATAATATTTCGATTTCCTTGAAATGAGCCTTAGGCATCTAGGACGAGTTGATGAATTACTCCCCCTTCTGAAAAGCCAGCAATGTAGATTATCCGTTCTGTTTCAAGTTTGTTCAGTCAGTACAAAGTAATTTAGCTCCCTATCGCGAGCTAGAAAGCCCTTTGTCATAGGCAATTTCGCGTTGCGGAATTTCACAAATTACGTTAATAATAATTGTTAACATATCAAGGTCCCGGTACCAGCAAGTTCAAAAAGGCTGTATCTCCAAATATTCCAAAAAGTTGTCGGCCCGCGGCGGTTCATCGTTACCCTTTTCGTATAATTTGTTAACCGCACCCCCTCCTTCCGGCCCTGGCTTCAAGCAAACATCTCCATATTAACCCTTCTTCAGTGTTTTACTGAAGGATATCCACTGCAAGCGTTTTAACGTGATAATTTAATGGATATGGTCTAAAATACCCGTAATTTTAAATCAGTTTTCTAATATGTCAATCTCAAAAACGATATTAAAAACAAAACTAAACACGTCTTGTTAGAGTCGCAGTTGACCACAATTTTCCCTATATTTGTACTATAAAATGGTATTACTAGCCAAATTTCAGTTCACAGAAATATCTTGTAAAAAAATTGTTATCTTAATAGTGTCACAATATACCTACGTTTTATTTACATCTTTGTACTAAAAGCTTTTTCTAATGTTACTAAGACGTTTGATTCTAATTTTACAGCTTTAAAGGACTGTAGACTTGAGTACATGGTTTTAATTTCAACTTAATAGCCCTTCGCCTTTCCGAAATAACGGTTTTGACAGACAGACCAACGGAAGGACGGGAAGGCAGACGGACAACATACTGATCCTCTAAGGGTACCGTGTTTTTTTCCTTTGAGGTGCCGGAGTTCATTTCTCAGCCAGCTAAATCTTTGAATATTAAGTTTCGTTTCGTTATTTTACAATTGTAACCTGTTTTGTATCTATACTAATTTATAATAGCTGACAAAACAAGCAGTTAATTAATTAGTAAATACACCAAAAAATACTTTAAAACGTCTAACATTACAATCTGCCCTACTTTTGTTCGTTAATTTAATTTTGTTTATATTTGTAATAACTTATTTTATATAATGGCGTCTCCTCTCTTTTATTATCCTTTTGCGTGATCGACAGGGTCCATAATGCTCATATTGTATTTAAATTTAACATCCTCTGTACCTACATTATGGTTGCAAATAAGTATTGAGTATTGAGTAATATCTTATATATAAAATTCTCGTGTCACAATGATAGTTACCTTACTCCTCCGAAACGGCTTTACTGATTTTTACCAAATTTTATATGTATATTCAGTAGATCTGAGAATCGGCAACTATCTATTTTTCATACCCCTAAGTGATAAGGGTTGTTCACCCTTAACAATTTTTTTAAAATTTTGGTAAAATTTTTTTGTTTTTATTTTTCTATAATATGACATTAAAAATACATACAATCCTAAATTTTTACCCTTTTATCACCAACCTATATTGTTTAATAGCCATTTTAGTAATTTAATCATTTTTATGGCAAAACAACGGTCAGCTAGTAATATTATAAAGCTGAAGAGTTTGTTTGTTTGTTTGTTTGAACGCGCTAATCTCTGTAACTACTAATTCGCATTGAAAAATTATTTTTGTGTCAGATGGTCCATTTGTCGAGGAATGCTTTAGGCTATATTCTTTTAAAAACTTCTTAATCGCGATCAGGTTTACAGAAATTGACGCGGATGAAGTCACGGGCAACAGCTAGTCTTGAATAATAAGTTAACAGATCATAATGAACCTCCAACTTTTTTGTATAATAGTTTAAGTTAAATGTTCCGTTGGTCTAGTGCTTTATGTACCGGGCAAAGATCTCGGGGTCCCGAGTTCGATCCTAGATTCAGCCAACAAGAGTTGCGAACTTTCGAACATTACTCGACTTTGTGATCACCAACCCGCATTTGGCAAGCTAACCACGCTTGCCATGCTATATTAGTTAGTACCCATATTTGATGTGGTAACTTGAAGTCAATGATGGAGGCATTTGCCCTGCAGTAGGATGATCAGGCTTTAACTTTACTCTATAATAAAAAGACTAAAGATGTGATAAAAAAAGATGCCAGGTCTTTCATACTATTTGTTAAACGAAGGGTTAAGAATAAATCTACGGAGCTCGCGGGCGGCGCGAGCGGCGACTGGCAACTCACTTCGGCAACTTATTACGAGATCAACACAAGAGTGATTGTGAGGCAAGAGCAACATTTGACAACGTTGTATGACTTGTACATTCAAAAAAAGTTGAAAATTGAATGATGACAGATAAAAATTTTCATCTGCAGAAATCGTCGAACCCATGACTGCCGCTTATTGGGCGATCGCTCTAACCGTAGATTCTATATCATTTGTGTAGACAAATTTATTAAATAAATACAAAACAAAAAAAGGTAGAGGAAGGACAAGGAATTGTATTTTAAATTTAGAAAATTGAAACTGTTTGATATACAATTTTTAAATACATAAATGTGGTTTAATTTTAAATAAAACTACGTAAAAAAATTGTAACAATTATTTGTTTAGAATGTTGGAAATACATTATAATATTTAAGTTGGGTGATGATTTATGTCTTGTCGTGTCCATGTTGAAACTTACATATATTTTAAATATGAAAGTCTGGATAGATCTTTGTAACTTAATCACGCAAAAACAGTTTAAACAGATCTGACATTAATGGAATTGGCTGAAGAATCGTATTTGGCCAGGAATAGCATATAGACTATATGAAATCCCGGAAAAATTAACGGTTCCCGTATCCCACGATCACTGTGTTAGTGTTTCATATTGAAAGGGATCGTCATGGTTTTCTGCATAGCTGTAGTTAACGAGTCAGGGTATAGCATAGGCAAATTTTTATCTGCGGTCGTAGTTGTGAACAGCTAGTTTTAAATTATAAAAGAACCAAATGGTTTAACAGATTATATTTCTGCGTAATTAACGTTTTCTTCTTAAACCAGATGATGCTTTAAACATTTAACAGCCCGGATAGCAACCATAATAATGATCAGTGAATACTAAGCGTATTGTATGATGTTTGCCCAACAACTTAGGCCACAATTACGCGCTGGACAGGACAGTGTACAGAACAATTATCTTTAATCTTATGACAAACAGAGTCCAGTGAAAAGCTCCCATAACCTAAAATTAGTTTTATTTCTGCAAATAGTTCCCTATTAGCGCTTTTACACGTCCCAATATTTTAACCCACTACTGTTTTGGGACAAGAGAAGAAGCAGTTAGTCTCTTTTTGAATTACTATATTCATAAAAAAGAAATTATGCCAGTGCAAGCTAGATCAATGTACCTACCTAATGCCACATATTACTATCATTTAGATAACTAATAGTATTGTAGCTCTTTTCATCAAAATTACTGAAACATACAATTTAAGTGTATGTATATATAAAATTAAATAAAGGCTTTAATGCCTAATCAGACGATTGTGCTAAAACAAACGCAAAATGATCTTCCTCCTCCCAACAAACCAAACAGAGGCTGAGTAGTTCATTCGAGCCTCTGAACGCAAATAATGAACAATGACGTATTGTTTACCGCGGCACAAGGGTGTATTATTTCTGCCTCTAAATAATTACAATAAGAACCTTTTTGTTAGCAAGTCTAATACACCCATCGAGCAGAGAAAATATTGGTACCTAATAGAGAATATTTACTCTACGTCAATCATATTTTAAAGTAGGTAGGTAGGTAGGTAGTATAAGTTACCTTCATAGTGATGCGCGTATTAAATTTGTTCCAAACAATCCAAAATTGCACAAGTTGACAAGATTCAGTGATAAGCAGATCAAAAGATGCGAAATCTTATCATAAGATAACTAACAACTAATAATACAAATGCCATCTGCATATCAAAGTTTAATAGGATGTTTCTTACTCAACCCCCCCCCCCCCCCACACATCTTAACGAATCGTTATGGAATTTGGAAATAAATTAGATTAGTTTAATGGGTTGAGTAACTGTAATTTAAAACCGTAATTTTTTCAGAATACAAGGATTCCGAAAAAATTACGGGTTAAGATTCTAAGACAGCTGAAGCGTAAACTAAAGATACAGTCGTAGATGAAAAGAAAAAAAGAATCACCTGAAATAAAAATTTCGACTACCTTAAGTGGTACTTGCACCCACGCTACTTATCAGGCGACTATTTAACCCTTTGAGCTACCAAGACATTGCTTGTGTCGACGAATTACTTAAGGCTTTACGTTGTATGCCAACAGGGTTTCATCTATGTTATTGAATATGTACCTCCACCATCCGAGAGCAATACTTTAACAAATATTTTACAATCATGCAGTGCCGGATTTACCATAGAAGCTGAAAAAGCTGAAGATTAGGGCGGCACAATTAGGCGGGCGGCAAAATGGGCCCAAAAAATAATAATTAGCGCAGTAAAAACAAAGCTTTGTTTTTCTTAGCTCAAAAATGTACTGAAAAAGTTGTGAAAAAAGGAATTAATGTTATTGTGAACAGTGTATCTAATTTTAGTGGTTAGTTGGGGCGGCAAGAAATTTATAGCTTTGGGGCGGCAAATGTGTAAATTCTGCACTGCAATGTGCTGCAATCGTGTAAAGTAACACAGCTTCATGATTAATGGTTTGTAAATTTTTTCTAAGTAATGAAATCACTGGTGTATATTGAACTGCCTCAAGTGGGCCTAGAACCCATAATCAACCGCTTACTGGCGCTCTAAACAATTGACTCCGCAACGTTACCAAAACCCTTATGAGAATAAATCTGTCACCTGTATGCATTCATCAACAATGCTTTCAAGAGAAAGCTACATAAGGCAGTCAAAAGTCAAGAACATTTTGTCGATTAATAAGTAGGTACATTAAAGTACCTATGTCCTAAAGTAGCGCATTAATCAATTAACGTATTATAAATCACCTCAAAACAAAATGTATCTAATGCTTCAAACAGAAACATCCTTATAAACTGACAGCCATTTCCCACGCTGTTCACCGCACCGATTAAATGCGTGATGTTCTTTTAACTCGTGACAAGTGAACTTCGGAACTTAATTCTTTCTTCGCCAGGGCTGGCTGCGGGGCGGGGCCGGGCGGGGGTCTCGTCAAGGCGCACTATCGGGCGTCGTGGCGTGTAAACAGTTTATGCAAAACGGCGAATTGAATAAAGGGACGGATCGTGGGCCTCAGCCGGCGGGCGCGCGCGGAATTTAATCACACCGAATAGAATGTATTACATAAAAAGTGTAACGTAGAGTCTGCCTTATGAAAACTGAATTTTGATGATCAATTACAATTGCTTCGCGATAATTAGTCAAAATTTTTAACTATTTAACACAATAAAGGTTTTATTTTCGAAATTCATACATTCTAACAAGTATTCTCTCTATTGTAAAACTATGACAAAAACCATCGCGACGAAACCTGCATTTTTAGTCAGATAGCACTGAATGTAGAGCCATGGCACAAAATGTCTTGTTTCTCTGATGTAACTTTACAGAAGGAAGTTCCAGGCTCGTATAGAGGAGACCTTGGTCTTATAGGTATCATAAGCGGCCACTAAAAAGTGTCTTCGCTGTGATCGCCCACCTGCCAAGGGGTGCCTGAGTTCAGCAGTAGACTGATATTGACTATTGAAGATGATTAACTTTACAAATTTAAGTCAGGGGACCAGTAACGGGAGAAAATAAGATAAAAGATTAACTCAACAGTTTCAAAATGTACCCATGCCTTCATTTCGGTTTGACAAGTGATAACCTATGCGGCACTTGATATGCCCCGCGCGTGGCGACCGATGCCCCGCGGCGTCGATACTCGCGTACGCTCTCCAAACGCCTACTAAATTGTTTTCTTATCCATCGCATCTTAACGAGATTATATTGTGACACCAAATACAGCCCTCAGGTTATTCAATAAGTTGAGTGTCGTCAACGCATAAATATCTTTCGTAATTGTTCAATTTTTAACCGTGTAACTGTAGTTGAAAAACAGTTTTTAAAATCCTAATTTGTAGCAATGACTAAAAACCGTAAAAGTGTTGAAATTTAACTGAGGAATATATGAATGCGAAACTTGGATGGATGTTCATTACTAATCATGTCAGAATGGCAAGACAGAACTTGATAAACTTTTCATCCCGACGACGACCTCCGTAGTGAGTGGCGACGCACCGGATTTAAAGGTGTCACCTGCTCCGAGGTCTTAGCATCGAATCCCGGATGTTTCAATGTAGAAAAAAAGTGTTTTTCTACATTTTCACGGGTCTGGTTGTTTGTGGTACCTCCGTTGTTTTATTGTAAAATACGAGTGCTTTTAATAGTTATTCATTTTAAGATCAAAACAATGTATGTGATTGTCCACATTTATCCTAGAAAAAATAAAAGCTTCAGCGGGAAAGTTCTACGCATACAAAGTCGGGGGGCACAGCTTGTAGTGGTATAAATACTCTCACATCTAATAATAAAAATACAGTAATCAAGTCTTAATTTTTATTTTTACAGTTTTAGACTTGCTTGCCAAATTTCATCGTCTACGTAAAGTACCTAACATTTATTTTAGGTTCACTTAATTTTCGCAAACAAGAACATTAAGTATTTAAAAGAAACCAACCAATTACCGAAATTTTAAGTAACAGATTACATTATACTAAAGAGATTTCGATTAGAATAAAACAATGAATTAATCCAACAAGGTAACTTGAACAATTTAATTTAAACAACAAAAATGGCCGCTCGATGGCCCCGTCTACCTGAAACAACTTAGTTGCCGAGCAAATTTCACTAAGCTCCCAACTTCTCTGGGTTCATCAATTGCAAAGTGAATTACAGTATAGCGCGCAGGAACGGACTAAGGAGATAGAAGCGAATAAGAGAACATTTTTTGAAATCTTTATTAAATGAGCTTGTTCACTATGTGAACATGTCGCTCAATTAAAAATATTATAGAATAAAATTGGTACTGAACTATGTATGTTTATTTATTTACCATTTATTAATTTATGTAACTATATTTATTGTATACATAGTGTTGAACGAATAATACATATCCATTCACAACTGCAGCAGTGATTAAACGTTTACAAATAACTTTCCAAAAAAAATATGCGCCTATTTGCATACAAAATCTAATTGAGGAACTAGGCTTTTCAAAACTTTTTTCTATATTAATGGCAAAGTAAAGCTATGACAACCACTAAGCTAAGAGTTAGTTATTTCGAGATGTTTACTATGTACATACTTTGCTTTTTTATGAGTTTCCAGTATTTCGGTACTGTCGCAAGCGCCATGACTGCGGTTTCTTCCGCGACTAATTGTTACGATAGTGACCATGAAAGTTTAAATCAATACATTAAGCTACAGACAGCGAATGGAAAATAGAAAAGGAAGAGAAGGAAAATAGAAAAAACCCTCTGATGCAAACGATTGAGCCTAAATCGTTTGCATCAGAGGGTCCATGCATCCAGGGATTGACAGTCTGATTTTGATGAAGACTACTTAAAAGTATTATCTGTACTATATGTCAACATAATTACAATATAATCTGAAATATTATGAATTCATATCAAGCTCTATTCATTGGGATTTGAGGTGCTCTGCACTGAAATGGTTGTATTTTAAAGATTTGTCGTGTGTAATTTGAACATTAGCATTTGGGTATTAAAGAATTGACCCCCATTTTGTCTCGTTTACCGTCCCGCCCTGCGTACGCCCGCCGCGTTTCATTGCCCGAATTTAGTGTAATTCCACTGTAGGAAGTTTCGACTTAACATTATACCTACAGCGGTCGCCGCGTCAAAGTGCTTACGTAGTTTGCACCCTCTAAACTGTCGATTTGAAACGACAACATTCGAATACAAAGACGTTTTTATTTGAAAATAATACAAGTACTTCGTTCACAAGCTGATGGTGGTGTTACCTGTTATAATATCATCTCTTTGCTGTTATTTAAATGTGTAAGTACCTAATTTAAATTGGGTGAATGATAAATCTTAATGACATGATACCCTTCCTTACCCAAATTTAAATGAATTTATTATTTTGTTATACTTTTTAAGATATTTAAGCAATTTAATTTCAATTATAATATCAGTATTAAAATTTTTCAAGTTTAAATACTCATATTATAAATGCAATTACTATCATATAAAGTATTGAAATAGCTGTATCATCTTAAAACTGACTGTCAAAAAAACGTGCACTTGTTTTAAAGCTAATGGTAGTTTGGTAAGATTTTTAGTTATCTTTGAAATGCCCAACAATTACTAAATATTCAATTTAATGTCACAACTACACTATTCCGATCCGTTCCCCCTACTGCTACTTAGTTGTTAGCGTTTCTGCAACTATCGTAGGTTAGGTCCTACTTAAAACTACTGAAACACGAACAGAGTTATAATAACTCTCATAACACTCGTTTCAGTTCTAACTCATCAGAATTTACGAGCCGACGGTTTCATTTTGTTCAAATTGTATGTTTAATTGAGCAAAAGATGTTCCTCAGGTGATGAAATTGAACCAGGGGTAATAAACTTGCACTTTTATTACTTTATATGATATTTTAGTAATTTAATTGCAATTATAAATTCAGTATTTAAACTTGAATAATTATGACTCAGGCGGGACTCGAGCCCACATCTCCTCGCATACCTAAAATGGTAAAGATGGTTCTTTCGGGTGGTAAGATTGCAAAATTCCTAACATTTGATATACAGAATGCTGGCTTACAGCGATAAGAATATGCTTGAAAAATTGCACTTTTAGCTTTGCAGTATCATACAACACTTTGTTACACTCGAAGATCTTCCATACAATATTTTGTAAAATTTTCAGGTCAGTAAAGTACGTGAAAGGATATCTGTTTTTAAGATATACTTGAGACTTTTTTCTTGTGGAATATCTGGATTCTAATATTGTCCACATATATATGTCCCTTTAAATACTTAGTATAGAAATTTCGATAATACATCTAATAAAGACTGACATTATAGTGACCGAGTTTCTTGCGTGGCTTCTTCTCGGCACTAGCCCACTCTAGTCCCGAAGTGGTAGGTAAGAAATTATTTTACATGTTGTATTGAGAAACTCTTTTTCTCTGTCGGTTAAAAAGCTAAAATCTGCGTAATAAGATGACTGTTTCAGATTATAACTAAATTGTTTTGTATGTATTTTAAATAAATCACAAAGAAGTCTGTAGCTTAGGAGTTCAGTACCTATCTGTAATGCGATTGTTAAACTAATACTCATGTTTATCACTTTTGAAATTCAGTCTCTCTAATTACTTCAGCACATAATTAAAGCATTAGGTAATAGGTCGCGTTTAAAATTCAAGGCTGGAGATGAAAGCTAGTTCGAAAATTACAGACGGCGGCGCTAGTGGGCGGAATGTGTTGGGGTGTGCCAACTTAATATTACTGCTTCAACTATTTTAACTTGGTGTAACATCAGTTGTGTTTAATTGGTAGTACTAACATAGGCTATTTGAACGCCACGCCGTATGGTACCGGCCAAATAACAGCACCACCACTTCTTGACTTATGTAAAAATAAAACCGGTCAAGTGCCAGTCGGACTCGCGCACGAAGGGTTCCGTACCAAATAGGCCAAAAAAACGGGTTTGTTGTATGGGAGCACCCCTTAAATATTTATTTTATTTTGTTTTTAGTATTTGTTGTTATTGCGGTAACAGAAATCGTGCTATCGTGGCTCTTGAGATACAGCCTGGTGACAGAGCGACGGACAGACGGACAGACGGACAGACAGCGAAGTCTTAGTAATAGGGTCCCGTTTTTACCCTTTGGGTACGGAACCCTAAAAAGTAATTTTCTATACAGTACTATCTTCAATACAGTAGTCCCCTGAACGCCGGCTTGTTTGTCGCGACTGTTTGCCGTCGGCATAATCTTCTTTTACAGCCGTCACTCGTTTGACCGTCGAAAGAGCACTCAATTTGCACTGGCCTGTTCAAGCGTCGGTGCTTAGACGGTTAATGTCACTTACCTACGAGAAACGAAAGAAACGCGCTTTATTTTAAGCTTATACTTCTGAGAGGACCATGAACAAGCAGGAGTGCATCTTTGAATAGACGTATTGACACAAAAAGGCTTGGTTGATCAATTGGAAAGATTACGATTACTGAAAGGTAGTTCAAATTTTAGCAAAAGACATAATATAGGAGGACTGTTTCATTACCGTTTGAATTTTTTATAGACGTTTTATCATATTTAGAGCCCATTTATGAAATGAAAGATGTCGATCAAGTTTTCAGCCGAAAATGTTTTTCGAAACATAGGTAGTGTTGAATATTGATTGAAACACAGATAGTTCCACAAACACCATATATAAAATAAAAAATAAATAAATGTTGACAACATCACATACATTGTTCTGATCCCAATTTGAATAACTATTTAAAGCATTCGTATTTTGGAAACCAGAAACAACGAAGGTACCACAAACGCCCAGACCCGAGAAAATGTAGAAAAACGTATTTTTTCTACATTGACCCGTCCGGGAATCGAACCCGGGACCTCGGAGCAGGCGACACCTTGAAAACCGGTGTGTACGCCACTCCGCCAAGGAGGTCGTCAAATATATTGTTCCATACACACAAATATACTGTTAGATAAAGATTTTAAGCTCTTAAGATAGGTTTATTAATTATTATGATAAAATAATGTGCGAGGATGTGACACTTTTGACAAAGATGGAAGAGAGCGGGAAAGAGACAGACACATATTTTTTATTTTAGATCTGGTTTAGTCTTAGAGCATTTCAAAATCAAAGGGTTTAGTGTTGGGATACTAAACAGGTAGTTTCAAAATTTTATGGTCCTAAGCCTGTGAAGGTATGAAGGGAACATCAACAACTTATGAATAATTTTGTAAATTCGTAATAAATGAATGAGATGCGCATCGTGTGAAAAGTGTGTTGCGAAGAATCCGTATCCAAAATTTTAGATTTTTACCAAAAAAAATATGTCATTTGTTTTTTGTCTCGTAGATTGTTGTATTAAAATTTGTATGTTGATGAAAATGTCATCATCATATTCTCGGCTGTTGGTACCTTCGTTATTTCTGAATTCCACAAAGCAGGATCTTTTAGAGTAACTATAGGTATTTGATTGAAAAATATAGGAGTCGTTTGACTTAGACTTATAAATAATAAATAATAAATAAATATTTAAGACATGCCTCACTGGGCCACACAGAGTCATCTAGTCCCAAATTAAGCTACTATTAAGTACCCTGTCGTATGGGGTACTAGACAACCGATAAACTTACTTACTTACATACTTTTTTTTTTGTAAATACATACTTATAATACATAGAAAACACCCAGACCAGTACAAACAGACATGTTCATGCACACAAATATTTGTACTGAGCGGGGATCGAACCCGCGACCCATGGCTCAGAAGCAGCTACCGCTGATCCAAATGGTCGTCAGACTTCTATTTTCCATGTCATATTCAACGCTATCGCAAACCCACCGAATGGCCGAAGGTTCCAAAAACTTCAAGGTCACTAAATTACAATAAGAAACAAGAATTTTGAGCCGGCTAAGGTCTTTTTGTGAAAAAAGCATTAGAGCCCGATCAAGCGAGCTTGCGTGCGCCTACGTATCTGTGGAACACGCGGGCGGCTACTAACAATGCACTTTGCTATCAATAAGGCCAACGGGGTGTCAAAAAAAGCGTCTCCGCAAGCTTTTAATACTATGCAAAGAGAAGAGGTAGTGCCGCAACAAAAAGAACAAAAATTATTAAAAATCCATAAAATTTAATTAAAATAATTTACCTATCAATGTACGGTATTATGTTGTCATTTTAGCAATTGTAAATCATTTGCCGATCTCCGTGGCGGAGTGGCATACGTACCGGTTTTTAAGGTGTCGCTTCCTCCGAGGTCCGAGGTTCGATTCCCGGATATTTTAAAAAAAAGGTATTTTCTATATTTTCTCTTTTTTGGGTATTAGTGTACCACCGTTGTGCTAGTAGGTACTTTCATTGGTATCAGAGAAATGTTTTTTGATATTGCCCTTATTTTTATATGTATACAGAGTGTAAAAAAGAGTACGAGCCCAATTCAAGGGGCTGGCTGTCAATTGAGTTTAGAATACAGAAAAATATAAAAAAATATTTTTAATAAAGTTATAAAAATTGAAATATTTAAATAAAACCCAATTTGGCTCGTACTTTTTCTTACACTCTGTATAGGTATATTTTTTAACATTTACCGATCAAATTTTCTACTAGTCAATTATGTAGTAACATAATATTGTCGCGGTCATGCTAGAAGGTTCGAGATATCGCTAGAGGAATGTACATAACTACCTAAGTTCGGCCACAAAGTAATAACAAGACCTTAGTGCAAGCGACATTGAACTTTAAGTTTACACATTAAGGCATAAAATGGCATAACTTACTAGAGTTGTTTACGTTTAACGTCCTTGTAATTTCTTCTATAAAACGAACATTCTAGTATGTACGACTGGCGTCGATGTTGAGATATATAAATAACAGGACTTGAGACGCCGAGTTAGTTCATTCTGAGCTTTCGGTGCGATACCTACGAAAAGTGATCTAGTGCGAAGTAACGACGACTTTAGCGATACCAACGGATCTAAGGACTACTCTAAGGATTGGCTAATAGTGTTTTGGAACCAACGACCTCAGCGACCCACCGGACTACGATTCTTGTGATTTGGCTTTTGTGATAGTGTTTGCGACCTGTTTATCGCCTATTAAATTCTTCTAATAAGTCAACGGTGTTTTATCCAAATCCCGAACTCCACGTTCGTAACAATATGAATAAAAAAACTTGAGAGGTGTCAAGGGACACCCGGATGGAACAAAGTTCATTTTTAATGAAGGAACTGTAATAAAAGTTTATTTTATTTTTAATTTTACTCTCTCTCCCTCTCCCCCCTCTCTCCCCCTCACTCACTCCCTCAACCCTCTCCCTCTCCCTCTCTCTCTCCCTCCCTCCTTCCCTCTCTCCCTCTCTCTCTTTCTCTTTCTCGCCGCACGGCTTACAACTATAGCAAAAAGTGTCGGTCGAAAAGTGTCGTTACAATTTTTTCCGTCTAGCCCCCTTTCGCAACGCGCGATAAGGAACTTCGTTCCAATAAATAAAGCAAAAATAGATAAACATTATAAAATCAATTTTATTCAATTCGATTCATTTACTCCAGACATAACGCCATGGCTTCTGCTAATCGACCATTGAATAACAATGCATCAGTCATGAAATAGCTTCACTAGTAGTAATCAGAAATTTCCTACTGATGAGTTTTATAGATGTAACAAAATTTCGCCAGGACCTCTGAGTCTGCCATATTTTCAACACATATCTACATACATTAAATCCGTCTTAATATCTTCTGAAGTTGAAAATATCGCACTATCCTTCCGGAAACTCCCTCCTCGCCCTCTGTCCAATTAGCATTTAGATTAAACAAATAAACGATATCGTTCGTGACCCGAAAGAATTATCTGCCTTATTTATTACGTAATTAATTTATTTATTGCCATTTTAATTGTTACAAATTGCGCTGAGTGGCGTTAAACCTCGCGAACGGTTAATGATATATTCGCAGAGTGCGGAGTTATGGATGCGCGAGCTGTTTATGATGGAAATACACTATATATTGTGTTTTAAAACTGTTTTTAGACAGTGAAATGGCTGGTTTAAGTTTCAATACAATTACTTGAATAAAAAATTCGATGGTCTTACGTAGGACTTGAACCCGCAACCTTCCGTGACTGCTAAACAAATTGATAACGACATTGTTTGTGTCGCAGGATGGTATATACACTGTATTATGTTTTATAATTCGTCGAATAATAAACTAGAAACTGTTAATGCGTTTCACCGTTTTAAATACATAATAATTACGAGTAAAAGGGCGTTAAAAATACTCAGAGTTAAAATAGTTATCAGATATTAAACACACAGGTATACTTCAACCAAAATTAACACGAAGAATACTCATCCTGAGAACAGTCCCATAATAAGAACATGCAGATATATTTAATCATGCTGAAATTTAGTTTTCTATCTCTAAACTACTGCGATCAAAATGATAGTGATCAGGAGGTAAAATGGTAAAATTTTGTCAAGATCACCACTTGTGGTCTAGACAAAATTTAAATAACGCAAATTTCCTATAAGAACCTCAGCACACTGATATGGGTGACGATGACCAGTTGGTTTAGTGGTAGCTAATGCTGCTACTGAGCCATGGGTCGCAGGTTAGATCCCTGCACAGTACAAATATTTGTGTGCAGGAACATATCTGTTTTTGCTGGTCAAGGTGTTTTCCATGTATACTTAAGAAATATAAATTTACAAAAAAGAATATAAGTAAGTTTATCGGTTGTCTAGTACCCATAACCCAAGCTATTCAGTAGTAGCTTAATTTGGGACTAGATGGCTCTGTGTGGCTCATTGTGGCATGTCAGAAAAAATATTACTATTATTATATAAGCTAACGATTTCAGTAACATCAAAACATCATTTAAACAATTAGACTTTAATGCTGTTCGTGACAAACTTCGGTACCCTTTGATATTTACGGGCGCTAAGCCCTGATAGTCTGGAGTGTAGAGGGAGGCCTCCCCTACTTGCGAGTCGGACAATCGTTAAGCGGCGGTAATTGTGGTCGCGAGAGGTCGCCACAACGGGTCACAGAGTCCTGGCGTGGTCTCAGTCACGAGTTACAAGTTATAAGCGTTAAGTATACTGTCCTTAAAGGTAGAGCAGTAAAAAAAGTATAGTAACAGAATATAATCATCCCACTGCAGAGCAAAGGTCTTCATAATCAAACTCAAGTTATCACAAAAATGATGGCATAATCGGCACCCTTGCCAATGTTGGTAAATCACTAACTCGAGCAATGTTCGAAAATTTGCAACTCTCATTGCTTGACCCACTGGTCGAACCCAGATCTCCGAGATCTTGGACTGTTCGGCTGACTGTTTGCTTACAGTTCGTTTATAATATATTTTTAACTAACTGTTCATACATCATGTGTAGCAATCCTTGAAATATATAGTTAATAGCCGTGTGGCAAGAGAAGACAAGGAAGCTATTTTGCTTAAGACGACTACTAGAGTTATGTGCTCAATACTGCAATAAACTTTTCATAAAGTTGTTTATAAAGATGAATTTATCGCTAACGCCAAAAGCGGCCGCTTTTAGCAACATACATATACATACATACATATTATCACGCCTCCTTCCCAACGGGGTAGGCAGAGACCAAGGCCTTCCACTTACTACGATCCTGGCATACATCTTTTGCTTCTTCCACATTCATCAATCTTTTCATGCATGCTCGTCGGTTTAGAGTACTCTTGACCTGACCTTTCTTCAGAACATCCCCGATTTGATCGTGATAGGTTCGTCTAGGCCTTCCTCTTCCAACGTTCCCTTTCACACTCGTCTTGTAGATCTGTCTAGTCATTCTTCTCTCATTCATCCTCTCTACATGTCCAAACCATCTAAGCATCCCTTTCTCAATCCTTGTGACAATATCTTCTTTCACACCACAACGTTCTCTTATCACACTATTTCTTATCCTGTCACTCAATTTCACTCCTAACATACTTCTTAGCGCTCTCATTTCTACTGCATTTATTCTACTTTCATGCCTTTTCTGCCATACCCAACTTTCACTTCCGTACATGAGTGTTGGAACCAACACCCCTCTATGCACAGCCAGACGAGCTTTCATAGAAATCTTCTGGCTATTTACAAAGGCGTGCAGCGCACCATTCACTCTGTTACCAGCATTTACTCTCCTTTCAATATCACTTTCATACTTTCCGTCCCTAGTAAACACCGACCCCAAGTATACAAACTCATTCACTTGCTCCAGTTCATTACCACCAATCCGAATACATACTTCTGTCATGCTCTCTTCCTTTTCAAACACCATAACTTTTGTCTTTTTTGTGTTCACTTTCATTCCCTTTCTTTCCAAAGCTTCATTCATAATAGTCACCATCGCTTGCAAATTGCTTTTAGCAATAATGTACAATATGAAAGAATGCCAGAATGAAAAGCAGTTAACAGTGATCCAATAAATACTAGAGGTAATTTGCTAAAATGATACTGTTCTAGTTTTTTGAGAATTTATTTTGTTTATAAGTAATACAATTAAATCAATTGGAGGCAGCACTTAGCTCCAGTAGTCCCCTTGAGTACCCGCCACCTCTTGTGCCTTGGTCCTACATAAAATATGAGCGGTTTTAACATACATGTATCATTATCGGCGGCATTGTGCGTCGCGGATTATCCCTCGTTGTTAATACTTTAATTAATGTTGCGACCCGCGCCCCGCGCCCCTCGACCCCTGGCCCCGACCCTGAGGTCCTTAAGTCTCGTACCAGCTAAGGCGTTGGGCTCACACACACACACTCACGTATCTTCTCCTATAGTATGTTTGAGTTCATATAAGCTACGAGTTTAAATATTAGGAACTGTTACTCGGTTGGTGTTGTGGGGTGGTGGTCCGTCTATTACGCAAGGTCCCAGGTACGAATCCCAGTTGAGTCAATTAATTAAGGAAACGATCGTTTCTAAATTATCTTGGGACAGGAAGGGGTTATTCGTCTTTTGATGTTACGTTAAGCCGTTGGTACCCGTTTCTGTTGCAAGATGGAAATCGTACGAAGGCTTGGAAAACTCTAAAAATAAGTGAAAAATAAGCTTATGTGACACGCGCTCTATAGAATTTTCATTTAAATTTAAACTACCACACCCGATCATAGATACTAGAGACTAGCAAAATAGTCATACGATAAGAGAAAACTCTTGCGTTACTAGATATTATTTTGAACTCACTCTGACATTATACTGGTAGGACATCATATTTCATAATCAAAAAACCGAATAAAAGACTTAAAATTAATGTTATTATTTTAGTACATACGATATCGGATCGAGCTACCCAAAAATGTTAAAATTTTCTCAATAGAAAATAAAAGTTAAAAATTGATCACAGAAATTTGTTAATGACATTTATGGGTAGCTTTATGCTTTAGTCACTTTGCGACGCGTCGCAATGTATGATACAGAAATACGTCTTAGAAATATAATAGTATACCTAAAATATACATTAAAGAAAATCCGCCCATATTTATAATTGCCAGCAGCTTTTCATAATAGCTTTCAACATTATCTTACGATCTTAAAATGCTATTTCGTTTATGAATATGAGAAAGTAACATCAGCGCGAAGTGTGGGATCAGCCTATGAATAAGTGGCGAAGATTAGAGACTCTTAAGTTCGTCAAAACCTATCCTAAACTATTCGCGAAATTTGAAGATGTTTACAAGTATAGTGCCAGACATAAAAACAGGCTAGCACAACCCGTATCAAGATCGGCTTTGTACGGTCGTAATTGCTACGCCATGGCTGTTACTATTTACAATAAATTACCGGATCGAATAAAAGAACTTAAGGGAAGCTTATTTAATCGTCAATTATTTAATTTATTGGTTAGCGGCTGTTTTTATTCAATAAAAGATTATCTGACATATAAATTTTGATTCCTGTATAACTGACATTTAATTCCTATCTAAAATATTACTGTGACTTTAAATTTGAATTTTATTATTATTATTGGTTTGACATACTTTATACATCTGTGCTTTTAATCTAATTTAATATTTTTAAATTTGTTTTATTAATGACATTTAAATTGATTAAAATTTTAATTATGTATTTGCATGCTGCTTCATATGGCTGGATGAGTGATTCTATTGTAATATGTTATCTGTCATCCTGGTGTACCTCATTCAAGAGCAAATAAATTATTCTTATTCTTATTCTTATTAAGCTTGTGTAGTAGATAATGAGGAAGGATCACCAGGTTTATTGTAAACAATGAAACCGAGTAAAAATTTATAGGTTGTCATAAAAACGTGATACTAACGTTATAACAATGTCAGACATTGGCTATTATCAAACCAGCTGTCTGGTTTCTTTTATTTTTTATCGGACCTCTTTTAACTAAAAAAAATATTTCAAGCTTTAGGTTTTTTATTTTTAAATTTATGTCAACCTTTTCTCTTTGTATTTGTTCTATTTCCTTTTTTAATTGCCTGATACCTTGAATCCAGCTGTTTCTTCTTTCTCGAATTCCACTCCTTGTCAAGTTACAAAATATACTCGTACTACGGGGTTAAATATTTCTAAGGAGATTTGATATATCAATTTAGAAATTTCTTTAGGGTTGAAAAAAGGATTGAAAAAAATGAATTTTTAGTCAGCTCGGTAAATACAATGACGTCTCAAAATATAGATCGAAATATTTTTTTTTATATATGTACGCCTGTTATTAAACTACTTGTATTTTTCTGTTTGTCTTAAATTAAAATTGAGTGAATTAAAGAAAGTTCACAACCTTGCAATAGGATTAAAACTTAATTCCATATTTTCCCAGTCTTCGCGTAGCTGATAAAGATGAAGAAAATATTAATTATTTTAGTTTTGAATTAACGATGAATACTTACACAAATGTTTGAACTTAATTAATTTGTTATAAAATCCAATTAATTTCATAAATTGAAATTGAGTTTCCAAGTGCGTAATCAAACACAGACGAAAATATATCTGTCGCAATATTTATGAAAAAAATCGTGAATGAAATAAATGTGGACAACATCATGTACCTACTGACAACGGCAGGTCAACCTACCCAAAAATTTAAAGGTCATTAAATTGATTTTCAACTTTAAGTCCAACTGGTAGAGATCAATATCAATTGAGAAAATTTGACGTTTTGTGGTAGGTTGACGTGCTGTTGTCTATACAATGTTCTGTCAAAACAAGTGCTTACTTACAAAAATAGTTACTTCCTACTAGCCGTTGCCCGCGACTTCGTCCGCGTCAATTTCCGTTATTATGATCGCGATTATTTTTGCAACATTTTTCACTCATTCTTCGCTCCTATTTGTCACAGCGTGATGCCTTAAGCCTTCCTTGATAAATGGACTATCCAACACATAAAGAATTTTTCAAATTGGACCTTCCTGAGATTAGCGCGTTCAAACAAACAAACTCTTCGGCTTTGTAATATTAGTATAGATTGTAATTTGGAAAACAGAAACAATGAAAGCAAAAAATAGGGCCCGGCCCACGATAAAATAAAGAAATATATATTTTTTACAATAATTCGTCCGGGCATCGAACCTAGGACGTCGGGGCAGGCGACTTGGAAAGCCGATGTGAACGCTCTACATACTTGCAGGTCCTATTTATACCATTTTATGTACAGCCTCTTACTTACTAGTTAAATTACCACAAAGACATACCCCACAATAACGGCTTTGCCGGAATGTTTTATTGTGGAACGCAAGATGGATTGTCGTTGTTTCGTAGAAACAGTTAAGTACTTGTAGAGTGAGCAAAAAAGGAAAAGGACACAAATGTTTGAAGCTTGATCACTTTATCTGTGACAAATTTTATACCTTCAGCACAAATAAACAATTTTGGCCAGGAAAATATAGGCATAAAAACAGCTAATAAAAAATGGACCCTAAATTTTACCCTAATAGTTGTAATATTTGTTTGCTACTTATCTGTTGTATAAAGTAGTAAGTAGTAACAGCCTATAATCATCCCGCTGCAGGGAAAAGGCCTCCATCATTGAATTCAAGTTACCACAGCAATGATGGGTACTGGCATAATCACCACGCTTGCCAAATGCAGGTTGGTGATCACAAACCCGAGCAACGTTTGAAAATTCGAATCTTTTTGTTGCCCGACCCGGGATTGGAACATGGGACCCCGAGATCTTGGCCCGATATTTAAACCACTAGACCAATCTGTTGTATAAATTAAAAAAAAAGAGTGCTTTAGTGAGACCCACACTTAGAGCAGTAGTCTTTTTTCAAGGAATTGAATCTTCAATCTAAACCAGCAATTAATAAACTGAAAGAACAGTTCCAAAATAACCATTTAAGTTTAGATTTGGGTAGGGAAAAACTCGTTTTTTAATTTCGTATTTTAAGTTATCTGATGAAGTAATGCTGCATTCGTCCACAATATAAAACCGACGCCCAATGTCGCAAGCACGTAGTGTTGCAAGTGTCTCGTACTCACGACGCTTGGCGTTTTGTGCCAGCCCAAGGTTTTACGACAGATTCCCTGAGGTACAGAGGCTAGTGGATAAACACAAGGCCCTTTACTGAATCGTGTGGTAACAAATTATGTACCTAGTAGCCGCTTGGAAGGAATCATGGACATGAACTCTCTCAATGATGTCATTAAAGGCAGCGTTTGCTTTGCTTGTGTCATTTTGAGACCAGGAAGTATAAATTTAAGATGTTTTAAAACTAATTTTTAAAGCACTTTAACTGCTAATGTAAATGGAAAATACAATTCCTTGAATATTTCTTTTAAATTAACTTTAATGGGAATTTAACTTACTCGTATTCACACTATAAATGTGACTGATGATTCTACAACGATTAAGTCGTGGGCAGTAGGTCTAGCCCGAAAAACTATCGAATTCGAATCGTTTGCGTATTCGTATCGCCATCGAAATATTTAGTATGAAAACTTAAACAGCGCTCGCGCGGTCAAAACGAGAACTACAAAACAAAGCACGAACTTTGTGTCGTTTGCTTTCGATACGCAAACGATTCGAAGTCGATAGTTCTCTGTGCTAGACCCACTGAAAGCTATCCTGTACCTACTAATGTTATAAAAATTAAAACTTTGTGAGGTTGTAACATTAAACATAAAACGGTAAACATTGTTTGTGTTTTGTGTAATCTCTGGATCTACGAAAACAATTTTTTTTTAATCTAACATAAATTTCGTACGCTTGGCCCACATTTGTAAGTATCATAGGCTTGGGCTGCATTTTATTCAAAAAAGAAGAACAGTTCCCGTGTTTAGTTCCAAATTTAAAGTTGCACGTGTACGAAGTCTAAAGCTGCGCTCAATTTGGACGCGTTTTCGTACGAATTTGACTCGTGCGTACGAACACACACGAATAATCCTGACCTTAGAAGTACTATGGGAGCGCTCAGACTGCGTGCGTTAGTGTACGTACGTACTCAGAAACCAAACCGAACTTGTTAGGAGTTTCAAACCTATTCGCACGTTTTTTTTTAGTTAGAAGAAATAATATAGGAAACATATATATACATAAATAATATAATAGAATGGATATAGAAAAAAAATTAATTTTAATTCACAGAAAAAAATGATCGAGGGATCGAAATCAATAAAACGTTTCAGCTTTTTTAATTAAGTCTTCCATTAGAGTTATTTAATTCGGGGTTTATACCATGTACCTTATTTATTATGAGTTTCCGATATTTCAGTTCTCCCGTGATCATGGCGCTTGCAACAGTGCCGAAATATCGGAAACTCATAATAAATAAGGTACACCATGTACCTTATACCGAATATAAACCCTGAATTAAATAACTTTAGTGATAGTGACCATGAAAGTTTAAATCAGTATAAGTCTTCCATTATATGATGAAATTCTCCTAAATCATTTATTCGGATTTGCGACGGCGACGACGTCGCCGCAGTCTTCGAGCAATAAGAGAATTATCTAGAATTATCTTAAAGGTAAAGATTATTCATCGCGCTTCAACCAACTTAGAGGACTTAACGAATGCAATATCACCGGAACAATGACTTGTAAGCTATTTAGTACCCCATAGCTAGACACAATTTCACCCCGCGCGATGTAACTTGTAATTGCAGGAAGAGCCGCGGCAATAAGCTAGTATACAATAAAAAAGCAAACTACTCGTTACCTCCGGGGGCGGTCGTCGCATTTCAGTTACCGGAACGACGCAGGAGAGCGATCTTTAACTCGCAAAGAGATTTCTCGGAACCGGCGCCCGGTATTATTTTCCAATTTATGGCCCATATTCAGACTTAACTTCGCGAGTCACGATTTGAAACACTATTTTAAGGATTATAAAGTCATTTCAAAGCATTATTTTTCAAGCACAGGTTTGAAACATGATTGCTTTTCAATTGTGACTAATAACTCATTTTGAAGAACAAAGTAAGTGGTACGTATGTTCTTGTGTTTTTTTTAATGTTAAGTAGTGTATTTTTAAGAGCTTGTGTTAAATTCAGTTGAACTCTCTGAATGAGTGGCCATGATTTCAAACTAACCGGTATTAATTTTAATCTAATAAGTGAACACCTCTTAATAGGTAGAAACAATAACAGTATATACTCGTATATAAGTAGGTATCCATAATTAAGCATATGTTCTGCTGAGAGTATTTGATTATGTTTAAGTAATTACTGGGAATTCCAATATGTCATTCTCATCATGCTACAAAAACCCGTAGCTGCTGCTACGAAAACTCGTAGCTCGTTCTACGACTACCATTCGTAGCAATGGTAGGCATTCTTCATAGTACGTAGATGTTCGTATTACTGACCAGCTACAGCAGTAGCACTCGTGTTGTCATCGTAGTGCCTTTCTTTTTATAGAGGTGATGGATAGACGTGAAGTCCACAAGCCATAGGAACATTGCGAAAACTCCAGATACAGTTAGCTCATAATAAATGGATAGGAACATAGCTGGTGATAAAACCTATCGTCGTTATTTTTGAACATTTTTGAAAATTAACTTCTATAATACGAATAACACCTTAGTTAGCAACAACGATGGCTGTTAATCGTTCGAAATTTCGGGATAAGCCAATATATTATGTAAAACCCTAATAAACGTGAGAAAATGTATCGTTCATTTCAAATTAATTATTTTTCAACGTTGTTATACTAACACATACATGAGTATAACCTTTGCGAGTGAAACAAGTGGTGCGAGTCAAAAGGTGAATCCGTACAAGTGCGCGAGTCGCCGCCTCAAATTATAACACGCCTCACCTCGTTTAATTAAACCAACGTTCATTTACGCATCGCTCTCTTCATAATTACATACAAAAAAGTCATACTCGTATAACCTACCTAGTAAGGTCGAAAATCGGATGCGTCAGCTGCAATGGTCTTAAAAGCGATCAGTCAAGAGCATAGCGCTTAAAATATCACCATAACTATCGTATGACAAGCTTGGTAAGGTAGAAATTCGAACGCCGATGGATACACACGTCAATGTTGCAAGTTATGACGTATACGCGCAATTGTTTGATCTACGTTTATTAACTGTTAGAACAATTTCCTAGATTTACGACAATCGAACTACTAATAAAAGCAGTACTTGCTTGCAAATTAACAGTGGCAGTGCTTTAACCAAACTAAGGGTTGTTGTAAACTTTTGATGTTGTCTCAAATATATCAAGTCACTAAAATTTTCAGTTATTAATTGTTGTGTGTAGTATAGTAATGAATATACTAAAATTATAAAGCTGAAGAGTTTGTTTGTTTGTTTGAACGCGTTAATCTCCGGAGGTATTGGTTCGATTTGAAAAAGTATTTTTGTGTTGGATAGTCCATTTATCGAGGAAGGCTTTTTAGGCTATATAACATCGCGCTGCGACCAATAGGAGCGAAGCATCAGTGAAAAATGTTGCAAAAATAATCGCGATCATAATAACTGAAATTGACGCGTACGAAGTCGCGGGCAACAGCTAGTCTTTTATACGTGCAAAGTAAAGTCTCTACACCATAGGATAAAAGCGATCGCCAATCCGAATGCCAAGCATGGCTGTTATGGAAAAATCTTACATAACATTTTAGAGATGATTGCGTCCTACCGCCTACTGCCAAACGAGGTGGTTATAGCAAGTCCTCTTGTGTCCAATTTTGTTTTAACCTTTGATTGAGCCTTAAGTATAATGTTACCTTATATCATTTGACGTACAGGCCCCTAATTCAGCTAACCAAATCGTATCACAACCGTAATTGATTAGCAGGTTTTCGACAGTTCTAGTATGGGCTAAATATCAAAATCGTCAAATTCAATCACGATCGAACTGCAAATGAAATAGCTGAATAAGGCCCCAGACAACGGCAGGTCAACCTACCCAAAAGTTAAAGGTCATTGAATTGATTTACAACTTTAAGTCTAACAAGTAAAGATTAATATCAATTTAGAAAATTTGACGTTTCAGGTAGGTTGACGTGCTGTTGTCTGTATGTACCTATCAGTTGCTCCAGTATGTGAATGTCAGCAATTAACAGATTTTAATAATTAATTTTACACCAGTTAAAATAAAACAAATACTGTTGTATATCTTAACTGTTTAGAGCGTTAGAGTAATTAACACTAACATTGTTTTCTTCAATATACAGGATGAAATTTTAACCACTTTCCAAATTTTAATATATCAATCTACGAGACAAAACACAAATGACGTATTTTTTCTTTTGGTATAGCCCAGTACAAAAATGTCAAGATAAAGCACTTAGAAAATGTCCGCCAAAAATCGAAAATTTTTGATACGTTTTTGATTATCCCTTTTTACCTTATCAGGCCTAGGAACGTAAAAATTGAAAACTATATTGCGAAAAATATTTTCGGGTTAAAATTACTTTATAAATGGGCTCTAAATACGATACCAAACGCCTATAAAAATTTTGGAAAGTGGTTAAAATTTCACCCTGTATTACCAGTTTTAATTCAATATGAACCTATAGTAAAAACAGGACTATATCTGTCGTGTCAGTTAGATATAAGTTAGGCTTCGTGGATAATGCGACGAGCGAGCTTATGCGATGATAACATGTGGCAATGAAGTTCCTGCCTCATTAGGAGTTATGTTAGGGCAAAGTTCATATTGAGTAAAGCTCCGTAGACAAGTCCAAAACTTTGCGCGGCAGTATGTTAAATGCCTAGTCTTTGAGTACTAGCATCTAGTCGCATAACAATGAGTCGACGAATTCCCTTGATAATGTAAGTCACATTAAATTTTAAAAACATTTTACTTAAAAAAAATGGATCGGTATTTAATATTGTTTTTTATTTCTCAGGCGGTACTCGAACCAGCACCACCCAGCACTCCATGCATATGGGCGCGGCGCTTTAACCATTCAGCCACCGAGACACTGAAGTCACAGGTGACAATTTTTCAAGTATGTTCTTATCGCTTAGTTTCATCAAATGTTAGGAGTCTTGCACTCTTAACACCCGAAAGAAACATCTTTACAGATGTTTGACAGTCAGTTAGGATGAAACAGTAATTAAAATACTTACTGTATGTGTTATTTTAGCTACTTGATTAATTGCAATTATAATTGTAAGACAAAAAAAACAATTTTAAATACTGATATTATTTAAAGTATTGGATCCTTTTATCTCAACGACATAAACAAAAGTGTATCAAATTTAAGTAGGTTAGTCTTGTATGTAGTTATGTGTCCTGCTCAGCATGCAAAACATTTTTGTTACATTGCACAGAAGTATAATTATTGTATGTAGGTACATTTATTCTTTATTATTTGGACTGTGAAACAACTATCTTACGTTGAACCACTTCTAGCAATCGTATTCATTAATCTACCAACAATTTTTTTGGGATTAGTATAAGCGATAAATTCTACAAAAATATGACAAAAATTGAAACTGTTCTTGATACTCGTAATTTGAATTTCGAATCAATATTTTGAGACGAACGTCTCAAGGGGGTTAACGAAGGGGTGGCACGGTGTACAGAGGCACGCACGAATGTACAATCAATAGACGCTGTTAGCTACATATTAATTATCTTCGGCAAACACCAGCTCCTGTTTGGCTTCGCAGCCCTCGTGGCTGCGTAGGGCTGGGCCTTTGTGTTAAAAACGAATACCTACTTACTTACAGGCCTATTAAGAGTGTTAATTTAAAAAAAAAGACTTTGCTTCTTTACTAATATTATAAATGTAAATAAAAGTTTGTTTGTTACGCTTCCACGTGAAAACTAATAAAATGACATAGGCTCTTTAGTATCCCATTGTTGGGCACAAGTTTTCGCAATATTAAGATTAGTTCACGCAGGCAGAGCCGCGGGCGAAAGCCAGTATATTTTAAATGCAAAAATAAGTCTGTCTGTTACACTTCCACGCCTGAAGTATCAAACTTATTTTTATGAAATTGATTAGAGGCTATTTTGTTTCCCATTGCTAGGCATAGGTTTTGGCCCGTGCGATATAAAGTGTAGTTCATGCGAGCAGAGCCTCGGGCATAAAGCTAGTACCTATATTATAAAATAAGATTAATATAATCGGCACAGCTTGATGTTACGCTCCTAGCATACTTTAGCTTTTTCTTAATTAAATTGTATTTATTTTTGCTTATGAATTTCAAAGAAAAGATATTTGTTAATACATTATACATTTATGTTGGCTTTTTATGAGGTCATAGTTTTAGGCTGAAATCCTGTAAATAGTATAATTTCAGGGTATAAAATATCGTCGGGAAACATCACAAAAGATTTCAAACATATTCCAAAATTACATGCTTTAAGACAAATAACACCTTATCCCAACAGTGATCACAAATGCTGTAAAAAGTTCGAAAAGTTTTATTTAACGAAAATACAACGTGAACCCAACAAACGCGAGTTTAATACGTTTTTTAGGGTTCCGTACCCAGAGGGTAAAAACGGGACCCTATTACTAAGACTTCGCTGTCTGTCCGTCTGTCCTTCTGTCCGTCTGTCCGTCTGTCACCAGGCTGTATCTCAAGAGCCGCGATAGCTAGACAGTTGACATTTTCACAAATTATGTGTTTCTGTTAGCGCAATAACAACAAATACTAAAAACATAGTAAAATAAATATTTGAGGGGGGGTTCCCATACAACAAACCTGTTTTTTTAACTTTTTGTTCGGAACCCTTCGTGCGCGAGTCCTACTCGCACTTGGCCGGTTTTATTTTAATGTCATTTGCGTCAACACAAGGAACCAATAGCACAGAAGAATTATTTCTTTAAGTGACTTAGTATGATTGTCGGTGATTCCAGGTAGTTGTCGTGATGTTTTGTTTAAAAAAATGCAATACAAAAAAATTTTATAGTAACCGGCAGCCCTGGTGTTATCACGCGCGCGTCCCGCTTCGCGATCTAATCGCTGCACTCACCGCGAATCGCACAACCACGTTCAACAGCCTGAAATGAACAGCCAACCATTTTGTTACGACGCACGGTGGGCTGAAAATCGACCTTCATTGTCTTAGAGATGTCAATTTAAAAGGGTCACTTTTTTGTTGGGGACTGTTTCTGTTAACTATTTCTATGCTCTTAGCTCTTCTATGAAAGCTAATTTAGCTTATACATACATACATACATACATATTATCACGCCTCCTTCCCAACGGGGTAGGCAGAGACCAAGGCCTTCCACTTACTACGATCCTGGCATACATCTTTCGCTTCTTCCACATTCATCAATATTTTCATGCATGCTCGTCGGTTTAGAGTACTCTTGACCTGGGGCCTTACCATTAGCTCTTAAAGCAGGACTGCTATTGGACTGCATTGCTCTTTTGTACTATGACATCGTTTTTAGCAGGCCTGTGGCAGGCCAATTTACGTTGACGTTTCAAAACCGTTCACCATTTTTTTACTATGAACTTTTCAATCTTTTCATACCATGACACTCAATTTGACAGCAGGTAAACATGCTTTTGAGCGAAGCTAATGTCATCCTAGCCATCTTGAAAAAGTTACTAGGAGACTAACTTTTTCGACATATTTTATGCGTTTCTCAGACATTTTTCAGCAGTTTTGTGAAAATTTACCTGTTTCATTATAGATTAAGGAACCTTATTACAGTGTAAAGAAACCTGAAGGTCTTTGAATTAGTATTTTGTATAAAATGTTTATATCATTTACCAAAATGAAAATACAATTTCGACAATCGGTTTTGTGATGTAATAGGTATATACAATAGAATATATTGAAAAAACTGTACTTTTAAATTTTAAAACTCTTCTTCCTTACTAATATTTATGTGTAATACTTTTTTCAGATTTGTAACAAATACATGGAAATTATAAGTGTAAATGATGGCTATGATTCATTTAATTTACAATAAAATATGGTCTAATCATCTTTTGTAGTCTCACTTGAATGAACTGAGCACTATAGCATCTGTATGGCTTTTAGGTAAACATACAATACACATTTTAGTTTAACTTTAAAGATATGTCCTTTCCGTTCAATTGAGTAAAAAGAAAAGATAAAGAAACATATTTTACAGGTTATAGCACCTAAAACCCTTGTGTTATAAATATGTTGCTGATTTTGTTTGTTTAAATATTGCCTGGGTGTAAAAGACAACAAAGTTTTAGTTCTTATATACTTAACACATTTGCAGCAGTCTTACAAAGATGATAAAATTAATGAATATTTCCTTTTATTGTAGGTGATTCTAGATATCCACTGCTCAAATTTATGATGACAACAATTGATAAAGCAGAACTAGATTTTTCTGAAGCCTATTATACCTATACAGAGACATGTAAAAACTCTTAACGACAGAGAGAGATCAATAGGTGTTCTACAGACTCTTTTTCAATGTTACATTACCAGCCTCAGGTAGCTGGCCTTATTGCAAAAGCATGTGTAATCCTACATTACATTTTGCAATGCAGTTAATAACTTATCTCACAGATCAAGCAAATTTATCTCACAGATGAAGAGGTTCACCAATAAGCTTATGTATTGATGTATTTTTTAACCCCTTTTATAACAGTAATTCCAGACACAAATCAATTGTAATATGGCTCGATTCCACAACTTCGGTAACCGACCAGTTAATACATATACTAAGTTGTGGTTGTTTTATTAGATTTTAAATTTAGGGTTAAAACTGAAGTATTTTTATATTAAGTATGTCTTTTTTATTTTAATATGTGTTTGAAATATATTTTTTTGTAATTATATTACGTAATTTAAAATCATGTGTTTGTTTTTTTTACTGCAAAAATTCTGCAAAACATGTCTACTTAACCAAATGCTCGACTGGTAGAGAATACCTAATATGTAATATAATTTTCTGTTTCCTCTTCCTCTCCTTGAATCATTAATTATTTTATGTTTTATTTTTTGCATTTAGTCTACCCAGTCAATACTAAAATAGAATAGATTATTATAATACTTACCTATGTAAAAAGTTGTAGTACTCTTTTAATACACAGTGTGACTGAATCAGAAACTTCATTCAAACCCTAATTTTATGACTACATCGCCTGCAGAATTAAAAATTTCTGCCACCCTTGCCGTTCGCTTGGAGTGGTCTCCAGCTGTTAAAGATTTGTTAACTGTTATTCCCAAAGGTTATACAGTTGGGTGTGAGAAACTAGGCTTTTTTTTTTGTTGGTTTTCACTGAAAGTCAATGGATGATCACTTTTTTATACTAATATTTTAATAAAATTACTTACAATTCCACTTTACTTTATTCAATAATTAAACACAAGTATGACATTGTGAAAATATGGTTTAACTCAATGTTTAACTGTAAGTATAAAATAGTCTTAGAACGTACATACTCGTACGTACTACTCCGGGAAAATGGAATATTTCTTCAATTTTTGAATGTTACCGCCAAAAATGCAGGCAGAACCGTTCCAATCATGATCACGTTAAAATGATTATCCACATTTTCAATAACCCAACACTGTACATTAAGTACTATCGCCAAGAAGGTAATTTTACTAGAATTTAGTAATTTAACTAACCTCCTGCAAAATAGTAACATTTAGATCGACTTTTTCTCTTTAAAATCCAATAAGTAGAAAGTTTTTCAAAAACCGGTAATTTGGAATAAATCATGTATTTGTGTATTTGAACGTTTTCAACTAAAAAGAGACAGATTTATCTGAACCAGTATAGCTCTATCTCGTTCATGCAATCTGCAGACAAACAGACCATAGACAAGCTTAGCTGTTCACCTTTTGGTTTAGCGGTGAAAAAGTCGTTCAGCTATTCAGCGGTTATGGTATGATTTTTAGCAGGGCAAAAGCAGCCCTACTATTGAACTGCCTGGAAATTGAGTGGCTTGCTATAAGCTGATGGTAAGCCCCCTGACCTTTCTTCAGAACATCCCCGATTTGATCGTGATAAGTTCGTCTAGGCCTTCCTCTTCCAACGTTCCCTTTCACACTCGTCTTGTAGATCTGTCTAGTCATTCTTCTCTCATTCATCCTCTCTACATACCCAAACCATCTAAGCATCCCTTTCTCAATCCTTGTGACAATATCTTCTTTCACTTTCTAATTTCTAATTTGGCTTATAAACGGTTAATTTATATTTTTTTAAGTCTATGAACGTCGATTTTCAGCCCACCGTGCTACGCGGCGATTGCTTTACTTATCATCATAAAGCAAGATGTCGAAACAAAATACGGTATGTTATGTACAGAACAATTTTATTTTTATTTATCCCGACTTTTTGAACCCTTTTACAGCATTCGTGGTTATCACAAGTTCATTTTGATTAATCTTTTATGATTAAGTATTGTGTTCGCGTGAATTCAGCACTAGTTTAGTTTAACGCCCCGTTGGTCTAGTGGTTTAAATACCGGGCCAAGATCTCGGGGTCCCAGGTTCGAATCCCGGGACGGGCAACAAAAAAGTTTCGAATTTTCGAACGTTGCTCGGGTTTGTGATCACCAACCCGCATTTGGCAAGCGTGGTGATTATGCCAGTACACCCATCATTGCTGTGGTAACTTGAATTCAATGATGGAGGCCTTTTCCCTGCAGTGGGATGATTATAGGCTGTTATTTTACTTTTTTTTAAGGGAAACAAGTTGCAAATATTACTTTCGTAAATTTTGATAATTGATGTTATTCGTATATCATTGGAGCAATTCATTAAACTTGTGACACACTTTTTAGAACGCCAAAAGGAATGTGTAAAAGAGTTTTTAGGTTAATCCTCTCTATCGATGGTGAAACTTTAAAATAAAAAAAGACGTGTGGCACTCGGAGACTGCCGCGGTAAAGCTATTCCATAGCATTTTTTATCAACTTATGCAATTATAAAACTAAAAAGTATCACCGCCGTGCCGGTCGGAGTGGAAGGTGTTAGGTTATTTTCGTTACGGAATTTCTGGATTCGGTCTCCACGCTCAAGGCCCGTGATAGAAGCTATGCAATAGCTTAATTTTATAATTTTATGTATTTTCTAATTTTGACTTTTGTAATTAAATTTTTCTGTTATTTTGGCAGATATGGTTACGATAGGCAACCATACTGTTAAAATCCTTATTTCTTCTAAATTCTTTTAAATTTCGGAAATTCTAAATTGTTCGATTGTGCCTCGCCCCGAGTGTTAGGTTAGGTTATTTTCGTTACGGAATTTCAGGATTCGCTGTCCACGCTCAAGGCCCGCGATAGAAGCTATGCAATAGCTTAATAAACTGCAAATCAATCACGAAATAAGATCAATTGAACTGTTTATTTTGTTTATCAGTATCAATGGCGGAAAGGAATTCCACCTCTGAGGATTTGTGAAAATAACACACCATAAAAAATTTAATTTAGGTTAATGGTATTTACATCTGTGGAGGCTTGAACTACAATAGCCGAACCCTTATTATGCTATGTCCTATGAGGCGACTAAAAAGTACCAGCAGTTACATCGTTTCTCCATCAGATTCAGTGATCTCAATGCGATCGCCAACCCACCCCCGTCAAGTTTTCAGAATCATAATCAGAATTTAAGTTTTATTTTTATTTTCATGTGCCAGAATTTTTTATTCAGTCTGATTTCATTCTTTCTAACAATGATAAAAAATATTTGCTAGGCCTGTCTGATTAATTTGAACCATGTCAGATGATCAGACGATTGCTGGAACTCGGTAAAACTGTAATTAACCGCCGAGATACGCGCCATGTTTGTTCAGCGATCTACCCTGTGTCTACAGTGTGTTCCACACTTGTATACTTTCTGAATGTTTCGAGAGTATAAGGATCCTGTGTACTTTCAGACCTGGGTCTGTCAGGCGACGATGGAGCCTGAAATGTTATCGCTACACTAATGTTGCGTCTGAGCTGATACAGTTTATTTAGTAAGTAAGTAACAGCCTATAATCATCCCACTGCAGGGCAAAGGCCTCCATCAATGAATACAAGTTACCAAGTAAGCCACGATGGGTGTACTGGCATAATCACCACGCTTGCCAAATGCGGGTTGGTGATCACAAACCCAAGCAACGTTCGAAAATTCGAAACTTTTTTGTTGCCCGACCCGGGGATTGAACCTGGGACCCCGAGATCTTGGCCCGGTATTTAAACCACTAGACCAACAGGGCGTTATTATAGTTTATTTAATAGATTTTATTTGTATGTTTTTGTTATGAAACTTAGACCAGGAGCTTCTGCGTGTAATCATAGATGAAAATAACTAAACTATGTGCATACATAATCTTTCAATCCTGATTGAAAGGTCCATGATGAGAGTCACAGTTCAAATCAGTGTTAATTAACAATGCCGATAATGTACTCATTAAAAACAAGATGCGTGAGAATCCCTGAAAAAAATTGATTTATTAAAGAAAAAATATGTAATTCGCAGAAGCGTCGTGTACTCTGCAAATTAACATAATAATAAGTATATTTGGTTCAACAATAGACCATTATTATAAATAAAAACTTTGCATGTAATATAATAAATAGTACCATGATTATGATCGTTTTATCATCTTATCTAAATCTGATCTAGCGACATATTATCTGGTGATTTGCCTTGATTGAATGATATGTTCAAAATTTAAAAACTAAAGCATTTTCAATATTAATTTGACAAATTACTATTATGGCTTGTTGCCTGTTAACAATTCAGACATTACAAGTATTATCATCAGTGTATGCAGAATGCATATAATAATAAGCACAGAAAGAGCTTTTAGTTCAAAATTAAATAATGAATTGTGGTCAAATAAATATTATCTGAAAACATTAAAGTAGTAGCGCTTAATCGCGCTTGCACGAGTTAAACATTTTCGGAAGGCGGCAGACATTCACAATATTGTTTTATGTACACAATATCCATAAAGCAACATTCCGTATGGGAACGAAATCATCTGGGGCGAGCTTATTGAAAATTTCACTTTGCATTTTGCGGCATCGAACACAAATTTTCACCCTAAACACGTTCAAATAAGGATTAATGGCGGTACGATGGTATCAATCACTAAGTTTGTAAGCAAAGTTTCTTAGCTAATATTTGTGGTACAATTTTGCCGAATACATTTAATTTAATCATAACATTAAATGTTGTTACGAAGTTTGAACCCTAAGAAATACGGAGTACGCGGCGCGGGCGCCTCGAACATATGTGATTCGGTGATGTGGATCAATTAATTAGAACGACGAGGTTCAGAATAAGCGTTATTAAGATAACTTCCCAGTAATTGATTTAAACACTTATCGCACACACGAATCTTCCTTTATCATCATTATAATTGAGAGAAAATTACTGTTTGAATTCGAGTTATTATTATTAAGTTAATAATTATGGCACTCCTTTTGTTAATTGAAAATAAAAATTGTTAACTATACCTTTAAAATAAAGATTCCGACGGAAAAGAAAACCTACTCCTTTCTTAGATTTCAGTTAAAAAAGCTGAATCACACACGTTAATGTTTTTGTCAGTCAGTCGGTTTATTGTCCATAGCAGCACTGTGCAGTGAAATCAGTCTAATAAGGTTTTTTTTTTCTACAAATAGGCTCCTGGGGGTGTTTTTACACTTTCCAATATTTTCATCTACTACTGCTTCAGGACAAGTGTGGGGTAATGTCTTAGAGCATTGAAAAGTAGCTCAAGAATCTCGGTCACTATTGTCAGCATATTTTTTAATAATAATATTGACATAAAGAAAGATATTATTATAATAATATGCCCCTGCTAGCTATGACAATTTATATAGTATCGTTTCTATCTTACTGATATTACGAATATTTTAAATGTGAAAGTTCGGATAGATGGCCTACATCACACCAAAAGGGCTAAACGGATGAGTATGACATTTAACACGCAAATAGTGAGAAATAGTTTATGGTTTATTTACCTACATTTCGCTTTTTATAAAAAAATCCTTCTTATAAAATGTGCACTTATGTGCTGTTGGTGTTCCGAATAAAATAAAATAAAATAAATTGATTAAAGGCTGGAATAGCACATAGCACATCTACATCTTAACCCAAAATAGTACCTGTAGAATCAAATTCACGAATACGTAGTCGAAGGAAGAAGCTAGTTATTTTTACAGGATTACTTTTTCATCACCTTCCAAATTTTTTATAGGCGTTAAGTATCGTATTTAGAGCCCATTTATGAAGTAAAAAATGTAAATCAAGTTTTCACCTGAAAATATTTTTCGCAACATAGTTTCAATTTGCCTGTGAAGGTATAAAAGGAAAATCAACATATTATGAATATTATCCTAATGAATGTAAAAAAAGTGTTGTGCACTATCAAAAATTTAGGTGGTTATAATTTCATTCTGTATGTGTGTGGCCTTTGCTGTATCTGTTTTGTTAGTTAGCGTCCATTGCCACTGGCAACTCGATTTAACGTATTTCTTGGGAACCTAACCTAGCTATATTTTCTATGTTACAGTCACAGTAGAAAGAATAAAACTGGCCAAGTGCGAGTCGGACTCGCGCACGAAGGGTTCCGTACCAAAAAGGCCAAAAAAACGGGTTTGTTGTATGGGAGCCCTTAAATATTAATTTTATTTTGTTTTTAGTATTTGTTGTTATTGCGGTAACAGAAATAAATAATTTGTGAAAATTTCAACTGTCTAGCTATCGCGGTTCTTGAGATACAGCCTGGTGACAGAGCGACGGACAGACGGACAGACGGACAGATAGACAGACGGACAGACAGCGAAGTCTTAGTAATAGGGTCCCGTTTTTACCCTTTGGGTACGGAACCCTAAAAAGCATCAAATAGATACATAAACAAAGTATTTATTTGATGTTTCCACTCGTGCGTTAATATTCAGTGTCTTTGGGCAGCACGTCCGGTGCCGCGTGGCGCGCGCCATAAATATCCGCGGCTCCCGCGCCGCCTCACGCAACATAGGGAAGCGAAACTGATGGACATGAAATGGAAAGTTATCGATAGAAATGAGATCATAGTCTCAAGTTTATTTAATTTTATAAGTTTTAGTTTTTTAATCTTTCTTGTTGCATTTTTTACACTTAACTACACGGAATTCATTACATTGCGGACTTAATGCAAAAGTCGTGCAGTCGGATTGCAATGACGGGAAGGTGAAATACTATGTATTTACCTTTAAATAATAAATGCGGTGGCAGTAAATTATATTTTGTTTATAAGTTTCAGCGAGATATTCTAGTTAATAGATATGATTGTTCCACATTACATTTTATTAATTGTAAACAAAAGTTCTGTTTAAATCTTTTTAGCATGATGATACGATGTATATTGAGATATGATGCTGGCCTTAAATATAAAAGCACCACCTCTCCTCATCTTATAGATGTTGTAAGAGGCGACTACAGAAATGCTGCCATAAGAAGGCGGGCAACAGTAACTTTGTCTAACTATCAGGCAAAATGAGATAACCAGACCTCGTTCTAAGCGTGTCGATTATGTCAAATCCTTAATCCAAATATTAGAAGGTAACTATGTCCAACAGTGGGAGTATATTGGTTGATGAGAAATATTGTAAGATATTTTTTTTTCTTTTATTTTGGCCCAAACAGTCATAAAGGTAAGTACAATAATCTTAATTATGAAACAGACAAAATAGTGCCGAAGGTTACTAATAACACAGTATCTTTATATTGCTATTTCAGCTAAACGCCGCACACCCAGGGGCGTGCACATCAATTCTGGATAGGGAATGAAGTACCTAAGTTTTAAGAAACGTAACTATAGAGGTAATGCAGGGATTGGTATTTAATTTAGTTAAATAGTAGGCAGGTTAGGCAGTGCGCACACCTCGCTAATAAGTGCTTAAAGCGTACATTGATAGTGGAGATTAGTGAAATTTCACCTGAAAGATTTCCTTTTTTCTGCTTTTAACCTAGACTGGTGTATTGCAGATCAAAAATATGCAAACTTAAGTAAGCACAATTATCGTCAAACTGTCGACAGTGTCACATCCCTATAACGCATGAAATATAGTGCGGCGCGTCGATTATTGACATTGACACCGGTGTGTTTTATGATTATTGTATCGCAGTACCAGTGGCGCGATACTTCGAGGATAGGACAGCAACGTTTTGCAGGGCGAAATATAAAATTTAAAAAAAATCATTTTTCTCTTACCTAATTGAAAAAGTTACTAAAGCGAACACTTATTAACGCCCCGTTGGTCTAATGGTGTAAATACCGTGCCAAGATCTCGGGGTCCCGGGTTAGACTTTTGGGTCGGGCAATAATATTTTCGAATTTTCGAACATTGCTCGAGTTTGTTGTCACCAACTCGCATATGGCAAGCATGGTAACTTGAATTCAGTGATACAATCCTTTGCACTGCAGTGGGTTCACTATTAGGCCGTTACTACTTTTACTTATACTTAGCTTTGACGACCATTTGGATCAGCGGTAGTAAACGCTGCTTCTGAGCCATGGGTCGCGGGTTCGATCCCCGCACAGTACATATATTTGTGCGCATGAACATGTCTGTTTGTTCTGGTCTGGGTGTTTTCTATGTATTATAAGTATGTATTTACTAAAAAAAAAGTATATAAGTAAGTTTATCGGTTGTCTAGTACCCCATACGACAGGGTACTTAATAGTAGCTTAATTTGGGACTAGATGGCTCTGTGTGGCCCAGTTAGACATGTCCTTAATATTTATTATTATTATTATTTATTTATTATTAGCAACTATTACCGCATACAGGGCGGATCAAAACGTTTCTTAAATCCCGTGAAGTTTTTAGTCCTTACCAGCCTAAATCAGTCCACAAGCCTCGAAAAATAAAGATTTTGGGGTTATGTCTACGCTAGGTTGGCGACCGCAGTTTGACAGTAGGAAGGAGACGCTGCTGTCCGCCTTCTCTATGCAGTCCTCCATTAGTCGCCTCTTACGACACCCATAGGAAAAGCAGAGGGTGTGATTAAATAATAACTTACTTTAGATTCAGAACTGTGATGTTTAGAAATGTGATGTTGTCCACAATTTATACGTGTAGTGCCATTGGATTTTGATCCTTAGCAAAAGCCATACAATAGATTTTTAATAAACCTTGGAGGTAAATTAAATGGATACAACAAAAATTGACTTCCACTCTAAAACGACAACTGACGTCAATGAGTATGCTACTAAGTTCAAGTAGGAATAGGCAGAAAATCTTTGTCAGATGCAAGATTGATCAAAGATAAAGCTTCGCAATAATCTGATTAAAGCTCGTTAAAAGTAGGCTTGAAGTTATGTCATAATCTTTGCCGGACATCGGTTTCACACGAAAATTATTTTATTATCACAACCGAAATAAAAGGTATCGCCTGCTCCGAGGTCCTGGGTTCGATACCGGGACGGGTCAATGTCGAAAAAAAAGTTTTTTTCTACATTTCTCGTGTCTGTAGCACCTTCTTAGTTTCTGATTTCCACAATATAAGTGCTTTTAATAGTTACTCAGAACAATGTGTGATGTTGTCCACATTTATAGATGAATAGTAAAATAAAAACATATATTATTAAGATATTATATTTATTTAAGACATGCCTCAATGGGCCACACAGAGCCATCTAGTCCCAAATTAAGGTACTATTAAGTACCCTGTCGTATTTTTCGTCGACTTGTCGTCATTGTGAACACTTGTGTTACGTTGTTTGTGAAATCTAAATAACTACCCACAAAAAATGGTTTTGAAAAAATGTGTAAAATGTAGTTCAAATATTACCAAAAAAGCCCCCGGTCTGGAATGCAGCAGGTGCGAAAAAGTGGTTCATGCAACAGTTGACTGTGCTGAACTATCTGCAAAGCAGATAGCAGCTATTCAAACATCTGATGGCCTGGAATGGAGTTGTGAAGACTGCCTTCAAAACACTAGCAGACGTTCATCATTCTTTGTTCCGGATGAAACTGAAGATAATGGGTCTACAATACCGTTTGATGTGCACAAGCTAATGAAGAATATCACTGCCGAAATTAAGAAAACAATCAAGGAGGAGCTTGAGGGTTTCCAGTCGTCACTCGAATTCATTGGAGAGCAGGTTTCAAACATTGAAGAAGTACTTAAGAGTCAGAACTCCAAAATCAAGCAACTCGAAAATAAGAATACCGAACTTACAAATGCCAAAAAAAACCTCGAGCTTCGTCTCTCTGCCATGGAACAACGCCTTGAAGATGCTGAACAAAACCACTTACGCACGTACGTTGAGATTGCTGGGCTGCCGAGTGATCCAAATCTGGATGTTTTAACGGTAACAAAAACGGTAGCAAATAAATTGGACGTCGAAGTTGATGCAGTCCGTAACGTTCGTCAAATTAAGGGACGCTCGGAGTCATCAAGTTACTTACTAGTCGAACTCAATAACAAAGATACTCGCGATAAACTTATATCCGCCGCCAAATCAAGAATGATCACAGTGGGTGAGCTGTCGCTTCCTATACAGATTGAGAAAGCCAATGGGAAGGTCTACGTGAGGGAAGCACTAACTCGGAATATGAAAACTTTACTGTACCAGACGAAGCAACGCCTAAGAACACCCAACGGCCCCTTCAAGTATGTATGGTGTAAGGAGGGCAAACTGTATGTTAAAAAATCTGATGATAGTAAGAAAGTTCACATTATTCGCTCATTGAATGAAATTGATTTGTTACTTGCATCTAAGAACGTAAATTAATGTAAAAAAAAACTTTGTCTATTTCTGTCCAACCATATATAACACTAAAATTCAATTCACGTATAAATGATTTACTAAACTATGAATTGTTCAATTGCGTCGATGTAAATTCTTTCCATAATAACATACCTACTGATAACATTAATCTCTCATGCCTTCATGTGAATATAAGATCGATGCTCAAAAATTTTTCAAAACTAATTCAAATAATTGACTGCTCCTCAAAATCAATTGATTTGATAATCTTGACAGAAGTGGGTATTTCTGACGAAGTCTCGATGTTATTTCAGATCCCTGGTTATAGAATGTACACACAGCTTCGCGCGCACCAAAGAGGAGGTGGAATTATAATCTACGTTAATAAGCACTTAAAATTTACTCCAAAGTTTACGAATACTTACACGTTTGAATATCTAGGAGGTATATTAAAAATATCAAACAATTATGCGATAGCAGTGTGCGCAATCTATAGACCACCCTCGTTTAACAAAACACTATTTATCCGTGAACTTCACAATGTACTGAGTAGTAATTTATCAAGCACTACAGCTATTATTCTAGGTGACATGAACATCGATCTTAAATCACAAACACCAATCAAAAACATGTATCTAGATATGCTGTCCGAGTATGGTTTAATGTGTGGAATAACAGATTACACAAGAATAGAAATGCGAAAAAATAAAATTACTAAGTCATGTATTGATCATATTTTTACACGATCGCACACATTAATACCGTACACGGCAGCGCTCGACACTGTTCTGGCAGATCACCGTGCGACTATCTGTTGTTTGGCCGGCAGTTCACCCGATCGCCGCGTTATACAGGATGTATCGCGTACTAAATGCATTGTTGATAAGAAGATCATGCATGATGTGCTTAACAGTGTTAATTGGGACGAGACTAACAATTTAACTACTTCTAATTCTATTCATGAGTACATATATAATGCTTTTAGTTCTTCATTACAAAAATCAAAACGAACTGTTTTTATTGATAAAAAAAGTAATAGAAAGAGCTATCCTTGGATGAATACCAACATCATAAAACTATGTGGTTTGAGAGATGAATGTTTTAAACAATGGAGAAAAGACCCAATTAATCATGTTTTAAGAGTGAAGTATAATAAATTACGCAATAAAGTTCATAAAACTATAGAATATTATAGAAACACATATCACAAAAATCAAATCAAAACAAATTATAGTAATCCGAAAAAACTATGGAATATAATAAACTCCATCTGTGGTAAAATGGCTCAGTCTATTGATAGTTTAATCCTTGATGCATTTGGATCTCAGAACGTATCGGCTACTGAATTATCTAATAAATTTGCCACTGGATTTGATAGTTCAGTTAAAAATATTTTACCCAACTGCTCAATGCCTCTTCTAACTCTAGTCATCCACAAAAGTCTGCCAATATCAGTATGAGATTTCAAAAAGCTACTCCAGATAAAATTCGGAACCTAATTTCTTCACTGAATAGTAACAAGGCGCCGGGCCTTGATAGCATCAGGGTGGTTGATATACAGGCCGTTAGCAGCAAAATTGCATCTAGTATCGCCAACCTCATAAATGTCAGCCTAAATACGGGCCAGTACCCGAGCAAATTAAAACTAGGATGTGTAAGGCCGGTATTCAAAAAAGGCAAAAAAAATGATGAAAATAACTATAGACCCATCACATTATTGTCATCAATCGACAAAATTGTCGAAAAGTTTATTTGCAATCAGATACATGATTTTTACGCTAAAAATTCTATAGTAAATGAGTCACAATTTGGATTTCAGCCAAACAAAAGCACCACATTACTACTATCTAAATTCTCGGACTATATTAACTCAGCACTTAATGACAAAAAACATGTTCTTGCTTTATTCATTGATTTTTCGCGAGCATTTGACACCTTGGATCATTGTAAATTGCTAAATAAATTAGACGATTCAGGTCTGCGGGGTCCAATTTACAACTGGTGCGTAGACTATCTAAGAGATAGAAAATATCAAGTTCAAATCGCTGGCACCCTCAGTGACACAGTTTCAGTTACCTATGGTACAGCACAAGGTTCAGTCTGTGGTCCATTGCATTTTTTAGCCTATGTGAATGATATGGACTCACTATTTCTAAACTGTAAATCATTCCAATTTGCTGATGATACATGTTTGATAATTGCAGGCAGTGATTTAAAGGAGATCGGTTCATTGCTACAAAATGACTTTGATAGGCTGAACATGTGGTGTCATGATCTTGGACTAGTCCTAAACGCCCAAAAAACAAAGTTAATGCACATAAAATCACCATATCTGAAATCAAATTACTGCTTGTCGAAACTCGTGGCTCACACTCACACCTGCCTACACAATATTCCAACTAAATGCGATTTTAACTGCCCCTTAATTGAACAGGTTGATACTCACATGTACTTGGGTTTACTCATTGACAATAAATTTAATTGGGGTCCACATACTGCGAGAGTATGTGACAAGCTTCGAGCGATCTTAGCAAAGTTTTATGTCATAAAAAATCGTTTACCATACAGAACTAGGCTTTTGTTGTATAATGCACTGTTTGACTTGATCGTATCGTATGGATTATCCAGCTACGGCCGGACGTTTAAAACCTATCTGGATACCATATATAGATTACAAGTAAGGATACTAAATTAATTAGCTTGCCGAATGATAAATCTAAATTTCAAAACGAGTGTGATCTCTTCAAACATTGCAAAACACTACCCATACATGACAAGGTCGAGTTTTGTCTTTTAAAAGAACAATTTTTTAATAGCCAGTTGCAAGTCCAAATAAACCATCCTGTATACACGCGTCGAGTCGCACAAAACAAACTGGTAACTGCACCGGCCAATAACTACTACGGTGAACGGACGAGCGTATATCTGATTCCGCGGATGATAAATTCTCTGCCTACCGCCTTACGAAGTGTTATCAATGAGCGAAACATAAAACACAAATTAAAAGAACACCTGTTATCGCTTTTGTAGTTTGTATAAAGGTAACATTATGGTTATTATTTAAATAAGGGTATTCTTGTTATTTTTAATAGTTAAGGTATTAATTATTAATCTAAATTATATAAAGACGAATCTTTATTATATAGTGCTACACACAAACCCAAGAGGTTTATTAAGTACTGTTTAGAGTTTTAAAATTGTAAAATTAACTGTAATTGATAATATTAAATAATAATAATAAAAAAAAATAAAAAATAGTATGGGGTACTAGACAACCGATAAACTTACTATTATACTTTTTTTTTTGTAAATATATACTTATAATACATAGAAAACACCCAGACCAGTACAAACAGACAAATATTTGTACTGTGCGGGGATCGAACCCGCGACCCATGGCTCAGCAGCAGCGTTAACTACTGCTGATCCAAATGGTCGTCTATTATACATAAATTAAATTGGGTAATTGATAAAACAGAATACAGTCAAGAAGATTATAGCAGAAGGCTTGGCCTTAAATCGGATGAAATATTTATTAAAAATTAAATTGCAAAAATAGGCTCCGATCACGTTGGACGTTGTCGTTGAAAACAAAAAAAAAATACACAATCAGCGACCGAAAAACGTCTTCAACAAAAGAGCGCCCACTAGAACATTGTGGTGCTCTTTTAACTTAGAAACATTAATCTTTATGCCATGCATGTATGGTTGGATTGGTATGAGACATGACAGCAGCAGCAGTTACGTAGTATGATCGCGGACATTTCGAAGTACATTTCTACTATTTCTAAAATCTAATTTAAAACTAGAAAAAAGAAATCACACTCATAGTCTTCGGAATAAAAAAGAACTAAATTTAGGGATGCCTAGGACTGGTTATGGAAGGATGACTATTTTGTTTGAGGGAGCAAAGCTTTATAACGCACTGCCAACTTATATAAGAAATTGTAAAACCTTGAATGTCTTCAAAAAGAAGCTTAAGCTGCATATTGAAGCGGGTACTGGCGGCCAATATAATTAGTTTAAGTTTTTTTTTTTTTTTAAATCTCATTATAAGTGAAACTTGTATTTCTTATGAGAATAAAGTTCTTTAAACCTATTTTACAATTTACCGACAATTTCATCAATCAAGAATGAGTAGCCACTTAACTCTAATATTTTTATTCATGGTGAATAAATGAACGTTAATATGAATGTTAGAAGGTGATTTCTGGCCACTGGACGTGCCTTCAAAAGAGTTCAACGAGATACTAGAGATAGATATTTTTTTTATTTCTTGCATTGGGTCTATTGTCTGACAATAGTAAAATAATAAAATATCGTATTTTCTGTGTCTTCCAGTATGGCTTTAATCGTCCAGCACAAACGAAAATTTGTAGTTTTATAAAAAAAAGTAAAATTCTGCGCCTGTGTTTCTTATCAAAATTTGAAATAGCAAGATCAATTTTTATATTTTTTTTGTCAATTTTGTTATATCCAAATATAGTTCGTATTTTTTATCCCAAAACAGATCCGGTTTCGGTGGGATTTAAATTTTAAAAATTCCATACATAATCGCGGACAACAGCTACTTATTTTATATTTCATGTAAGGAAGACAAGGTCTGCACGCCTGCAGGCCTGCACTCTATCGACCTTGCTTCGCCGTATCGATATCTCAACTTGGTCTCGGAGTGTCGCGGTAATTGGTAATCAACACCGGCGCATCACGTGACAGCAGTTGCAGTGTCATCACTACATTGAATACTACATAGAGAAAACTGTACTCGAATTTTATGCTACAACAGCAATAAGTGGAGGAAGGGTACGATTTTTTTAACGTGCCAGTGCCAAACGATGCATGCATTTTTATACATTAAACTTGTTAGGGTTTCTAACAGATCTTCTTGTGGTCAGATAAAATAAAGTGAACTGTATTATATAGGTGCTGTATTTCGCCTCTTATTTACATGGAATTTGTGGAATAAAAGCAAATATGAACCGCCGACCGTGGTATCCCCAAGACGAGTGTACCGGCGCATTCAAACCGGGTCCGCGATGACGTCACAGCCCGTCGCCCGCTCGTCTCCTCCCGCGCGTGGGCATGTTGTTTATTTAACAAACTGTTATACCTAGGTAACACTGAAATTGTTTAGAAAATGAAAAACGGCTTAATGTAGAAAGTTTTTCGAAGTAATATCCGTTCCTCTCTACACATCGTCGCATTCGATGGAACCACTGAGAAAAGCAGAGGGCCCATTCTCCCTTAGGGGTCTCTTCTATGGCATTTTCGAACGCTTTCACCGCATCTTCAGGGCTCGTAAAGCGAATATCTCGAATTTTATCTTTAGTTCTTGGGAATAAATGAAAGTTGCAGGGCGCCAGGTCAGGACTGTTTGGCGGATGACTCATTATCTCAACACCTGCCATAGTCAAATATTCAACAGTCCGTTTTGCGGAGTGCGTTGAAGAATTGTCGTGGTGAAGGAGGATCCTGCTCGAGGTCGCTGCTGTCGAATTTTTTCCAAGACAACAGGCAAACAGCGATTGACATACCAGTCTGCAATAACTATCCTTCCATCTTCTAGCACAACTGTCGCGAAATGACCTTTCCAACCAAAGAATGAGGCAATCATCTTTTTTCCTTGACTTCTTCCTTTCTTTACCTTAGTTGGCCGATCCTCGAAAGGAAACACCCACTGAGCTTTCATCATCTGTGACGATGTCAAATAATAATAAAAAATATATCTTTATTAGGAATTTTAACATAGGTTCTTAATTTAATGGGGAAAAACGATGACCTCTGCAAAAGTTAAAACTGTGGCGCAGAAGTCAACGCCCCCCTCCGGAGAAGTTATACAATTCCATATACAAACTAATTTTAAAATTTAGTGTAACGTGTGTGGTGTGTTTGTGTGTGTGTGTGTGTGTGTGTGTGTGTGTGTGTGTGTGTGTGTGTGTGTGTGTGTGTGTGTGTGTATGTGTGGTGTGTGAGTGTGTAAATTTGAATGACCACCGTTGAACTTATCTAAAATTTGGCGACACTAGTCCATGCGAAGGTGTTTCTGGTCGTCGGTTAAAGTATGGGGAATCCATCTGGTACAAAGCTTCCTGACGCCTAAATGTTCTTGTAATATTTTTTGAACTTGACTCATACCAATGCCTAGGCTTGCCCGTATCTGCTGATAGGTCACTCTCTTATCTTCCTCTATCATGCGTCGCACAGCACTGATGTTATCTTCAGTAGTCGCTGTTAAAGGACGACCCTCACGCGGATCATCGTTGAGATTGCTACGACCACGCCTAAACTCGTTAAACCAATTGTAAATAGTGGCACGAGATAGGGCTTCATTAATAAATGCTAATCGTAGCCTATCATAGCTTTGTTGTTGAGTAAGCCCACAACGAAAGTCATAAATCATAATAAATCATTGATCGAAAATTTTCTCACCTTAGGTACATTTTCACGTGTAACAAGAGTTTTAGATTAGCCGCCAATTCACAAAAACAAATGACAAATTTATACTACATTAGGTTACCAAAAAGTTCTAAAATTGAAATTCAAAAAAGGTTTTCATTGGCAATGTTTCTAACTGGCCAGTTCTAAACATTTTCAGTGTTACCCACGTATACACACATGTCGAGTGAAGAACCTCTTATTTCATCGGTTCAAAATAGCTTAATACATATGCTACGATTGCAATAGTGTTTCGTTGAACGCCTTATATTTTAACCAGATAATATCGGAATCAATCGTTACCAATATTAAAAACGTGAAAGTAACACTGTCTATCTGTGTGTCTGTTAAGATTTCCCGCCGATTACTGAACCGATTTCAATTAAATTTTATACATAGTAGATTAGGCAGACACTGCTAGGTACAGGTTTCCGCCCGCTTGTTATAATGTGTAGTTCACACGGACTGAGCCACGGGCCGAGCTATCTGTCTATCTATCTATCCAATGTAAAATAACACTTGCATGCCATAAGTAAATACAAGGTCGATTCGTTCAAGACGCTGCAATCTACACTAATATTACAAAGACGAAAGATTTTATTGTTTGTTTGTAGGCTCCGAAACTAATGGACATATTTGAAAAATCTTTTACTATTTATTAGAAGCCGACATTATCCCTGATGAACATAACGTACTTCTTACCGCGGGACCCGGTAGGTGGCGCTGTTGTCGGTATGTCAACTACTAAACGGTTTAACCGATTGGGTTGAAAGGACAAACCCGTTTCCCATACAATCTTGGGCCTGACGTTACAAGGCTGGGAATTGGCCATAAATTAAAGCATATTGAAAAGATTCATAAGCCATATTTCCACAACTTTCTACAATGGGAAAGTTACTTAAATCAACCAATGAACTTATTTTATTATATAACCTATATCATGTATTATTTTACAAAAAATACTATTATGGTACTTTACCTGGATAAGATCTAGGTTGCTTTTCTATTTATAGGCAATATAAGTAGGAAACAGAGCACTTCAGCAGGGCAGTGATAAAAATGCAAACCACATTAACTTGCGCACGAGTACGAAACATGTTAAAATGTAGTCTATGTACGAAACGAAATGTCAGTGAATTGGAGTGAATGACAAATGACAATTAACTGTCATTGTCAGCGGATATTCTTAATAATAGTGCAGCCCGTTACATCTGGAATTGAACTATTCAACATGTTCAATGGTTTCATCAATGATTACTTATTGAACTGCATAGCTCGTGGAAAAAAATGTTAATTACATTCTCTAAGTTTTTTATATTTATATCAGGCTTTTAAAACGAATTATTTAGCTTATTCCTTAAAAAATTCAATTGTAAAGAAGTATTACTATGAATTGATTTATTCCAAATTGATTAAAACGTTAAAAGCCCCGCTCTATGAAGTGACAGAGCGTTTACGGAGATAGTCAAGTTTTAATTAAATGTATTTAAAACGGTTTACAGAGACTGTTGAAGTATTAGAAATATAATATGTATTTTATCCATTTTCTCCACTTGTCCATTGCCAATTAAACTATTTTTTGGAGAAATAGGCAAGTAAAATATAAGGTACTTTTTGGCATAATTTTCGTTCTTGTAACGTTGGGTCCAAAAATGGGGTTCTTCTTTCTATGTGTATTTCCATGGTTTCACAAACACGAATATAATAAGCCAACCTAATCTATATTTCTATATGCCACCGCTAGGCACAGGCTTGTGATCTCGCAATATGTCGTGGAGTTCACGCGGGCAGAGCCGCGGGGCAAGAGCTAGTTTTAAATAAAGCTACATTCCCATCTAATGCACCGCGCGCTCATCCGAAATGGGTTGGGCATAATTTTTGCCGAGTGCAGACGAGCGCGCCGGGCATTTGTTAGCATCAAGTTAAACGGCAAAACGTTGCTACAGCATAGCGGCGGCTCAGGGCTGACTGATGGCTGCGAGATTTGGTATGACTTCATTATTTGAATAAAACTTTTTACGAAAATGTTTTGAGAAGAAAAAGGTGAGAAATGAAACGAATTCTGAGTAGGTAAAACACACCACAACACAACACGAATGTAGCTTTATTTAAAACTAGCTCTTCGCCCGCGGCTCTGCCCGCGGGAACTATTGTGCGGTCGGAAACCTGGGCCTAGCGGTGGCATATAAAAAGATAGATTAGGTAGGCTACATTCATGTCTGTGAAACCATGGAAAAACACATACAAATTTCAACCCAATTGATCAAACTGTTGACATACCGACAGCAGCGCTACCTCCCGGTATTTGACTATTTGTTTGATTATGTATTATGTAGTTATGTTTAACTATCTTTTTGCTGTATTTTTTGATTCTTTTTCCTTTTATTCCTAAAAAGTTAAAAGCCGTATTTTTTTTTTATCAATAAAATCGGTCCTTTTAGTTAAAATTATGCGAAGTTATGTGTACACGCTTTGGTTTGTGTACCTCTCCTTAATTTCGTCGGTTGAAAAATACTATAACTAATTATTAAAACAATTGAAAATGCAGATTAGCTAGGAAAAAAAAACAAGAATGATATAGACAAGAGAATGGCTAGTCCAAAATTTCTGAGTCATAAATCGATCTAAGAAACCAAAATTTGTGCAACGGTTAGGGCACTTAAAACCTTCCTAAAAACATACATTTAGTTTTCATGGTTTACAAACAATATTGGACCATTTGGATCAGCGGTAGTAAACGCTGCTTCTGAGCCATGGGTCGCGGGTTCGATCCCCGCACAGTACAAATATTTGTGTGCATGAACAGGTCTGTTTGTACTGGTCTGGGTGTTTTCTATGTATTATAAGTATGTATTTACAAAAAAAATATATATAAGTAAGTTTATCGGTTGTCTAGTACCCCATACGACAGGGTACTTAATAGTAGCTTAATTTGGGACTAGATGGCTCTGTGTAGCCCAGTGTGGCATGTCTTAAATAATAAAATATAAAATATAAATATCTTACACACATGCAGTCTTCAGATTTTAATTTTAAACACTATTCATACTATTTAGTATCAGCTCATAATAATAAAAACTGGCTGTATAGTGCAACTTCAACAGTCGGCTATGGTAAGTGCCGAAACGCTTTTCTTTGCCAACCCTACTCGCTTTAAATCCGGCGCGGTGACTTAACGGCGGCATAAATACCGGCGGGGCGGGGGCTGCGGGGCGCGGGGCGGTAATTTACTGTTTAATTGCGCGCCATCTATTAGCCGCCGCGAGCAACTCGCGTCTCCGTGATAAAGGATGCAAGTCGATCTCAAGTAACTCAGACGCTAGTTTATATTCGGGAATGCTATTCGTATACTACATTAGCCAGTACAGTAAATTAATTGTTAATGTTATTTAGCTGCGCTATTTTATTTTATATTAGCGCACTCCGCGATCTTCGTATCGCCTCAAAACCCTCAGAATAGTATTTGATTTAAACGTCTTAAATGTTCTTGTCATCAAAATAATATGGCGAGGTTGGATAAATGTATGAAGAAAAACAATTCCTTAGTAGTTATTTTTGACGTTAATTTTCCAATGTTTTTCATAATTATCATCCTATACCCAACGAATAGAAATTCATAAAAGACAATGATCATTAAAATCGGTCCAGCCTTTCTTGTGTTATAAGTGACACGACGAACTAACACGACTTTCATTTATGTAGTTTAAAATATAACAAGTAAGAAATATAATTCATTGAATAAAAATGTCGACTACCTGAGGTGAGCCTCAAACATTTACATATGCAAGTACACATAATGCAATTATTAGTACCCAGCACCGATATAAGAAAAACCTCGTCGCGTTTTGCAATTTCACGTGACATCCTCAGGAGATGTTGACAACTTCACTGCGTTTATACTATGTATATGGTTTCGACCGACAGATGGCGTAAGTATATTTGTTAGATCAGCGCTTAACACCTGAGTCTATTAATTTTATTAGACTAAAATGACTATGAGGTTATGCTAATACATATAGTAGCTAACCGAACATCTTCAAAAACACAAACTTTTCTATATTGCTGTCTATACTGATACTGGCGACGATCTGTACAGGTAATGGGCGGCATTCGATCAGGACAAAGCGCGTCAGAACGCGCTGAGCCGCGAGTGACAGAAACACGCACTCGGCACTCCGCCAGTGTCCACAAAAAAACGCTTGGCCCAAGAGACGAACTACGTAGTAAAGACGTACCAGTGTAGTGACAGAATTTAAGAGAAAATCATCATTATTATAACCATCAGTCTATTGTTGGATATGGGCCTGTCTGAAAGGAAGACTTTGTTATAATCGTAATTTTTTCTTCCATTTGGAAAGAAAGAAACATTTATTTGACACTCATTTGATAAACAATTATTATACATAAACATTACAAATAAAAAGGTAAAAGTCAAAAGTAAATATAACAGACAATAATTTAACTTCACAAGAAACACAGAAAAAACAGGAAAAACAGCAACATTTGGGACTACATGGCTATAATATGTGTGGCCCAGTGAGGCATGTCGGAAAATTATTATTATTATGTTGGTCTATTTTCTATCACGGGATTATGGGGTCCCGGACATTTGGAAGGTATTCGAGGGGCCGAAGCCAACTCGCAGAGATTCGTTAGACAATATTTATCTTTACGATGTGATGTGACACCAACCGACGATTATCCCTGTACACATTATGTATAAATGCATCCAAGAACAACCCCCGGTTAGTGCAGGAGTATTATTATTCTGGGCAGGCAGGTTGGAAATCGCACTTTTGCCCACTTTCTCTACAATGATAGAGAAAATTCGCAGTCCCTCTTCATCTGCGTCGTTTTTCTGGCTGTACTCCTTCAGCCTCCTCTTATGACGACACCAATAGGAAGAGAAGAAACAGAGAGTTATGCTATCATTTCAATGTGCCGACATCACACGACAAACAAGAGAAAACAGGGGTAAAAGTATGAATGAAAAAAGTACAACTAAATTCAAAGGGTGGTAAAGAACAGTTTATTGACAGGAAGAAAAGGTTTAATACAATTTTTCTTTTTCTTTTTATTTTATAAATTTTTAGATTAATTCATTAGATTAAATCTGAACAGGGCAATCAAATACTTATGCGATATTTGATACTAATAAATTCATGATAAACGTGTTTGAATTTAAATTTGTCAAAAAATAACACTTTCTTGAAGGAATAAAACTTAGCATCGACCGATGATTCAAAGATCAAATAAGCTCAGGAAGCAGCGCCAAGCCCTCTTCAAATTAATTCCATACAAGTTTCTCTCACTACCAAAGTCAGCGATTCCAGCCGCATCATAAATAATAGACTCGTATCACTTCAATATCTCAGAGACGAGACACATACAATATGTAGGGGGCCTGAACGACGTTTAATACGGCTAATGGAGCCGAGAGCGGCCGCTTAGAGATGTTCATTTGTTGCGACTCACGAGGGGAACTATTCGCGGGTCACGCGATAAACACTCACTCGAGATTAGATCATTGTGAGCGTCTTAGTTGCGAACGACTAGCGTGTGTTTGGATTAGCGGGAATCTTAGTTTGTTGTTTCGGTGAAATGTTTTGTTAAAAACAATAGTGATGGTTTTTGTAATATAACAGATAGGTCAACGAACAGAACTGCCTATACTTTTTATCTTACTATAGTCTCAAATAATTTTTATGTTTTGTCTTTGTGCTATAGCAAATGTAACAAAATAGCTTATATAACCATTATATCATTATTTCAATATAACTGTAATAATTATAGCTATTTTGCATAATACTCGTAATTGTAGGGGCTTGCCGACTTACAAAGGTTAATGATAGGGGAAAGTAAAATTCTTGTCTAATCTTTATTACAATTTTTGCGGAATAAATATTCATAATCTTTACAAGTACTCTATTATTTTACACAGTATTGTCTTGTACACTCCACACATATTTTGATTGTATAAACATAACGATACAAACCAATGACGTAATGCAAGCTATAGTTTGTGGTGACGTGTTATTCTTTCTTTGAAAACTATGCTTTTTTATCCCTTGAAGTGTTTTAAGATTATAGTTTGAAAAATTTTGGGTCATTCAAGATGTAACACTTCTTAATCTTCGTGTAAGCATTTCCCTGATTGATAATTAAGAGGAAACACTACGACGGCGAGAGAATTGAAAAATATGTATTTGTAAAATCTATAGTTGTTGCGCAGTGCGAAACGCCTTCACCGCAGAGTGTGATAAAGACAACTGCTTCTTGGACCGAAAATACCTACTAAAAGATAAGATAAGATAAGATAAGATAATGATTTATTCACAAAAACAGATTACAAAAGTTATTTTGACTCTCCTGTATTCCAAAATAGGCATATGCCTGCAGTGTGGAATCCAGGTGTCATCTCCCATAAGATTTACACAACAATAAAATTATCTTTAACATTATCTTTAATATCTTTAACATAAATTAAATATAAAACGCACCAATTTTAGCGCGACAAATGCAAAATAATTAACCTATCGAAGCTACGCTTTGATTTACATTTTATCTTCTATACCTATATTAATATTTTACGTTAAGCTTGATGAAGCATCATTGAATCTGACGTTTAATGACCAATTTATAACGAATTAATAAGTTCATCCGAATAAACTTCACATTGAGAGGCTTGTGATGTTATTTCTTTTTAACAATAATTAATAGTCTGACAGGTTTAAAATGTATCATAACACTCAACAAATACAATTGAGTAAAAGTTCTAAATTCGATCTAGGTAGGAACTTACACAAAAACAATAATTATATTGCTTTTTAATAAATAAATAAATAAAATAAAATAAAAATATTTTTTTTCAGGCAGTGCCCATATTACAGTGTTCAATAATTACACTAAGAACTAATAAAAAAAAAATATATATGAGTGTCTTTGACTAGGTGGACGTGCGTCCAATGCTGCATTATAGCACTGTCCACGTCCAATCTCGCCGCAACACTCTGTAGGAGGTTGTTGGAGCTGCCCCGCACACGGTAAATCAGGAATGCTATGCGCTTTCGTACAATAGCCCCAAAGCTGTCTACTCCAGCTTCTGCTAGCATCCTCGAAGCACTGCAGTGACGTCGCAGCCCCATCAACATCCTAAATGCGTCATTATATTGGGTGCGCAAGACCCTGTATGCTCTTTGGGTGTAATGTGTCCACAAGCTGCAAGTGTACAAAGAGTTACAGTAGGCTTTAAAAAGAGTAATTTTAACCTGTTTAGTACAGCGAGCAAACCTGCGAGCAAGCATATTAGCCCTAACGCACAGGGCTCTACGCTCCCGCTCCAAATCCAGGTCATCCTTGAGCGACTCGGTGCCATTAAGCCTAACAGTAGGGACTTTGTAGGTTTTGTTTTTCGCTTTAAAAACTAGCAACTCACTCTTAGTTGTGTTGTACCTGAGACCGTGGCGTGGGCCTCCGCATATCGCTCACAGATGGCTATTAATTTATTGAGAGCACTAATTGATGGGCACAGCAGCACCATGTCGTCCGCATAACTTATGTTATTGACAAAGGTGCCGTCAACAGAGCAGCCAACGCCGGCGCCGCTGAGCTCAACAATTAGTTTGTTCATGTACAGGTTGAATAGCGTCGTGAAGTTTGATACAGTTACCCAGCTCCTGGTAAAGCAGCCTGTCGAGCACTTTAGCCATAATAGTCGCTAACGATATGGGTCTATAGTTGGACTTGTCACTAGCACTACCTGTTTTATTTTTAGCAATAGGGACAACTACAGTCTTTAACATGCTGTCTGGCAAGTAGCCATGATTCAGGCAAAGAGAGAAAAACATTGCTAAAACTCGCGGCAGATGTACACCTGCATATTGGAGGTGCTCAACACTCAAGTAATCGTGCCCGGGAGATTTGCCCCTACTCATTTTTCTCAAAACAGATCTAATTTCCTTTGCCTCAATCACAACTATTTTTTTTTCTATTACAGTCATTGTAAGACCCACCACAGGACGTATCACAGGCTGTAACCTTAGTGCCAGACAAACATACAGAAGGCTGAACCCTAAAATGTTCATTGAACATTTCGGCTATCTGCGAGGGTTGATTTAGCCTATCTACACTAACTGGAGCGCACTGCTTCGGATTTAACTTTTTTGTGTGTTTCCAAAAACTCGAAAACTTCTTATTTGTATGATTAATACCCAAACTATCCATTTTTATCCGTTGCTCATTTGTTTGACACCATTTCAATTTAGTTTTAAAAATATTTCTAAAACACGCATCTTATCATACACGTAACCCTGTTGAGGCTTATTGTACAGGGTCCAATAATGAAACCACAATCGAGCTTCACTATGTGCAGCTTTTACATGCTTGTTCCATCCACATACATATTTCTTCTTATAAATAGACTTTTTCTTATTGCAGCTATTCTCTGCAGCCTCTCTTAAAATATCTACTATTTGTTCGTATAGATTTAACAATACCATGTTATGTTTAGGGTTATTACACACCGCATGTGCACACTGTGATAATACTGATGGAAAATCTATCTGTATTAATCTATTATTACAATAATCAGAATATTCTGAGATCTGTGAATTATCCCGTTCTCCTCATAAAATATGATTAATGTCCTTACTGCCAGATATAGCTTTCGGCGTTAAAATACTAAGATTGCATTGTATTTCTAGGGGAAAATGGTCTGACCAAAATAAGCCATAATTGATAGTTATCTTATTTACTGTATGCCTAGCTGCCTGAGTCACTACACAATGATCTAGCCAGCTTCTCGTTCCATGGCTGTCACTTATATAGGTGTATGACCCCGAGTCTATTCCAAGTAACTCCTCGTCTACACAAGACCAATTCTGGTCTACGGAGAAATCCAGTAATTCAACACCGAAACGCCTACCTGGGTGAGCATTGAAATCACCGAGAATATAACTGTATTCCGTATCACAGCTATCAATAATTGCACTTATCTCACTTAAACAGTGCGTAAACTCCACTAGGTTTGCAAACTCATCAGTGGGCATGTAAACTGAAAACACATGAAAAGAGCATTCTGCAATAGAAACCCTTACGGCTATGATACGATCATTAGTACACGGTACAACCGATACGTCACTGAAAGTGTTTTTCCGCCACAGAATAGCTACCCCACCATATGGCCGCCCACGCAATATACCCGCTGAGGTATCAACAGCTGACTTCCCAGTATACTCGAAGTCACGATGCACTGTGCCTAGCAATGGGATGTCATGTGGTAGAAGGCATGTCTCTTGTAGTGCAATTATATGAGATAATTGACACAAATTCCTAATACATTCCAATGATCTTACCAATGACTTGCAGTTAAAAGTGACAAGTTTCACCTTATTATTATTATTTACAGCTTTATCTAGCATGCAATTTTATACCTTTCGAAATTAGCATAAATTTGTCTAGGATTCTTCTTGAAATTAACAAAACGTCTATAGGACACCCCTTCAGGCCACAGACTGTCATTCATAAATAATCGTCATCTTATTCCTTGGCACGTAAACAATGTAGGCGTTGTATTGTTTTTGTTCCTTGCAATTGACTTTTCTCAAGTTGACGTTGATCTGTGATTTACTACTAATATATTCTATGATATCTGCTTCTTTCGTGTCTTTGTTCACATTATTAATAAACAAAGGGATTTTTACATCCGCTGCCTTAAACTTCTCTTGAGGATTCATATAAGCTTTACCCTGAACTGTCTCAAAGCGATTTCTAAATTTCTTCCGCTGTATACGTATCCAGTCGTTTGCTGGTATTTTTTGCGATTCCCGTTCATGTCCTTCATTCACGATGTCCGCCATTGTTTTAGCTTTAGTTGTCTTATCAGGCGCGGTAATATGAACCTCATCACCGGTGCATATGTATTTAAAGGACTTGTTGACGGCTGGCTCAGCAACGGTGCCTTTATCGATTGACTCAGGCGGCGGTGAACATTCTATTTCGCTTAAGTGTGAGCGGGTTGGAGAACACTGGATTTCCAAGCAATCAGGTGACTTATTATTTATTGGTAGGTCAATGGATCCGTTATCAAAACATACACTGTTTTGACAACCACCGCCCCTTTTGAAATTTACAAAGTGACTCGGAGTATCAATAATCGGTGCATGTTTAGTATTTACCAAGTCCACCTTGATCTCCTACAGTTATTCCAGCGTAGCATACATATCCTTGATTAATTGTAGTTCGTGTTTTAGCTGAATTACATCTTTTAATAACCTTGACGCGTCAATATGATCAAACGTCAACGGTGGTAATTTCTGCAGCTCTTTAGCCACAAAAACAGGCAAATCATCGGGATTCGATTCCTTAAAAACGGCTATCACGTCATGCAGATCCTTAAACGACTTCTTCGCCTTTTTTCTTGCTACTTTTCGTTGTGATATCGCAGAAAACAACAAACTTTTGGCGGTACCGATGTCCTCTTCGGAAAAACTAGCTAAACACAGCGTAACTAAAGATTTTTCATCCATAACATCTTGCTTGTTTTGAATGAATGCAAGAAGTTCACAGATATTACACGACGAACACTTTAGTGTGGATGACATCGTGACGCCATTCAATAACGAAAAATGAAATTATAAATTTACTTAAACCTTTACAGGTTGGTTTCTGCCTGTTACTACACCCAGGCCATAAAATTCACTCATTTAAAGATAAAATAAATTTATAATAAATTTATTTTCACTTTATCAGATGTCAAACATGACATGACATTAATAAAATTGGTCCACCTGTTACTACGCAGTAGTGTTCAAAACGTCAAGATAAATAAAAAAACAATATTAAATCCGAAAAACGCCGCTCACATCCGTAAATATGACGTCTTTATTTTTGACTAGCTTTTGCCTGCGACTTCGTCCGCGAGAAGTGGTTATTTTTGGTATTTTTTTTACTTTTTGCTATTTTTGGTGAACTTTTATACTTAAGTCATCATCATCATCAGCCTATCGCAGTCTACTGCTGGAAAGAAAGAAAGAAAGGTCTCTCCAAATGCACGCCACTTAAGTCGACCCTCGGCTTCTCGCATCCAGCTCACCTCATACATATAAGTACACTGTCGTAAACAACTAAAAATATTAGTACATAAACTTGAAAAATTATGTCTCAGGCGGGACTCGAACCCGTATCTCCTTGAGTTCCACCTGAGACATAATTTTTCAAGTTTATATACTGATATTATAATTGCAATTTAATTTGTAAAATATCAAATAAAGTATAACTAAAAATATTACGAAATTTAAAGAATTATTTTCTGACTCCTAGCTACTAAGTACATGAACCTGCGATGGCTGCATAGCAGGGCTATAGTATGGCTATATGGCGATTTGTATGGTGGGACGTAACAGCGCCATCTGTGTTTGTCGTCGAAACTGGTCGAACTCGTGTTTGTGGCGTGTGAGTTAGAGGTCGCCACAGATGTCTTCGAGTAATTAGGAAATATGATGATAATAATATTGTTAATAAATCCCCCCTTTTTTAAATTCGTTTAAAAACGAAGGTCGATTAGATATTGGTAAAGGACATAGGCTTCCTTTACCAATATCTAATCGACCTTCGTACAAAATTTCATCAAAATCAGTTCAGTGGTTTAGGCGTGAAAGCGTAACACACAGACAGACAGAGTTACGTTCGCATTTATAATATTAATAAAGTAAGGATAAAGTGAATATTACTCAAATTATACGCGTAAATTATAACATTTGACTGTCTGCCCCAGCTGTCAAACATGCAGCGTAAATCTTTTTTTAGGTATAGTACTAAGACCGGCCATTAGCTTTGAAGACTGACAGAGAAAATCTCCCAGAGCAGCTAGTAATAAAGTATTTAATCTCTATTTTATAACTAGTTGCCCCGACAAACTCAATATTTCAATAAGAACCTTCCTAAATGAGATCCAAACATTTAATTATGTAGGGTCGCCTACATTTATTTATTCTTAAATTTGACTTACGAAGTCAACCTGGTTTCACAGTAAAATAAAATGTCTCTCTCTCGCTAGTAGCGTGAGCATAATGCGAGCACTTTCGCTGCATCACCCGCGCGCTGCGAGGCCGCGGCGGCACAAAGGGGTCGGGGCGAGCGCGCATCACGAGATGAGCTGCGTGGCTGCACCCTGCCTCGGTTATACAACCCGTACACCATTGGCTACGTTCCCTAGATGAGCTCGAAGATCTTATGTTTTAACAAGATAAAGATATGGGGTTTTGCAGTAAAATAATACGAACCCTCTCGATAGTAGCGTGAGCATAATGCGAGCACTTTCGCTGCATCACCCGCGCGCTGCGAGGCCGCGGCGGCACAAAGGGGTCGGGGCGAGCGCGCATCACGAGATGAGCTGCGTGGCTGCACCCTGCCTCGGTTATACAACCCGTACACCATTGGCTACGTTCCCTAGATGAGCTCGAAGATCTTATGTTTTAACAAGATAAAGATATGGGGTTTTGCAGTAAAATAATACGAACCCTCTCGATAGTAGCGTGAGCATAATGCGAGCACTTTCGCTGCATCACCCGCGCGCTGCGAGGCTGCGGCGGCACAAAGGGGTCGGGGCGAGCGCGCATCACGAGATGAGCTGCGTGGCTGCACCCTGCCTCGGTTATACAACCCGTACACCATTGGCTACGTTCCCTAGATGAGCTCGAAGATCTTATGTTTTAACAAGACAATATATATAGGGTTTAGCAGTAAAATAAAACGCACCTTCTCGCTAGTAGCGTGAGCTAAAGCGAGCACTTTCGCTGCATCCCCCGCGCGCTGCGAGGCCGCGGCGGCACAAAGGGGTCGGGGCGAACGCGCATCACGAGATGAGCTGCGTGGCTGCACCCTGCCTCGGTTATGCAACCCGTACACTATTGACTACGTTTCCTAGATGAGCTCGAAGATCTTATGTTTTAACAAGATAAAGATATGGGGTTTCGCAGTAAAATAAAACGCACCTTCTCGCTAGTAGCGTAAGCATAATGCGAGCACTTTCGCTGCATCCCCCGCGCGCTGCGAGGCTGCGGCGACACAAAGGGGTTGGGGCGAGCGCGCATCACGAGATGAACCGCGCGGCTGCACCGTGTCTTGTACTTATACCAGTGCACCCTTATATTAAATGGGTGCACTTTTAGTGTAACCTGTATCAATCTTATAGTTACAACATGACTTAAGTATCAATATTATTGCATAATGACATAATTTGGCTAGGTTATAAAGTTGACACTGACATAAAATGAACATTAATAATATTTAAATGATGACAGTTTAGGTGTCATTTTGGTATCAGAATGTATAATATAGTTATTTTCAAAAGAATCGATGTGTAAAATAGAGTAAAAACGCACCTTCTCGCTAGTAGCGTGAGCACTTTCGCTGCATCACCCGTGCGCTGCGAGGCCGCGGCGGCACAAAGGGGTCGGGGCGAGCGCGCATCACGAGATGAGCCGCGCGGCTGCACCCTGCCTCGGTTATGCAACCCGTACACCATTGGCTACGTTTCCTAGATGAGCTCGAAGATCTTTTTTTTAACAAGGCAATCTATATGGGGTTTAGTAATAAAATAAAACGCACCTTCTCGCTAGTAGCGTGAGCATAATGCGAGCACTTTCGCTGCATCACCCGCGCGCTGCGGGAAATGTAGTTGATAAAATTTTGATAAAAAAATATTTTATGTATTTATTTATCATCTATATCAGGAAACATACAAACATATAATAATACTATACTAGCTTTTTGCACTCGGCTCTGCCTGCGTCTACAAACCTGTGCTCAGCAGTGGGATATAGATAACCTAATGTCCTTCTTAAGTTCTAAGGTTCCAAGGTTCAGTATTTTAAGCGTAAAAGCATAGAATAGAATAGAATAGAATAGAATATTTTTATTTCGCAAGAATGTGGTACACAACAAAGATCTTACATATGGTTTCATCACATTAAGTACAGGTCACATTCACCTAGCTTGGGCATGTAAAATATGAAATCAATTGAATTCTAATAAAAAATTACAATATCATAATCAAAATAAAATTCATTAGATTTAAATACGAGTAATTAGTCAAACTTGTATAAAATTAAAATTATCGAAAGCTAGTAATGTTGAATATTTATCCAAAACTAAACCAATTGCAATTAAATCAATTACACAATTTACAATTTACAATGTAAATGTCATTTATAACGGCAGCAGACAGACAGAAAGACTGACATTTTCCTATTATTGCTATTGTTTTTAAGCAAATAAATTGCTAGTGTGAATTGAAAACACAACCCCTTGATTATTGGCTGCCTGAGATGAGACTCGAACCCCCAACTTTCCACTTACAGTGCGACTGCTCTAACCTTTGAACTACTAAGACATTTGGTGTGCCGACGAAGTACAATTCGCATTTCTAATGTTAGTAAGGGTAAGGATAAGTATTGTCTTTTTTTTTCTATTTTCCCTTGTTGCCACATCTAGAGTACCTTTACAGGTGGCAAGGTGCGCGGCTCGACTACGGTGTCGCGGGGTTTGCATTTTCTTGCGTCTTGCGCGGCGCGAGTTCTTCTAAGGCTAATGCACAGGGTTGTCTATCATTGTGCGTCTAGTATCTCTTTAATCATCATTTTTATCACTAGCTTTATGAATTCCACTATTAGAAGAATTACAGGCTGTAATTGTTTCTGAATGAACCGTTTAAATTTGGCTTGTACTATTTTTAACCAGTTCGTGGGTAACACTGAAAATGTTTAGAACTGGCCAGTTAGGAACATTGATAATGAAAATTTATTTTTAATTTCAATTTTAGAACTCTTTGGTAACCTAATGTAGTATATTGCATTCATTTGTCATTTGTTTTTGTGAATTGGCGGCAAATCTAAAACTCTTGTTACACGTAAAAAGGAACCTAACACGAGAAAATTTTCGGTCAATGATTTATTATGATTTATGACTTTCGTTGTGGGCTTACTCAACAACAAAGCTATGATAGGCTGCGATTAGCATTTTTTAATGAAGCCCCATCTCGTGCCACTATTTACAATTGGTTTAACGAGTTTAAGCGTGGACGTAGCAATCTCAATGTGATCCGCGTGAGGGACGTCCTTTAACAGCGACTACTGAAGATATCATCAGTGCTGTACGACGCATGATAGAGGAAAAAGGGGAGAGACCTATCAGCAGATACGGGCAAGCCTAGGCATTGGTATGAGTCAAGTTCAAAAAATATTACACGAACATTTAGGCATCAGGAAGCTTTGTACCAGATGGATTCCCCGTACTTTAACCGACGACCAGAAACACCTTCGCATGTACTGGTGTCGCCAAATGTTAGATAAGTTCAACGGCGGTCATTCAAATGCTGTATTTGACATCGTCACAGATGATGAAAGCTCAGTGGGTGTTTTCTTTCGAGGATCGGCCAACTAAGGTAAAGAAATGAAGAAGTCAAGGAAAAAAGATGATTGCCTCATTCTTTGGTCGGAAAGATCATTTCGCGACAGTTGTGCTAGAAGATGGAAGGACAGTTACTGCAGACTGGTATGTCAATCGCTGTTTGCCTGATGTCTTGGAAAAAATTCGACAGCAGCGCCCTCGAAGCAAGATCCTCCTTCACCACGACAATGCTTCAGCGCACTCCGCAAAACGGACTGTTGAATATTTGACTATGGCAGGTGACGAGATAATGAGCCATCCGCCATACAGTCTTGACCTGGCACCCTGCGGCTTTCATTTATTCCCAAGAACTAAAGATGCAATTCGAGGTATTCGCTTTACGAGCCCTGAAGATGCGGTGAAAACGTAAAAAAATGCCATAGGAAGAGACCCCTAAGGAAGAATGGGCCCACTGCTTTTCTTAGTGGTTCCATCGAATGCGACGATGTGTAAAAAGGAACGGAGATTACTTCGAAAAACAATAAAAGTATTGGCAACTTTCCACATTGAGCCATTTTTCATTTTCTAAACATTTTCAGTGTTACCTAGGTAGTAAACTTCTAAAGGCTGATTCCGATATCTGATTATTATTGACAAATATGATTATTCTCATTATACTCGTATGTTAAAAAAAAATATCCTTAGTAAGAGTGAATTTGTGCTATATGATATTCTCAAGCTTTACTATAAGTAATAATGGTATTGTAAAGTGTGTTCCTAAACGTCTGGGACAAATATAATTTTAATCGCAATTAAAACTACAAGAGGTTTATAGCTACGTTGCTTTGATCAAACAAGTAAATAATTGAAATGTCAAGGTTGATTGAAATTTTAAATGAATTAAAGTATCTATTTTGCAACGTTGGCAACATAAATTCATATCACGAGCTATATCATTTTTGGATCTTATTTGCGTTTCCTCAGAACTTTCCCAACGTGGGTAGCATAAAGTACTCGTGAGTTGTCTAAGCCGTCGCACTAAGGCCACTAAGTATATTACTTATTGAATATTGTTAAATATTTTTTCTTTGTCTAAGAAGTTCTTAACTTTACTACAGTGATTGAAAGTGTACCTTGTACCTCGCATGCGCCTCTTTTAAATAACCTATGAAATTGCCGTTCTGCAGTACTGGCCATTTCAAATCAAAATATTTTTTTTTTGGCTAAGAATTCTAATTTCAAATTAATTTTATTTTAAAAACATGGAATTATTTTTCCAAATGTAGTCATTTGTTTATTGATCAGTGTTACATTTTCATCGCATTTTAATCTTTTTCGTCATCATGGATACGTTAAAAATTCGAGTAATTATGGAATATGAGTACCGTCGTGGCAGCAACGCGGCACAAGCGACACGTAACATCAACGTCGTTTACGGAGTTGTCACTACAAACCAACGCATCACCTGTTGTTGGTTTGCTCGCTTCCGTTCTGGAAAAATGAACCTCGCGGTCGTCCGAAGACTTTGGTCGACAATGACGAATTAAAGGCGATTGTGGAAGCTGATGATACACAATCTACGGCTGAATCAGCAGCAGCTTTCGACGTTAGCGTCAAAACAATATTGGTCCATTTGCGTCAAATTGGCAAGGTAAAAAAGCTTGACAAATGGGTGCCCCACGAACTCAATGATCGCCAGCGCGAAGTACGCGTCGAGACGTGCCTTGCACTGCTCAACAGACACACAAATGAAGGAATTTTGAACCGCATTGTTACCCGCGATGAAAAATGGATTCTGTTTGATAACTGCAAGCGCTCAGCAAGTTGGTTGGATCCTGGTTCAGCACCTAAATAATGCCCTAAACGAAAACTTACCCCTAGAAAAGTGATGGTCACTGTTTGGTGGTCTAGCGCCGGTGTGATTCATCACAGCTTCTTACCAAACGGGGTGAGCATTACTGCAGATGTGTACTGTGAAGAATTGAACACAATGATGGAGAAGCTGGCACATCTCCAACCAGCATTGGTCAATCGCTCGTCTCCGCTGCTCCTGCACGCCATCGCGCGACCTTATACTGCACAGCAGATGGTCTTCAAGTTGCAAGAACTGGGGTTGGAAGCTCTTCGTCATCCGCCCTATTCACCAGACCTTGCGCCTACAGACTACTACTTTTTCCAGAATTTTAATAACTTCTTGGCGGGAAAAAGATTCAATACCCGAGAGCCATTAAAAAAAGGCTTTTGAAGAATTTGTTGCCTCCCGTCCAGCTGATTTCTTTAAGAAGGGCATTAATAAACTGCCACTGCGTTGGCAAAGATGCATTGATTGCATGGGTGATTACTTCAATTAAAACAAATAAAAAATACATGAAAGTTAAAGCTAATATACAAAGTGTCAGCCCTACAAACTTACATGCACGTCCGTAATTTGTTTATGTTTACGCGTCGCCATTCTCCTTTCGCGACCGTGAAGGGGAGGGGAGGGTACTATGAGAAGTAATATTCATAAGAAATCCAATTTAGCTGCATTTACTGCGGGTGCCCGGAGATCATATTCCCAGCCAAGCACCGCTGTTAGTGTGAGCTCGTACTACTGATACAGGGTAAAGATGAAATTACCCTTCTTTCTTTTATATCTTTTTCATTTTCTAAATGTCGTTGAAAATGTTATAATATCAGACTCCTGCTTGAAACATTTCAAAATTTGGACGGTAGATAATTTTACTTTCAAAATTACTCTTATAACTTCGTCATAATTTTTACACCAATATAATACAAATTATTTTAAAACTTTACCCATTGTTTTTGCGCTGGAAAGGAGGCCCACGTCCAGCAGTGGACATACTATGGCTGTTGACATGCTTGAAACTGACTGAAAAAAAATCAAGCAAAACTAAATTAATTTAGGCGTGCTTCGAACAGCACGTTAAGCCGTTCGGTACCGGCCTTTGTCATAAGACAGAAGTCCTAAAAACAAGCTAAGTCAGAAGCCTTTAAAAAGCTTGATAACTCCGACATCACAAGAAGAAGAATTTCATCAGCCTACATCATTCCACGACTGGGCTCAGGTATCTTCAAATAAAGTATTTTACCACAGTCGCCGTGCTTGTCAATTGGCTTGGCGTTCGCAGTTTGGCCGAGACAAGACTCCACTTTCCGTTTTCTACTGGCGGTGCTCCTCACAGAACATGGAAAAGGTTAGAAAGGCGATTTAGGCGGGGCAGGCTCGCCACAGTGGTTATGAGCAAATGCTTGTAAGTGAGCGCTGTGATTGGTTTCTTTTGGCGACGACCCTTTGGTCACGCAACGTCAAAAGAATTCGCTTGATTGGCGTTCTTAGAACTCGTTTATGTCGCGTCATCAGTTCCCATACAAATGGCGCATGACAGCCATTCTAACTTTTTACCATGTTCTGCGGTGCTCCTTTACCCTAGTAAAGTAAAGTCAAGGCCTATAGTCACCCCACTGCAGGGCAGTTCATCATTGAAATCAAGTTACCACAGCAACAATAGGTACAGGCATAATGACCACGCTTGCCAATTGCGGGTTGGCGATCACAAACCCGAGCAATGTTCAATAATTTGAATCACTTTTTGCCCGACACAGAATCAAACCTAGATTCCCGAGATAGAAAGAAATCGTTCATTTTGCCACAGTAAACACAATTAACACAAAGAACAGGTAAGTACACCAAAATGTTTTATATCTACAAACAAACAGTACAAACACAATAATTAAAACAGACATTATAATGTCAACAGTGTCTGCTGCAGCAAACATGGGTCAAGGCTCAGCATAAGTTTCCACCCAAAGGCGGAAACACTGATTTTCAGTCGTCACCCAGAGGTTGCGCAGTTACACTAAAAAAAAAAGTTGATAGTGGCCACCAAGCCATCGAAACATGATCTCAGAGCTCTGGGTTCGACCCCATGTGGCTTACATACCGACTTAAACTCCTAGACCAAAAAGGCGACACCCAAAGGAAGTCATACATTCTCTGTCCTAATCAATAATAGTTACAATCAGACTTATACCAAAACGTTTAGTTACCTGTAAATAGCTGAAGTGCATTTCTTTGTCGTGAATACTGATGTTATTTTAGCGCTCGTCGCTCGACGCGGCCGAGAGCCAGGCAAATGTTTCCGCTTCCGCTCGAGTGGACTGTGGACACAGGGTAACGTATTCAGTTACAAATTCATTCTGATTAAATATTCAAAGCTTTTATATGCTGTGAATTCAACGGACGGATAATCTCATATCATAAAATATGTGTATTTGTTGGCTATCGTCAAATAACGAATCGAAATATCTAAAATATCTGTCTTATAATATTATTTTCTTTGAAATAGACGGAATAACATAAAGAACTATAAGAAAAGGCGTTGTTAAAATTTTGACATATTCAAATCGTTTTATTTTTCGTATGACTATCCTACAAGGGCAGTCTGGTAGGTACTAGAGTTTTCCAAGCCTGTACAGGCTTCTGACACTTGTTATAATGACTTCTATCTTGCGAAAGGAGACCGCACCAATAGCTTAATGTGCTAGAGTTAATTGATACGGGGTTTATTCCATGTACACACAACGGCAGGTCAACCTACCCAAAAAGTTAAAGGTCATTGAATTGATTTTTAACTTTAAGTCTAACGACGCGGCGTCCAACAAGTAGAGATCAATTCAATGGGGGCTATCGCTAGTGAATTTGCCACTAGAGGCGCTAGTGTCGCGTGAGGAATTTGTTGCATAAATTATAATTTCTTTAATTTACCTGCTGGAAAGTGATCTCCTTCGTAAAATATCGCAAATATGGATTATTTAGCGATTAATGTGAACGCTTTAAAAGCGGAATTAAGAAAAAGCGCAAAAATAGGCGGCCTCAAGAGCAACTATTTCAGAAGTTAGTTTGTTGATATCAAGATAGTTATTTATCTATACTTAATATTATAAAGCTGAAGAGTTTGTTTGTTGGTTTGTTTGTTTGTTTGTTTGAACGCGCTAATCTCAGGAAGTACTGGTTCGATTTGAAAAATTCTTTTTGTGTTGGATAGTCCATTTATCGAAGAAGGCTTTAAGCTATATAACATCACGCTGCGACCAATAGGAGCGAAGCAGCAGTGAAAAATGTTGCGAAAACGGGGAAAATTATTCATATCATTTGACGCGGACGAAGTCGCGGGCAACAGCTAGTAAACAATATAACCTTAATTAGATTCAAGATATAACACTTTGTTTCGACGCCAATCGCCTTTGACAGCTATACCACCGGACCTCAGTCTACAGTGGCGCCAACTGGTGAGCAAAGAAACGGTAGCCCCATTGACAAAGTTTGATGTTTTGTATTAGGTTGACGTGCGTTGCCTGTACTTTAGTATTTAATGTATAATAATAATATAATCAATAGATTCTGCAGTCAAACTGTGTAAACAGTTTTACGGGACTTTGTCCCGACAATTGTATGTATTATAAATAATAAATAAATAAATAAACTCATAACAATTCATGAGTTTCCGATATTTCGGCACTGTTGCAAGCATCAGTGCTGAAATATCGGAAATCAGCAATCATGGATCACGGGAGAACTGATCTTTCTCCCGTGATCATGGCGCTTGCAAAAGAAGGATGTGCCATAATGTCCACGTTTGGAAGGCAGGTTGACAATCTCAGTTTGGCTCATAGTGGAGAGAACACGCTGTTGCCTGTCTTCTTCTGTTCTTGTCTTCTTCTCTTCGCTGTTGCCTCTGTTCTGTGTTCTTCTTCTGTTAGTACTAACAGAAGAAGAACAAAGGAGTACTCCTTTCGTAGCCTTTTGTAACACCCATTTCTTTTTGTATTGGTGTCAATAGGTAATTTAGGCGATTAGTTACTGTTTCATTACTAAAGAAAACTACTCATTCTGAAAACTTTTTTGTGCGAACCATTTCTCTCGGCTCCCTTACAAATTCGAAACGCGATATTTACCGTCTCACCTTTCTACACTGCGGCGGGGCCGCGCCACGGTGGGCTAAACTTTAATTTATGGCCCGCGCGGGAAATTAGCGGCGCGACACGACGCGATCCGATGCGACGCGGTGCGACGCGGCTAACGAACGCATTGTGACGACGCGTTAATTGGGCCAAGATAAATTACGGCACCTTTGTGGTGAGATCCGAAAACCTGACACCACTGGCTGGCCAATAAAACCTTACTTTATCATGTTATTTGTCTTACCATTAAGAACTACGAGTAGAGGAGACGAATTCAGTTATTATAAAATTAGGCAGCGGGCAAACATTTCATCGATACTCGTGAAGTATCATTAGATAATAATTAATCTAATATGATAACCGTATGTATTTGAAGTCCGATTGTCCTTCTCAGCACCACTGGAAATTTCATGTTTTCTAATACCTATGAAAATATGCGTACAAAGTTTCATGATGATTAGTGGAGTATTTCTGCGTGAAAGCGTAACAAAAAAACTCACATTCAGTTTTATGATTGTAGTAAGGATTAAGTTAAATATTTTATGAAGTCATGTCAAAGGCCTTTACAAAATTCTAACACCAGATCATCAGATAAAATAGAAGAAAGAATAAGATTATTTTTTGTTTTGTTGAACGTGTTAATCGCAGAAACAATTGGGAATTTTATATTGTTCTTGGTTCTGGTTAGTCCATACAGAGCAATAGTAAGTAAAAAGTAACAACCTATAATCATCCCACTGCAAGGAAAAGGCCTCCATCATTGAATTCATGTTACCACAGCAATGATGGGTGTACTGACATAATCACCACGCTTGCCAAATGCGGGTTGGTGATCACAAACCCGAGCAACGTCCGAAAATTCGAAACTTTTTGTTGCCCGACCCGGGATTCGAACCTGGGACCCCGAGATCTTGACCCAGTATTTAAACCACTAGACCAACGGGGCGTCACTAGACGTACAGAGCAATGTTATAACATAATAATATTATACTGCGACTAACAGGGGACATCAATAAAAATGTGAGTTGGGAAAACGGCAGAAAATTCCTTTTGTGAGCTCCCGTCGCGTGTGCTAGTGGATAAAGTTACACAAAAATTGTGTATGACGGAATTCTTTTCTTTTACGTATTCATAAAGTTTTTGACGGCATTTTTTTTCTAAACTATTGCATTAATTGTAAAGTTGTTTTAATTTTCTTGTATTAATAAATTCAGCGAAAGTGTCGAACCCGCATCTCCTCGCATGCCGGGCGCGGGGCGCTTTAACCATTTAGCCACCGAGACACTACGTTATAGGCGTCAATTTTTCAAGCATATTCTTTTCGCTGTAAGCCAGCGTTGTTTATCAAATGTTAGGAGTTTACACCCTTAACACCCGAAAAAGAAACATCTTTGCAGATGTTTGACAGTCAGTTAAGATGAAACAGCCATTTAAATACTTTATATGATATTTTAAGCAATTAAATATCATAATAAAGTACTCAGCAAAAGTGTTCTATTAAAAAAAAAACTGACGTCAATTGATTTATTCTTTGAATATAAAAAAATACATTTTCGGAAAAAACACGGTCGTCACATCAAGGGAGGCAATCCTCACAAATTTAGATGCTTGTAGTATTAAAATTCCTTATAATAATCAACTATATATTTTTTTATTATGATACAATTAACAAATTTATAGTTCAACTTACAGCTTATTCGATGCATTATTTCAAGGAGTCACCTGCTCCAAGGTCCCAGGTTGATTCCCGGACACGTTAATGTAGAAAAAAAAGATGTGTGGCACTCGGAGACTGCCGCGGTAAAGCTATTGCATAGCATTTTTTATCAACTTAAGCAATTTAAAACTAAAAAGTATCACCGCTGTGCCGGTAGGAGTGGGAAGTGTTAGGTTATTTTCGTTACGGAATTTCTGGATTCGGTCTCCACGCTCAAGACCTGCGATAGAAGCTATGCAATAGCTTAATTTTATAATTTCATGTATTTTCTAATTTTGACTTTTGTAATTAAATTTTTCTGTTATTTTGGCAGATATGATTACCATAGGCAACCATACTGTCAAAATCCTTATTTTCTTCTAAATTCTTTTAAATTTCGGAAATTCAAAATTGTTTGATCGTGCCTCGCCCCGAGTGTGTGGGTGTGGGTGTTAGATTATTTTCGTTACGGAATTTCTTGATTCGGTCTCCGCGCTCAAGGCCCGCGATAGAAGCTATGCAATAGCTTAAAAGGGTTTTTCTACATTTTATCGGGGTATTTGTACTTTCCGATTTCGACAATACGAGTGCTTTATGTAGTTACTCGCTTTGGAGACAGAACAATGTATGTGATGTTGTTGATTTACTTATTTATCAGAAATTACAAAAACGAATATTGTCTTCGTCAAACTCTTATCTTATACGGGTCAATATTCATCAAGATTATTTTACCGTACTTTATTTGATATTTTAGCAACTTAATTGCACTTTTAATATCAGTATATAAACTTGAAAAATTTTGTCTCAGGCGGGACTCGAACCCGCATCTCCACACAATAATTATTATTGTTTTACTGTTTTCTTGAATTTACGCGAATACTATACAATGAAATGAAAGATATGTTTATGGATTAAGTACTCATTTATTTTTGATTTAACCCGACGTTTCGAACGTTTATAGTCACGAGCAGACCCGTGGCCATGAATGCTGAATCCGTAAACATATCTTTCATTTCAATAATAATAATTGTTTTGATACGTACGATACAATAGCAAATAAACGTAATCCCAGTTCCGGGATCGCTCCCTAACTCCGCGGAGAGCCATGTTTGTTCCGCCGCGGTGCCGCGGTGTGCCCGCGCCTGTGTAATCAACACTGTCTGTTGGCAGACGCGAACTAACTTAGGTTAAGTTGAGAGGAAATAGCTCGCACTTAGTTTGGAACACTAAATTTATTCGATTGCATCCATTGCGTTACGAGGTGAACTGAATTTTCCGTTTAGGAGTTTTAATGATATGTATGATATGATATGTAATATAATAATATTATTATATAAACGCCCCGTTGGTCTAGTGGTTTAAATACCGGGCCAAGATCTCGGGGTCCCAGGTTCGAATCCCGGGTCGGGCAACAAAAAGTTTCGAATTTTCGAATGTTGCTCGGGTTTGTGATCACCAACCCGCATTTGACAAGTGTGGTGATTATGCCAGTAAACCCATCATTGCTGTGGTAACTTGAATTCAATGATGGAGGCCTTTTCCCTGCAGTGGGATGATTATAGGCTGTTACTTTACTTTTACTTTTTTATATAATACAATATTTGAAGACATGCCACGCTGGGCCACACAGAGCCATCTAATTCCAAATTAAGCTACAACGTATGGGCTACCGTATGGGTAGCTTTATGGCTTAGCGTATATATGCGGTACCAGACTAGAAAAAAATACTCAGACCAGTACAATCATGTTCATGCACAAAAATATTTGTACTCTATGGGGATCGAACCCGCGACCCATGCCTCAGAAGCAGCGTTTACTACCCCTGATCCAAATAGTCAAATGATTTGTGATACTCGCAATGCTTTGGTCGAGACAGATATTGTTGATGATCCAGCCTTATTGCATTTGACATTATAAAATTGTTGATTAGAGGTTTATATCTTGTAGGTTTATAAAATTTACCGATATTTTTCCACGGAAGAACATCTTCCGTGATCATGGCGCTTGCAACAACTTCTGAACCAAATACATGGTGATAGTGACTGCGAAAAGTTGCGTCAAATATGTAAAAACTTATAAGAACCACTAACAACATCCTAAAAGTAATTGCAAAGAGGATGGTCTAGAATTGGTTAGGTTAAGCTACCTTATCTTGTCCGATTAGATTATGCTGAAAAGGTTATTAGATTTGTTTTTATTATGCACCGTGCTTTTTGAACCATCTGAATAACGAAGCCCGTCCATATATTGGACCATTATGCGTAACATCATGGCGGTGTTATTTATTTTTTGATAAAAATATTTTTTGAAAATAGGCACTGAATTTTGATTCGGACTTTTAATTTTGCAACACGCTGTGACGCGCACACACGTATTATTTTGCTGCGGCGGGGTCTCGGTTAAATGGACCTTACACAGCCTATATTTGTGCGCGTCACAGCGTGTTTCAAAATAAATAGCTGAACCAATATTGAATATTTTTATATTTTATAAAATATTTTTATTGGTAAACTAGCGGACCCGACAGACGTTGTCCTGTCTTAACTATGAATATTGATTACGAAATGGTTTAATAAAGAAAAAATGTTACCCATTGTTTATTAGGTATTATTATGCTCTAAGAGTGAATACAACATTCTTTGTCGTTTTCTTTTCTGGCGAGACATTACTGGCCATGTGCAAAATTCAGTTTTTTTTTTCACCCCTTATTTGACGATAATAGCAGCACGCTTTGATAGAATATCAATGGTAAGTCAAACGCCATACATTAAAAAAACTTTAAATTGTCAAAAGCGATAAGGTTACATAACAAAAAATCCAGTATGGTAATTAATTTTTCTTAAATTTTCTTACTTTACGCGCAATTTTCTTAATTTTTTCTTTCATAAGGACATTCTCCTGACAATAACAAACAAAACAAAAAAGGAATTAGTGAAATCGGTCCAGCCGTTCACGCGTGATGCGATGACCAAGGGAAATAGGGATTCATTTTTATATATAATATAGATAATTAAAAATAACACTGCCAAGATAATTAAAAATAACACTGATAAGATGTTACTTATTGCTTACATAAAGTGGATTTCGTTATGCAGGTGGTTGAAAATGCACCGTGTATTTAAATTTAATATGAATCATTTGTCTTGTGTCCAGCAGGGGATGGTATGGGCTGATGATATAAATATTTAATAAATATTTTTTAGTCATGCCACACTGGGCCACACAGAGTCATCTAGTCCCAAATTAAGCTACTAGTAAGTAGTTTGTCGTATGGGGTACTAGACAACCGATAAACTTACTTATAGGTATATATTTTTTTAAATAAATATATACTTACATAGAAACTATACATAGAAACCACCCAGACCCAGACTGGCTCAGAAGCAGCGTTTACTACCGCTGATCCAAATGGTCGCCAAATGATGATGATGATGATGTATCTCTATGCTAAAATGTTAACCACCTTTCACTAATCGTTCTCTTTCCAATTGATCAACCAAGCCTTTTCATATCAATACGTCTATTCAAAGATGCGCTCCGTGTTTTCATTGTCCTCTCAAAAATATTGGCTTAAAAAATAAAACTGTAGTAATTAATTGAAAAATTCATATTATTGTACAAAAAGCGTGGGGTGCTTGTTATGATATCCACAGATATAGTAAATTATTGATAAAATATTAACAACAATCTAAATCAAGCCCCCCACGCTTTAATGTACAATAATATGAATTATTCAATTGTTTGTTTTTAGTTTAGTTTATAAGATTAGATTCCTTCTTTACCGACTGTAAGTCCAAAGCTATGCAGGAATCATAATTGATACAGATCGCGCGCAAGCTCTATCTCTTTTACTCCCTCTTACAGAGGAAAACTGGGAAACTGTTATTAAATTATTGCATTGTCATCGGTCCTTGATACGTGTGCAAAGTTTCAAATTAATCAAACTTCTGGAAATTGGTAAAAATTAAGCTCAAAGATTCCATTACATACATACATACATACATAGATACATACAACCCAAGCTAATAAAAGCGTGGTAAAAACCCGTTTCTTTCGTTTCTCGTCAGTGCAACACATCAACCGTCTAAACACCGACGCTTGAACAGGCCAGTGCAAATTGAGTGCTCTTTCGACGTTCACACGAGTGACGGCTGTAAAAAGAAGATTGTGCCGACGGCAAACAGTCGCGACAAACAAGCCGGCGTTTAGGAGACTACTTTTTGTACACGGACTGAGGCTCTACTACGAAATAAAGCCCGTGTATGCGGATTTAGCAGTCTCTTTCACACACTCTCACACATTGATGTGAGTGAGAGAGAAAGACTATGTCAAATACAGACATTGCGTGCCGGAGTAATCCCTCTGAACTGGGCCCCAATTCTGCTAATTTACAAATGGCTTTATAGAATTGCAATGGCATCGCAATCGTATATTTTGACATTACTACCATATTAAATGTGTCATAATATACAATTGCGATGCCATTGCGTTTCTATTGAGTCATTAGTAAATTAGCGGAGTTGGGGGGCCTGGGCTGATGTCCGTTTGAATTTAAAACTTTATTATACTCACACACAGATAAGAGATGCTAGAAATCGCTGTCCTTTTACGGCCTGTCCCAATAATCTATCTATCGCCAGTTTTGACATTTCGGAGATAGGAAACAGTTTCTATCTCTGATTTTGCCGCCCAGAGAAACAAAGACAGAAGTTGTTTTCTATCTCCGATATGCCAAAACTGAAGATAGATAGAGGTTATTAGGACCGGCCGTTAGTACATCAAAATATCCATACAAATAATTTTGTCCGCTTAACCATAATTCCATAAACAAGTTAAAACGAAATGTACCTATGTTAATGGACTTAACTCGCGTTTATTGGGATTTGTAAGTATTTTTTATTTTTATTTCGCGACGTTGCGAGCACTTTACAGATTTCACGAATAGACTATCGTATTTAGCCACATAGTTTAGTATTATCTTATCTGTAGCCACATGGAGCCATGAAGTCCCAAATTGCCTTAATTCTAATAAGTAAAGAAAATAGAGTTTAAAAGTGGTTGTACTCGTATTCTCTCCGGTACAAAATGTTCTATCATAGTTTTCATAGTTTTATGGCCTTCACTTGTTTTTTTGTTTTTTCTTTTGTTTCTGTTTTTATTTTTATTTTTTTTGTTTAGTTATTTGTATGTGTTTCTTGTGAAGTTAAATTATTGTCTGTTATATTATGTACTTTTTTTTCTAAAACTATTTTTATCTTTTTATTTTATCTTATTTAAATTATTTTAATTCTAGCCTCCCGCAGAATATCAGCGTCGTGGCACGCCTGAAGCTGACACGATATATTATGCTGAGCGGAAGTCCTTTATGACACCTTTTTATTTGTTATGTTTCTGTATAATTGTCTATCAAAACTAAATGAGTGTCAAATAACTGTTTCTTTCTTTCTTTTCTAACTTTCCAGTAACGGATGGCGTGGATGTTGATTTCGATAAAAATAAAAATAGGTATAAAAGTAAAACTTAAACTTAAGAAAAAAATAATGCTTCTCTTTGAGTTATAAGAAACACTCGTATGAAAAATAGCAATTTGTGGGTATTGTAGTACAGCTCGGAGAAAAAGGTCGTTATTATTTACAGACGAAACCACAGACAAATTCTAGTTTAGAATGTAAGTAAAAGCTCATAGCTCATAGTGGTGTTTGTTAGTTGAGACTCGCGGGACAGTGCATCCATCTCTGTCCCGGCACTCTCGACAGTGCGATGTGAGTACATCCCTTTAGATCCGAAATGGCAAATGAATGCAACTGCTGTTGTATCTATTTATTTAAATTAAAAGCAATGTGCTTATACGATATAGCTGTTGCCCGCGACTTAGTCCGCGTCAATTTCTGTTAATACGAGTATGATCGCGTTTAAGAAGTTTTTAAAATAATATAGAATATAATTAAAAAAAAAACACAATTAAATACTTTAATCTTTATTTTGATAAAGAATAATATTATTCTGGTAAAACTCTTTGGCAAACAATTGGTAATTTAATGAATTAATTTCGACCAAATTTTGTATTTTTATATTATATTTATTTATATTATATTTGTCAATCATAAAAGACATATACTGTTGCGGTAATTTTTTTAAATCATTTAAAGAGGAATAATTATTTCAGACATATTTTTTGGGTAACTTGAACCGTTTACGCAGCGCACGCAACGGAAGCCTTCAAATATGAATAATTTTCCCCAATTTTGTAACATTTTTATTGATGCTTTGCTCCTATTGGTCGCAGCGCAATGTTGTATAGCCTTAAGCCTTCCTCGATAAATAGACTATCTAACAAAAAAATAATTTTCCAATAATTCGAACCAGTACCTTTCGAGATAAACGCGTGCAAACAAACAGACAAACTCTTCAGCTTTATAATATAAAAGTATACCTAGATATTATGTAAATAAAAAGGTACGCATTTAGTAATTTTCTATAGTAAGATGGCCGTGGGATGTAAAATACTTAGCTTTTGTGCTCTATTAAGGATCCAATTTATCTTTGGCCTAAAGTTTATTAAAAACGCTTCTGTTTAGGCGTGAAAGCAAAACAGACGGACAGTTATTAGTCAGGATTTTTATATACACTAGTGTTTCTGTCACAAGGTCAAGGCCAATCAGCTGACTATGATACATTTAGTGACAGAAACGATTGCGCTGGAAATAGGTTAGTTAGGTTAGGTTAAGGTTAGTGCACCCCCTTTGCGACACCCTAACCGACAAGAAAAAGTAGCTCGCAAGAAACGTGCCCATTATTAAAAAAAACATAGTTTTTTTGTGTGTTTCGTGGTGTCTTGTGTTAAAATAACAATGATATGTACCACAAAGCAAACTAATACATATTATTAAGTTCAAAGTTGGGAGCAATTTAGTTGAGAAATGCATCCAAACGTTCTGTAGGTGCTCATTTAATAGTGAGATGCATATACAGGCTCATTCAATACTAACTCTATATGGGCCAAGCCTGAAATAAATATTTTGAATTTGAATTTGAATTTGAGTAGTTAAATTTTAACCACTTTCTAAAATTTTTATAGGCATTCAGTATCGTTTATGAAGTAAAAAATGTAAATCAAGTTGTCACCCGGAAATATTTTTCGCGATATAGTTTTAAATTTTTACGGTCCTAGACCTGTTAAGGTATAAAGGGAAAATCAAAAACTTATGAATAGTATCGCAATGAATTAATGAGATGCGCAATGCGTAAAAAAAAGTGTTGCTAGGCGGCCGTATCAAAAATTTTGTCATTTTTGTACTGGGCTATACCAAAAGAAAAAATACGTCATTTGTTTCTTGTTTCGTAGATTGATATATTAAAATTTGGAAGGTAGTTAAAATTTCACTTTTAATCTATACTATATAATATTATAAAGCTGAAGAGTATGTTTGTTTGTTTGTTTGTTTGAACGCGCTAACCTCAGGAAGTACTAGTTCGAATTGACGTTGGCAAACTTACACTAAAGTATAGTAGTAAAGTAGCGGGAGAGCGTAACTTGTAAAAAACATTGACGTGTGTGGGTGTGTCATTGATAACTAGGTAGGAGTAAATCGATTTAATTCAAATTTCATTCGTAACAAGGTAAGGGTGTTTTACATAAAGAGTCGTGACCTTTTAGAATTACCTGTATGAAAAAATTTAACAAAAAAATAATAATAATTGAAAAATAATTCATATGCAATTTAATTCTTTACCATATGGTCTGTTTAATACCTTAGAGTTATGGGATATCGAAAGGAACACGTTGTAGATGACTTTTTAAAAGTTTGTATCAGAATAGTTATAATTAGCATCAACTCTAGAAATAACAAAGTAAATAAAATCGGCCAAGTGCGAGCCGGACTCGCGCGCAAAGGGTTCCGTACCATTGACCAGGTAAACAACAGTAGGTTAGGTACCTACATTAATTTAGTTAATGTGCCTACCTGTTAGGTACCTACCATTTATTGATATCGAGCAAAAATAGGCAAAAATGGCGTTTTTTGTATGGGAATGGCCCCCCTTAAATATAAACTTTAATTTAATTTTATTATTTATTATTAAAGTTAAAATACAACTGAGTGTTTTTCGAATATTTCATAAGCCTACCTGTTGCCATTATTAATATCAAGCAAAAAAGGGCAAAAAAATCGCGTTTGTTCTATGGGAACCTTCCTTAAAAAATTTTTAAATTTTGTTTTTAGTATTTGTTGTTATTGCGGTAAAAGAAATACATAATTAGTGAAAATTTCAACTGTCTAGCTATCGTGGCTCTTGAGATACAGCCTTATGACAGAGCGACGGACAGACGGACAGACGGACAGACAGCGAAGTCTTAGTAATAGGGTCCCGTTTTTACCCTTTGGATACGGAACCCTAAAAACTTTGTTGGGTATAATCTTTGTTCATTGCAGACAATACGTATAACGAACGCGATAGTTATTTTTGTAAACACATGTATCGGCCTCGGTGGCGCAGTAGGCAGCGCGTAAGTCTCATAATCTTAAGGTCGTGAGTTCGATCCTCACCCGGGGCATATTTTTTGTTAATTAAAAAACATTTTTTTGTTTAAAATTTTAACTAATTTGCTTATATATTTTCTAAAACAGTTTAAAAGAAATAGAGCAAAAATGTTTTAACCAGCAAATTGGTAATTTTGGTGGTTAGAACATTTTTGCTGTATTTTTTTATGTAAGGCCGATAGCTGTGTAGGCCTCGTAGAGATCCTTAGATGAGGCCTATGCCCAGTTGTGGACGTGGTTTTTATATTTTATTTTATTTACTCATTTTCAAGGAAAACTAACATGATTTCATTTTTAAATGTAACATATTATTATTATATTGGAAGTACATACATAGAACAATAAAGTTTCAATACGGTAAAGTTAAAAATCACAATGATGATGCTAATACATAATGCATAACTTCTGACGGAGTTTTTTTTTTCTATAGTTGTCTTATTTCAAAATAAACAGTGTAGGTATTTTTTTAATCACTGCTTTTTAGTATATTACGGAAGATCAGCGTAATATTAGTATTACTTTGATGCTCGCTTGGACAGTAAATACTTTTTAATAGCATAAATGGTATTAAAACAGCAATGGTAACAGTTTATATTCAAATAAATAAGTTATATTCGTTTTTAATTTAATTTTATTATTTTTTGTTCTTTGCCAAAAAAAAACATAATTGTAGCCTAAGAAAAAATGAGAAATTTAACAGCTCAAAGCTAGGCCTGACTTCTTAGAGTCAAAGTATGACTAGACAAGAAACATAATTCTGTGCGTGCGTGCGTTTAAGTGTGTACTAGAAGATACTTCATATTTTTCTAGTCCTCGAATAAAAGTTTTTAAGTAAATGATAAAACGATAGCTTTATCAGTATATAACTTTATTTTACGTTGTAAGGAAGTAGCGGAACCCAAAGATTCATTTAATTATTATGGCCACCACGTGTGTTCGTGTTGGATGTTAATTAAACAAGCACTGTTATTTTTGATTGGTCCGTCTGTCGCACAGAGCCGCACTACAGATATACACAGTAGGTAACATTAATTAATATCTGAGTTAAAGCTTAAGACTGGCTACAATTACTACAATGTTTTTTTTTAAGAAACGCTAATACTGGCTAATACTACACTTTATCTATTGAAAAAGTAGCCATAGTGAATATACTGCCTAAAAATTTATAAAAATCCTTTAAAATTAATTCGTGTTTTTAATAATATCGCACAACACAGGACTAACTAGCGCCTATCAGTAATTAATAATTTGGATAGTTTTGTCATTAAAAGGTTTGTTAAGAAGTGTAAACACATTCGCCTTATTATAACTAGCAGTTTTTAATTTTTATTTTTTTAAATTAGAGTTATACCTCTTAAGTTTTTCTCTGTTATTATATAATCACCAGCAACTAAATTATGTGTAAAAGTCAGAATTTTCATTTTTGTTTCCTTTTTTAATTGACATGAAACTTTAAGCTTGCACTTTTAAGACATTTAAGACATGCCTCACTAAGCCACACAGAGCCATCTAGTCCCAAATTAAGCTACTATTAAGTACCCTGTCGTATGGGGTACTAGACAACCGATAAACTTACTTATATACATTTTTTTTGTAAATACTTACTTACAATTACATAGAAAACACCCAGACCAGTACAAACAGACATGTTCATGCACACAAATATTTGTACTGTGCGGGGATCGAACCCGCGACCCATGGCTCAGAAGCAGCGTTAACTACCGCTGATCCAAATGGTCGTGACCCAATGTTATAATTAGATAATGCCAAACAAAAAAATTTATAAAATACAAACACATTAATTTATCAGTTTATTACTGGGACCATCAGAGGAATGACATATTTGCTGTGTTTTGCTGTATCCGTGCTGGTATTTTCAGGATGAACTACGGAACATAATCACGTTTCCTTTCGTTGCTACTTGCTTGGCACCTACTGAACGTAGTTTGACTGCGATATTCCTGTTTGCTTTCCATCGCCGTTATCGCATGTTATGTCAGACGAGCAGCGTGTGTCCGTATCGAAACAATAAAAACGATAAACCCAGTATTATGACGAACTTTGATTTGAACTTTTAATTCGGATGTTACTTTGTTAGTATTTGCTAAGTGAGACAGATGAATCAATCCGAAAAACCGGTCAAGAAATTGCATTTTCCATTTCATTAGATTTGATAAACCTAAAGTTCTTGCTAAGGAAAACCGATATGTACCTTGAATGATACGTGAAGCAATATAAATTAAAGTAGTAAGTAAAAAGTAACAGCCTATAATGATCCCACTGCAGGGAAAAGGCCTCCATCATTGAATTCAAGTTACCACTGCAATGATGGGAACTGGCACCTAGAAATTAAAAAACACCCTAATTTCAATAGAGAAGATGATTGGAATTTACCAGCTGCTTGGGACCCTGTCTTACCATCAATGAAGTCCAAAAACCATGGCAACACTGTGAAGACTCCGGACACAGTTAGCTCATTTTATGTGAAAAGGAACATAACTGACGATAAAAATTAGAGGCGGTAGTTAATTTTTTTTTCAAATTGCCATCTTAAAGACGAATAACACCTTACGGCCTTTTGTCTTTGTTTCTCTAGACGGCAAAATCAGAGACAGAAGATGTTTTCTATCTCCGATATACCAAAACTGAAGATAGATAGATTATTGGGACCGGCCGTTAGTCTACCCGTGACCATGAACGCAGTAAAGGGCTCGAAACGTAGGGTTAACTCGGGTTAAATAAAAAATAAACGCGTTCTAAATCCGTAAACGTATCTTTCATTTCAAATTGCATTTTGTTTTGACACCCTACAACATTAAATTTACCAAAAAATTCCACAGAAAATAAAAATAATATGCGACAAATACGTCATTATTCTAACTAACATCTAAGTTGCGAATTTTTACTACGTAACAGACAGGCATCAGTGCATAAGTAGGTCCTGAACCGAGTCCAGTCGCACACAGCCTACAAAAGCATCTATAATTGCAAGTCCGAAATCAAGAGGCTCCCAAACATTCCTCATTTCGGTACGTGTTTGCGATTGGGCAACTTTGCTGTCCGGCTGCCGGCCGCGTGCCGGCGGGATGCCGATCGTGCCGACAGACCATTGCTATGCAGTGAGCCTATTTACTTCCAAAGAGTTTGGGATGCGGTTTACTTGAGTGAATGTACGAACGAATGTATAAATAAATGAATGATAACTCCTTATTAAATGATAATTACCTCCATGGTCCAGTAGCTTAGGCTGGGTTACCTATCTTAATTTTGAATTTTTTTAGTTTGAATTGTAATTACTCTAAATATTTTATCAAAATTTTAGTTTTTTTTTTACTTTACCAAAAATAATTAATTAAAACTCGGTGACAAACAAAAAAAAATTTAAAAGTTGTTGATAAGTTTTTTATTAGAGACTGTTTAGATATTTATTTGGTTTATTTACTTGTAATGTAGATTAATAGTTTAAATAGAGTATCTTTTATTCTTCCTATTTTTTTTTATTATTGTAAATTATTATCCCTTTGTTTTTATTCTTATTCCACATTGTACAAAAAACCCACAGTCAAGCCGACTAGTCGGCTTTGTGGGTCTATATGTATGTAAAACCAATTCTAAACATTGTACTTAAAAAAAAAAAAAAAAAATAATAAAACCCATGAAGCCGTAGAAAAATACTAATTTTAAATAAACCTTATTTACCTGGCTCAAAAGCTTATTCCACCCAGTTAAATTCGTCTATTTTTGATGGATCGCTTAGTGCTCTAGTAATTTGGATTTTTTTAAGCTTTGGTTTTGATCACATGCATGTAAAACTGGTTTTCATGATCAATTTTAGATAATTAGAGATTGGTGGTGAAGACAGGTAGACATTATATTTTCAATGGAGGCTATAGCTAGTGAATTTGCCACTAGAGGCGCTAGTGTCGCGTGAGGTCCAATATCATTCACTTTGTACTGGTTTTAGCGGAATTTGTTGCATAAATTATAATTTCTTTAATTTACCTGCTGGAAAGTGATCTCCTTCGTAAAATATCGCAAATATGGATTATTTGGCGATTAATGTGAACGCTTTAAAAGCGGAATTAAGAAAAAGCGCAAAAATAGGCGGCCTCAAGAGCAACTATTTCAGAAGTTAGTTTGTTGATATCAAGATAGTTATTTATAAACAATATAACCTTAATTAGATTCAAGATATAACACTTTGTTTCGGCGCCAATCGCCTTTGACAACTATACCTCCGGACCTCAGTCTACAGTGGCGCCAACTGGTGAGCAAAGAAATGGTAGTCCCCATTAAGAAACGACCCGCTGATATTCTTGATCGCAATCAACCGCCTGAGTTATACTGCGACCGTTTCAAGTGGCAACCTAGAATGCTTGAAGATGGTTCAGTTTTGCTATAATTTAATTTTAAAGAGCCCCCTCCATATAAGTAGAATGCCCTTATAAGCTGCTAATTAAAGCACAAATGAATTTTCAGTTTCCAAATTCCAGACAGTTTCTATCTTTACCATTTGGCAGGATACGAGATAAGAAAAGCTCTCTAATACCTGTAAAGTCCTAGTATAAAGCTTTTATTTTGGTAAGTAAAAACTAAAAATAAAGATGTAGCTACGCTGACTCACAGCGCTACGTATTTTAATAAATGCGTCGTCACACATAATAATATTGCCTCGGTAGCTAGTTGAAAACGCAGTTGCTCGGTTAGCTAAAAGTTGTAATTTAAAATCTTATCAGCGGCAGTCAAATAACATTTTAATGACATGTACGTTTCATGTGGTGTTTGACAAATCAAAAATTCTCATTCAATAAAGTGACATGTAGCAGTAGACGTATTTTCAATTTACCCTACTAAAATTAAATATCTTAAGCTACCACCGATCACCCGTGGTGGGAACGCGCCAGGAGCGCGCGAGTGACCGAGTGCGGTGAGCTGGGAATAAACGACCCGCTGATATTCTTGATCGCTATCAACCGCCTGAGTTATGCTGCGACCGTTTCAAGTCGCTACGTGAAATGCCTGAAGATGGTTCATTGTAGCTAACCAATCTCTAAACGCACCAACCTCACGCCTAAAAATAATAATAAATATAAAATATAAATAATTAGGACATGTCTCACTGGGCCACACAGAGCCATCTAGTCCCAAATAAAGCTACTATTAAGTACCCTGTGGTATGGGGTACTAGACAACCGACAAACTTACTTATATACTTTTTTTTGTTGTAAATACATACTTATAATTTAGAGAAAACACCCAGACCAGTACAAATAGACATGTTCATGCACACAAATATTTGCACTGTGCGGGGATCGAACCCGCGACCCATGGCTCAGAAGCAGCGTTTACTACCGCTGATCCAAATGGTCGTCAATAATAATGATGATGTGGCCGCCTTAAGAAGATTTTTACATTTTATATGTTTTACCTATAAAAATTATATAAGTAATCTACCAATGTGAATATCCCTGGCAGTCCAAGTTAAATATAAAAATAAATAATAAAGTGGATCGTCACATTTGTAGGGTTTTCTTGAAAAAATCAAGCTAATAATACCAACACGGTGTTATGTTATATTATTTAAATCAAGCTGGTCATTTATCAAACAAGTTCTTATCACGATGCAGATACCTACTGGAATTTGGGATGGCGCTTTTAATGCATTGTAAATTTCAATAGATTTTTATGCAATAAACTACCTAAAAAACTACTGTGCTAAAAACATTTCAAATTTTTTTTACTTACAATTTACATACTCTTAATTACAAGCAAGTGATATTTTACAGCTGAAAAAACGTGCTGTGGGTTAGTGTCTGTCGTCTTTACAATAAAAGGGGACAGAGTACAGATGTTCCAGAATTTTACACTAAATTAATCTTTTGCAAAATGTAGTCCTTTAAAAAATGAATTTGCAGAGGGCTGAAATTGTTTTGCAAAGTTCTCACTAGGTGGCGTTGCATCAGTGCCATATACCTACTTGTTGAGGTGTTCAAAGAGTTTGATCGAGTAAAACACACTCAGATCAGTAACCTCCACGTCGCTACAACAAACCTCGACAATTTATTCTAACTCTTTTTTCAATTTATATAACCATTTTATGTTTCAAATAAACTGTAACCATAAAACATCGCTTGCTGATGTTGCTCGGTTGCAGATGAAGAGTCTTGTAATAAGGCTGAGTGAGCGAGTTAATAAGCGGGGACAGCGCGCCTCACTCGCGTGGCAGCGACTAATGTCATCATTTGCTGTGCCGCGCCGCTGCAGTGCGACACACGCGCGGTTCTGTGAGCGTGGATGCTGCGGTTCCAACGGTCGTTTTGACCATACGCGCTTACTTTTTTTTTAATAATCAATGTTTTTGCTTGCTCTTGACTACTTACTCAAGCCTAAGTTTAAAATTGTACCGAAATCGTACTTAATATTTAAACTAATACGTTTGGAGCCGCTAGAAATATTCTGTGATTGTCATAAAATCAACTGAAGTAGTACAGCCAGAAGAAGGTGGGCAGGCGTCTTCTTAGCCATTGGTCAAAGTGTCAAACTGCAATCGTAGTTATCTATGAAGAGTGTCGAATAAGAGAAAATACTCCATCTGAACAGGCATATTTATTAGATATGAGACTCATGAGGACTCCGCAAAATGACCAATCGCGAAATGGTTCAGTATAGGAATTTGTCGGGTGTTCCTACTTTTTGTCACGCCCTTTATATGACACTATACAAACTAGGATTTTGGCTTATTAGTCGTATGTCGTGTTGGTTATTTGGACTATTGGTCGTTGGTCGTATTGGTCATTTTGCGTATTGGGCATTTTGCGATGGTAATTTTGCGTATACATGATGCAATTTTCATTTATATTTTCATTATGCATATTGGTTAATGTGCGTCTAAAGGCTGATAGTGATAAAGAAAACGTTTTATTCACGCCCGTCGCAAGCTCACGCAAAAGAGATCCATGTGTTTTCACAAAGCAGGCGTAGCAAGAGATATGCGCGGCAATCAAGTGACACGAAGCAGAAGCCCACCAAGCATTTATACTGACGTTCACTCTATTAACCGGCAGACATTTTTCTCTGTATTTTTGAGGGTATTTACTTTAATAATACTATTTGTTACGCCGTAGCGTAGGAGCCTATTCATGACAAGTGCTTAGGGAATATATACCTTAAAAGAGTAGGATTAACCTTTGACATTCAAAATGTATTTGTTTAACCCCATTACTTCGAAGGAGACTAGATCTATCTAAAACCTATACTGAATAAACAAAATGAGATTAAAGTTAAAAGTAAGTAAGTAACAGCCTATAATCATCCCACTGCAGGGAAAAGGCCTCCATCATTGAATTCAAGTTACCACAGCAATGATGAGTGTACTGGCATAATCACCACGCTTGCCAAATGCGGGTTGGTGATCACAAACCCGAGCAACGTTCGAAAATTCGAAATCGTTTGTTGCCCGACCTGGGATTCGAACCTGGGACCCTAGATCTTGGCCCGGTATTTAAACCACTAGACCAACGGGGCGTTATATAACGACAAAGTTCTCAAATATTATTGCTTTCATACCATTCATCTGCATAATCTTGCTTTCATACTTTTAAAAATACTACCGTTATTATTGTTATCTTTTAAGTTTCATGTGTTTCGGTACCATACGGTGATTATGTTGACATGTTTACTGTGTGTGATAATTGCCGTTATAATATTTTTGACTCAATTTAAAAGTAAATATGACTTTCTTACCTAAAAATCATCGACAAAAAATACCTAGATTTCTATGTCACTTCAAACTTACCAACCATACAAGTAAAACCTTGAAAACAGACGTAGGAATTTTGTATTCAGCTACAGGTTTTTGATCGCTCGATACAATGACTAAAGTTCACGCGGGAGCCTCGGACGAAAAGTTTTTATACAAATATGATAAAAAATCTACATGTAAGTATTTTACTATCTGTAACGTCAAAACTATTCCGCTTCAACCACATAGAAACATTACCAAAGCCGTTTGGGGCACTAAACGCGAATACATCAATTTTAAATATGCCAAGGCAAATTTACATGAACGGGTGCCTTCGACGAAGTTTTACTACCAAGTTCCGTTATTCCGAAAAACTGGCGATCCTACATGCCTTTGAACTAACTTGCTGAGTGATACATCCCCCACCTTTATAGCTTGGACTCAAGGTTTAGTTTCGCGTTTATTGTAATATCCAGTATATTATACATGCGGCATGGATCCGGCGGAGTTATCGGGAGACGGTGCGGGAATAAGAAAGCGTTCTCCAAGTATATGTAAGCAAATTTAGAGGGTTACGCGAGACGATCTGTATGTTCCCAATTGATACAGGAATAATGGGTTTTATATCGTTTCATTGTATATAAGGTTATTGAAAAGATATTGTATGTGTAGGTGTTGTAATGGATTGGGACGTAGACTTTAAATGATACACATCTTCCGTGGAATAGTCCTTTATTTACCAATGATGGCTAGTCTTATATACTATATAATAATACGTGACAAGAGAGGCAAGCGTGACTATCTATAAGGAAGTTATTGTTTTAACTCAATATCACGTCCCATAAGTACGTGATACAATTTGTCATCACATACTACATGTATAATATGAATGTGCAACTACATAATATGTAGGTTTTTGTATTAGAATTTATTGTTTTATTTTACTTCATCAGTATTATAGTTCTTCAGATTCCTTTTACAACATCAGGCCAAAAATGGTGTTGCTGTTATATTGAGGAAGGAAACGCTGATCGAATTAAATCAAAACCTTGTTAACTATAATTAAATCTTGTGTCCGGAAGGGGTTAACGCAACGGTTTTTGGATTTGTTTGTTGCACCGCACTTAAAATTATTCGTTTAACAATTATTATAGCAAAGAGATAGATAATGCCTTAGACATGTCCATTCCATTTTTTGTATATTTTTCTTGCAATTAGGTTAAAAAAAGAAATAGGTATTTTATTTGTTGTTTTTAGGTGTAAAAAGCCTTGATTATATTCGTCGACACAAACAATGTCTTGGTTGCTTAATTAGCTACAGCAGTAGCCTGGTAAACGGAAAGTTATGGGTTCGGATCCCGCCTAAGACGGCTGAAAAAAGTCTTAAAGGAATTGTGCTTTTTTTTCGTTGGTGAAATATAAAACGGAATACTCTTTTGGGGATCCCAATGTGACGACAGCACGGACGCTTAGCCCCGACCCGACCCGTGTCAGTGCGCCGCGTGTGGATTTACCCAGGTATTCTTATAATTTAGTAAGCAAAATACAACTGCTAACCACAACAAAAGGAAACTGAATAATAAATTCAATATTTAAGTCTAAATTTGAAGTCTACGTAAGATCAGAAAGAGAGTAAATATTGTATAAAAATTATAACCTAAATTTTCTTGCTAAGTACGCACTTTCTGGTTCTGATGGTAGAACTTCGATCATTAAATAGACTAGTAAGACCACAGATAAGATGAATACAAGTGACTCAAGGCTAGACATTAATAATAATATCGTAGGTCTGTAGTTTAATTACAATTCTAATTACAATGCTATTTCAAAACACAACGATATGAAATGTATTTTTTTCTCGACTTGAAAAATACTTATTATATTTATTGTATAGTCATATTTCAGGATAATAGTATGCCTAATCACTTAGTTATATTTATACTAATAAATTGAGTCATAACATAAATTTACGAACGACTTCAACCATCTCCTAAAACCATGCAACATGTACTACTAACGTAATATGCAAAACACAAATCGACGGGTTCAAAGTAAATCAACCTAACTGTAAATTCATATTATTCCAGCGGGATAGATACAAAGTAATTAATAAGTCTAATTGAATTATTATACACTTATAAATTTTATCAAATGAAATCTGATCCAACAATTCTGAGACCTGTGTATATAAAATGAATTGGTTAACTCAATTATTATCATTTTTGTGACAATATGGATGCTGAATCTCATATTACAATGTTATATAAAACTAAAAACGCTTCACGTGATTAGGAAATTTAGCTAAACAACAAACTTAACATTTCTATGCGCTCTTCTAAAATATACACTTTTCAGATAGCTCATTTTACTTTGCACCCGTCGAAATGAGTTCAGACGTATGTAGTTCATGGGTTAAATGTGTTCGGACTATGAATTCGAATGTCGTAATCAATCATTAATCGTTTGCAACCCACTGGGATTAGCACTAGTTTCAAATATTCGTCTCATTCCGTCTCACTCCAACATACCGTTGAGGAGGGAGACGCCGAATGCGGAGATGTGGTACAAGCAGTGAGCTTGTAAATGGCGTGCCAGGAAAGGACTGATCCTGGAATCGTTACCGTTTCTTAAAAACTATTGAAATAATACATTTTTTTTTTAAACTTTATATAAGTATTTTAAAGAACTCTGACTAGTACTTTTATCATGGTACGTCGTGTCTGATGTCTTTAATTAATTAATATTAATTATTATAAATATAAATGCTCAAATGGATGTTTTTAACAAAATCACGCTGGAAGGGCTTGATGGATCAGGATGAAATTTGACGTGTTAATAGTGTATAAGCAAAAATAATACACAAAGTACTTCTCATTCTCTTCACCCGAAAAATGTAGTGTTCCTGTGGGATTGTTTCAAATTTTCAAAATCCTACGCGTACGAAGTAGTACTATCACAATTTATAAAATTACTGTCTGTCTGTCTGTTTTTAGTTCCACCTAATCTCTGAAATGGCTGGACCGATATTGATAGGACTTTTAATCGCAGATAGCTAATATTAGAACGAATAACGTACTTTTATTTAAGAAATTATATTTACTTTAAGTAATAATTTTAAAGAAGAAGGTGAGAAACGCCAAGCCTCCTGTAGTCCACGCGAACGAAATTGCAGGAACAGCAAATCTCTAATAAAATACTGTCAACTACTTTTGATTGTCTTCATATTTTAACAGCTTTTGCCAGCCAATGTTACTTATTCAATACAGCAATGTACCTTGCAAGTATTTTTACATCTTTATTTACAAATTGTCAAAATTTCAACTACTTTTGTGCCTGTAAAATAATTATCTATCGACACCAGAATCATCCTCTTACTGGTCGTGCAGTGAATTAAACGGTGCATTTGCGAGATAAATACGCTGCGCTGCGCTGCAGTCGCCGGCCGCGGGAGGGCGCTAATTCTCCTCATTAATCATTTCGCGCCATGACGCTGTTTACCACTTAATCTCTGCGAGGTGAGAGGTTAGGTAGAGATGACCCTGTTTTTAGACATGTTTAATTGATGATGGTAAGTCTATTAACTGTAAGAATGGTCTTAATTATTTGAGCACGGGAGGTGTAGTATTTGAATAAGGATCGTTAAGGTGTGTTGCTATGGATACGAGTATATTTGAATAAGGATTTTAAAGGTCTAGAAGGCTTCTCTTCTTGTAGCTCTTGCTTCTTGCAGACCAAAGGGTCTGCTTGACCAAGAGCTACACTTTACCTTTTAGAATAAAACGAATCGTACTTGATACATGATGACCGATGATTGACTGTCAAAACTTTTTGTGGCCTGTGACACATTTGCAACCTTTCCATCCTCGCAGCCTAAGTTCTTAGTCACACAACTACAAATTGCCAGATTATAAGTAGTTAAAAAAAGTTGTTAGGTGTTTTGGTACGGTGGTCTGCCAACTACTCTAAATTGGGTCCGGTCTGGAGAAGGTTAACGGTTCCCGGCTATGTTGCAAGATGAAAATTATTAAATGAGTCACGACAAAGTTGGGCAGTGCGATTCTCTTAGTGGAAATGACATAGCAGCTTTGGATGCAGCTGCTGTAATGCAATGAACGCACGATTGGTATATATTTTAACGCTGAGCGACACTAGCGCCGCATGGGTACCTACCAAACAAAAAGTCGTGACAACAGCGGTCGATGTGACGGCTAAGATATCCGTGATTACAGCCACAAGCGCAGCGACAAAACGTATATGAGAATGCATGTCATAAATACAACGGTCTTGGATACCTTTGACATGAGACTATTCTTAAGGAAAAGGCATACAATAACAAGAACATTTAATAAATAAATAAATATTTTAAAACATGCCTCACTGGGCCACACAAAGTCATCTAGTCCCAAATTAAGCTACTATTAAGTACCCTGTCGTATGGTGTACTAGACAACCGATAAACTTACTTTTATACTTTTTTTTTTGTAAATACATACTTATAATACATAGAAAATACCCAGACCAGTACAAACAGACATGTTCATGCACACAAATATTTGTACTGTGCGGGGATCGAACCCGCAACCCATGGGTCAGAAGCAGCGTTAACTACCGCTGATCCAAATGCAGTGGTCGTCTAAATTACATTAAAGTTCAAAAGTTTTTACTCTGAAAAATTTACAGTTTTATTGCCACACAATGAAGTTAGGCAATCAAATAGGAACACAGCTTTTATTATGTATGTCGCATGCCCCCAAGTAACACGCTATGCGATTGCCTGACACAATATAATGCACTTTAAAGTCGTCTGTACTACGGGTACCTACATCTACAGTAGACCGCGACAAGACATCGCTTTTAGCGCGGCTGTATTCGTGCTAGATAGTCACTTCGATAAAACTTGCTACTTACTGTTTGGTAATACTTTATGTATAGAACTTCTGGACTTAGATGGCTTGGAAGAATACACGAATTGCTGGAAATTTTCAGGTTTTGGTATTCCAACCAAACCAATTTTGTAAGGTGGGATGACTCCCTTTCGGAAGCGTATGTGCTGGAGTGCGGGGTGAGACAGGGGGGGTTGACGTCTCCCAAGCTCTTCAACATGTACGTAAACGACCTCATCGTGGAGCTGAGCAGCATGCACGTCGGATGTCGCATAGACGGCGTTAGCATTAATAATATAAGTTACGCGGACGATATGGTGCTGCTGAGCCCGACGGTGGGTGGCCTAAGAGAAATGTTAAAGGTGTGTGAGACGTATGCTGCTGAGCATGGGCTCACATACAATGTCAAAAAAACAGAATACATGGTTTTTGAGGCCGCTGGTAAATGTCACAATATTGCAGATAATATTATTACCCTTAATGGCTTGAGCGTGAAACGTGTCACTAAATTTAAATACCTGGGACATATCATTACCGGTGACCTCAAAGACGATGCAGACATTGAAAGGGAGCGTAGGGCTTTGGCGGTAAGAGGTAACATGTTGGCTCGCAGGTTTTCCCGTTGCACAAACCAGGTAAAGGTTTCGCTTTTTAAAGCATACTGTCAGAGCATGTACACGGGGAACCTTTGGGTCGCGTATACCAAAAGATCTCTTGAGGCCCTGCGTGTCCAATACAATAATATATTCAGAATGCTGTTGAGACTGCCCCGTTTTTGTAGTGCATCTGGGATGTTTGCGGATTATCAAACAGACGGGTTTAATGCCATAATACGCAAAAAGTCGGCATCCCTTATTACCAGGGTGCGAGCCAGTCACAACAGCATTCTGAGAACCATAGCGGACAGATACACATCGCCGCTGTGGAAATGTCTTATGCAGAGACTGATCACGGGGCCTTACCCACCTCCGTGATAGGCCGTCTGCGCTTATTCTTTTTATAGTGTGTGTTAAACAAAACTAACTAACCTTAGATTAAGTTATTTTTTGTATTACTAACCCACATATGGATTAAGTTATCCGAAATAAACAATTTATTATTATTATTATTATTTATTATTATTATTATATTATCTTTTGTTAGAACTTTTAGTCCAGTCAATTCAAAACTAATTATTCAGTTCTAATTTCTAAGCCTTGCGGTGCCTGAAATTTTCTAATATCTTTCATACCCAACGGTCCAGTGATCGAGTGGTACCGAGCCAAGAGCTAGGGGTCCTAGGTTCGATCTCCGGGTCAAGCAACAAGAGTTTTGAATTTTAGAATATTGTTTGGGATTGTGTTCACCGGGTGGGTGAATTGGCAAGCGTGGTGATTATGCACAGGCATACCGCAGGCAATACCTACAGAGGTACTCATTATTGCTTTGTAAACATTGGATCCAATGATAGTGGCCTTTGCCCTATAGTGGGATTTTATAGACCATTAATTACTATTACAGTTTCATGCTATGACACGAACCAACAAAATACTATCTAAAAAAAGCGATGACATTCCTCTAGAATACTTTTCGTAGCTTTTGGCTCAATATGAGACTTAAGAAAGGTATTAGAAGATTCTAAACGGAAATACCTCGATTCCTATTTAAGCCATTTTTTAAAATACCGTCTCAGTCACAAGATAATAGTTATTCAATGAAGTGGCTCTAGTATACATGCAGACCTTCCTAATGAGAGGGTTCTGAATGTTCTGATCAAGCGACCTATTAGCACATGAGTAGATAGTCGGAACAGAGTGTACTCTTCTTACAACCGCTCGAATCGGGGCGTGTGTGCGTGACCACTGGCCGCTAGCCGCGCACGCGTAAGACTAGAAAAAACCGGTTTACGCTCACTCAGCCAGTTAACAATCTGACTGTCACAAGTTGACGTTCTTAAGAAGCTTAAACTCTTTTATTTGATATTTCAGCAATTAAATTGCAATTATAATATCAGTATACATATAAACAGTATACATATTAACACTGCGACTCAGCGCAAATTTTTCAAGCAAATTCCATACGCTGTAAGCCAGCGTTGCTTCATCAAATGTTAGGAGTTTGCACCCTTAACACCCGAAGAAACATCTTTGCAGATGTTTGACAGTCAGTTAAAATGAAACAGCTATTTATATACTTTTATTTGATATTTTAGCAATTAAATTGCAATTATAATAACAGTATACAGGGTGAAATTTTAACCACCTTCCAAATTTTAATATATTAATCTACGAGACAAAAAACAAATGTCGTATTTTTTTTTTGGTATAGCCCAGTACAAAAATGTCAAGATAAGGCACTTAGAAAATGTCCGCCAAAAATCTAAATTTTTTTATACGGCCGCCTAGCAACACTTTTTTTACGCAATGCACACCACATTCATTCATTACGATACTAATCATAAGTTTTGATTTTCCCTTTATACCTAAACAGGCCTAAAACTGTAAAAAGGAGATGTCCCATAATAGGCCCAGACATAGTACATCATTTTCAAAAATCAAGAAAAATTTACTGTTTCTGGGAAAAATACATATAAATTTATTAAACGTATAATTTAGTGGTTCTAAAATAAACAAGATCGAATAATTTATCAAACTCCATTAGGCATTCCAAGATGGCGTCAATCTAAAAAAACATTAAATGTCAGTAGCTGTCAGATATCCCTTGTCACTTTGGCGTAATCATTCACTTCAATTTTTTGTTCTGCTTGTCGCGTTTTAAATGTAGTTCATTATAACGACCTCTTTTTCGTTTTCTGGATTTGGTATTGATCGGCACATTACTTTCATAATGTTTGTTGTTACTACAGCAAGCGATGGCACTCGACTCCTAGATGCGCGATTTTGAAACTGCCAAAACTGACAGACGTCATCAAAATGTCATCTTACGCCATGATGGTTTTGTTGTTTTGTATTGCTATTTTCTTACGTATCTCTTTATTTGAACCACTTAACGAAGCCATTTTAAAAGAATTGGATAAAAACAAAATCTTGTAGGTGTATTGGTCTATCTTTTGGTGGGGTGTACAGGTTCTGGGCCTGGCCTCCATACAATTTGGGACATCTCCTTTAAAACTATATTGCGAAAAATATTTTCCGGTGAAAACTTGATTTACATTTTATACTTCATAAATGGGCTCTAAATACGATTCTGAACGCGTACAAAAATTTTGGAAAGTGGTTAAAATTTCATCCTGTATAAACTCTGTTCCGTCGATCTACTCATGTAATTAAGTAAAGTAATTAAGTAATTAGTAATGGCCTATATAATCATTCCACTGCAAGAAAAAGCCCCCATCATTGGACTCAAGTTACCATAGCAATGATGGGTAGGTTCAGGCATAATCAATACGCTTGTCAAAATGCAGGTTGGTGATCACAAACCCATGCAATGTTCGAAAATTCAAAACTATTTGTTGCCCGACCCGGGGATCGAACCTGGGGCCCCGAGATATTGGCCCGGTATTTAAACCACAAGACCAACGGGGCGTTATTAAATCATGTGTTACTTGTAAAATATACAATTCGTTGAAAAATCATTCCGATTGCCTGAGATGGGACCCAAACCCACAACGCTTGCCGGGCAACTGCTACTTTTTTTAAGCCTTAGTATGTACGTAAAGTGTCATCACACCCTATCCCACAATTCGTTTTCCACTACACAGCGCTAATAGAGTCGGGCATGCGGCCTAACAAAAATGGCGACGTCCAGCTCCGCCGAGGAAAAAGCTAATTTCCCTCGCATTATAAATTCATGGATTCTTTGTGCCCAAAATAAGTTGTTTGTTTCGACAACAGGGCCACAAAGTGGACCTGTAATTGCTACCTTTTTGATCCTGTTTAAATTCCTTTTTTTTTCCTGTAGCGTTGAAACGGTAACACAATACATGTGATGATATTAATAAATATTGTGATGGTACTCGTACTTATTGCCTGTGGTCAGTATTTATGAACTCAAACTGATAACAAAATCTTAGCTCTCTAGCTTTAGTTAAGTGTTTAATTTAGTTGTCATTCTATTTGTTTTTATGCTTTCTGTAATAATCAGGCAAATTTTTTCACAGTTATTTAAATCAAATTAACAAGTTTTTATCTAAAAATCTATATCAGATTTTATTTTGACGGTACGGCTACAACGTTACACGGTCCACAAGTTCAAAGTCGCTCAACGGGCTATGGAAAGAGCTATGCTCGGAGTTTCTCTTAGGGACAAAATCAGAAATGAGGTGATCCGGCAGAGAACTAAAGTTACCGACGTAGCCCACCGGATTAGCAAGCTGAAGTGACAGTGGGCTGGCCATATTAGCCGCAGAACCGACAACCGATGGGGTAAACGAGTTCTGGAGTGGAGACCGCGTCTCGGCAAACGTAATGTAGGACGCCCTCAGGCCAGGTGGAGTGATGATTTGCGCAAGGTGGTTGGCAGGAGCTGGATGCGAGAAGCCGAGGATCGACCTAAGTGGCGTGCATTTGGAGAGGCCAATGTCCAGCAGTGGACTGCAATAGGCTGATGATGATGATGATGATGTTATTTTGTTACAAAAATCCCCAAAGTAGGTACGTTCAAAAGCGTTAATTTTTTTCGTCGTTTTTTCATGTAAAACACGCATATACGCTGTAAAAGTAGGAAAAATAAATACAATTTACGCATTTTTAAAACACAAGACCAATTTAAGAAAGGTAGACATCTATGAACATATCTATAAGTCATTTGTATTTTCCTAATAAAAGGGTAGGTACTGCGCCCAAAGGGACAAGATTATCTTGTTTGAAGACAACCATTTGATTGTCCTTCCAAATAAATGAAACATGTTCGCAAAATATTTTATTACTGTCATACGAATACATGACTGTAGTATAGGCCTTTATATTTCTTGAATCCCACTACAAACGTAGGAAAAGGAACAAGCGAAAGGCTAAAGTTTTGATAAAATCCTAGGTTTTTTTTTATTTAGAGACAAAATTTAATGTAATTGATAACTTCAATAAATTAATAACAGAAACAAACAATGTTTGAGCAATCGACTGGCAAGCGGAAAGTTTTGGGTACGGGTTAAGCCAGGCACTTTTAAGTTTTTATTCAATGTATTGCATTTTACATTAGCAATTTAACTGCTTGAAAAATATTACAAAATTTTTTTTTTACTACACGAACTTATTGAAATAAATAATAAAATTCACGGATTTCATTCAGTCTTGCATTTTATTTTGTTTTCTCGCTATTCTTAGATCACTAAAAGGTTTGCAATTTCTATCAAACAGTTTGAATAAAACACACCAAAAAAATTCTGCGCAAATTGATAGTAATAAGGAATTAAAGCATACAATTTTTACATTGACTTTAAAGAGCCTTGGTTTAACACATTGTTCCTGCCTTTCCTCGTCCGTTGACAATATTAAATAAACTTTATGTATTTTCTAATATCACTCTTGTGATAAATGAGTTTTCATTACAAAAGCTCTGAAAACGGGCGGAATAGTTTGCGCAACTATTTATTATCTGACGGTATTACAATATAGACACCTTATTCCAGAGAATTATAAAGCAAAGCAAAGACATGGCATTTATTAAGGCTGCCTGGAGAAATGTAAGGCCACGAAGCGGGCGAATATCAGACCTAGCGGGCAAATAAAATATTAACCTATAACTATAAATTAGATTGTTTGCGGTATTACAGTGCTGTTCCTAAAAAAAAGCAAAGAAAGGGGTGTTGTAAAAGTTCCAAGTTTTAGAATTGTTTTGGGCTTTAGAAAGTACTATAAAATTTATGATAATCATTTGAGAGTTTGAGTAAAAATCAAGGTTTTTGAGATATAAAAAGGTATGATTTTTAGCAATACAACTTTAAATATTTAATGTGTCTTCTTCACTACATAGTATAAAACAAAGTCGCTTTTTCTTTCCCCATGTCCCTTTGTATGCTTAAATCTTTAAAACTACGCAACGGATTTTGATACGGTTTTTTTTAATAGATAGAGTGATTCAAGAGGAAGGTTCATATGTATAATAACATCCATTAAATAGTGGAGAAATACTGTTATTTTTGAGGTTTCTAATATGACGTCGTAAATATTCACGTTTTTTTCCGCTAACATTGCAAACGCAGGCTAAACTCTACGAAATTTATCAAAATAATGTACTAAGTATTGTATATATTGAAAAGGTCTACAGAAAACTCCGCGATGGTGTATGTGTATCTGTTATGGATATCCCACAATAACATTTTTTTGTCATTTACTTTTTACGACAAATAATGGCTAATTTTCGAAGCGATTTTAAGCAATACAGCATTAATCCTTATCCAATTAAATACTTTAAATACATTGTTGATTTAATATTGATCTATATGGCCCTTTACAGAATATGATTTACATAAATATTTTCGAAGATTTTACAGATTTAAAAATTACGGGACGTAGCGTTTGCGGCGGTAGGCCGGCCAGGGCGGCGGCGGCGCGGAATTTAGATATTCCAAAGACAGCAGGAAATCTTCATGGTATTAGGGAAAGGGGAATTGTTTTACTCCAAATTTAACACGTGCGGGCCACGGGCAGTAATAAATAAATCAAAACTACTGGATCGATTTTAATCATTTTTTCAGTGACATATTTCATACCCGTGCGAAGCCGTAGCGGGCCACTATGTTTTTTTTATATACAACGTTCACAGTTTTTTTGTAGTGTATTTAGTATCAGCATTGCACCCGTGCGAAGCCGGGGCGGGTCGCTAGTTTGATATAAAATTTTGTTGCTTTGGTATAAATCAATGATGAGGTTGTCCACATTTATTAATTACGAACTTCGTATCGCCTCGTATTTGATTTTGACCTCTTAAATGTCATTGTTATCAAATATGGCAAGTTGGAATAAATTTTATAGAAATATATTTCATCTTTATACTGTGACGTTAACTTGTCAATGTTTTTAATTGTTACTATCCTATTCCCGACGAAGACAAATCCAAAAACACCAAAATCACAAAAAATCTGTCCAGCCGTGTGGTGTAAATATGACGACTTTCTTTTATATATAGATTTATTTAGTTTAATCGTTACGTATTTCTTTCGCTGTCGGTGTGGCCCCTGCCACGCGTCCGCTTTAGTAGTGATAGATCACCCGCCACAGGCAGCCGGCGCGATCTGCATCCGCTTATAACGAACAGCGGATTTGCACTACACTTTATTTATTCGCCTCGTGAGTCGCCATCGAGTTAACCAGCGTGATGCATGTACTCGTAGTAGGAGAATTAATTTTGTAAGAGTTAGTTATTTCGAGATTTCTAACATGTTTCTTGTTTTTTACGAGTTTCCGATATTTCGGCACAGTTGCACCGGCGGTTCTTCCGCGATCATGGCGCTTGCAATCTCGAAATAACTAACTATTACGATAGTGACCATGAAAGTTTAAATCAGAATTAATTTTGGTACACATTGCGCTCTGTTTTTTTCCTTTTTAAATGTTTTAGTAAAGATGTATCTTGTTTAGAAAAATATTGTGAGTGACTTGGAGTTGTAGTTTTTTGTAAGATGTTATAATTTAAAAGAAACAATAGTAGTTGATGTAAACAGTTGACCATGTTGACAACAAAAACCTAGAAGAGCGAGAAGAGACGAGTGTGTGGTCTGGGGCCGGCACGTTAAAATAATATCATCTACCTTCTCTTCCTATGGGTGTCCCCCTACGCATAATGGGCCAAAAGGAGCCTAAATGCGGAAAAGGGAGCCCGTTACCATACCATACCTATGGGTGTCATAAGCGGCGACTGAAAGAGAGCCATTGGCTTATGATGGCAGCGGATAGGCGGATGATGATGATGATGATGATGATGAGAAGAGCGATACTTACATACATCAAAATTAGTTTTGACACTGACTCAAAATACCTATCTTCCTTTTTTCAGACATAATTTCACACACGCCACACTTGGCCACACACCAAGCCATCTAGTCCGAAATTAAGCTACTACTAAGTAGCTTGGGTTATGGGTACTAGACAACGATAAACTTACTTACATCCTTTTTTTGTAAATAGTATATACTTATTAGACATAGAAAACACCCAGACCAGTACAAACAGACATGTTGATGCGCACAAATATTTGTACTGTGCGGGGATCGAACCCACGACCCATGGCTCAGAGGCAGCGTTTACTACCACTGATCCAAATAGTAGTAGTTCCAAATATTTTTATACCCGATGTACTGGTTAGGTTTTTTCAATTTTAACTGTTTTTTTTAAATTTATAAGAGTATTGACCTTATTAAACGAAAACATTAATTTTTAACTTGGACAACAACGTATGCTCTGGAATTCAGAACTTCAATTATTTACTAAATATTAACCACTTTCTCGACCATTGTAGGTCAGGGCCGCAGCAGGACAATTGTAGTCAAACTACACATCTAAATTGTTTCCCTAAGCTCAGCCCACATGGTCGCGGTCGCAATTTTCGGGCTGTAAATCAGCGGGGGCTTAAGAATTTAGTTTAATGGCGGCCGCGCCCTCCGCGCCCTCCGCGCCCTCCGCGCCCTCCGCGCCCTCCGCGCCTAGCGCCTAACGTGTGTGCTTATGAGCTGTGCACACAGTCAACATTGTCCATTAAGTAGGTATTGCTATGAAAGCAACCATGAAAGCAAGGTGCCGGAGTCAAAGAGAAAAGCATGATTCCATCTTGTTATGGGTTTCGTAAGAAAAAACCAACGAAATACCCCTAGAAGAAAACCGATAGCAGCGTCTTTTTGCCGTCACTGTCAAACTGCGATTACCAACAAGGTGACCAATTATGTCCAGAAGTAAACTGATGGGATAATATCTATAAAGTTACAAAAGATCTCGGGCTGTATGTAGGTACATCAGCGAGGGCATAAGAATTTAGTTTTATGGCGCTCGCACCCTCCGCCTATACTTAACGTGTGTATAGCCGCCTATACTTAGCTGTGCTCTTAGGCAACGTGATGCCCCTGAAGTACCTAAATATTGCCGAAATGTAACCGTGTACCGTGTGGTGGTCGAAGAGAAAAGCATCAATCCTTCTCACCACATGTGTTTTGTAAAAGGGCGACCAACGGAATACTGCCAGAGAAAGATGGACAGCAGCGTCTTTTTGCCATTATTGGCAAACGAGATCGCCAACCCGCATATCAAGTATAACTACTATGGGAAATTAATCTATTGTAAACTTGTGAACTTCAGGTTTTAAATCAGCGCACTTAAAAAATGCACACAGACGACATAATTTACCTTAAAGTGGTATAACTTTATATACTATAGTTTGACGACCATTTGGATCAGCGGTAGTGAACGCTGCTTCTGAGCCATGGGTCGCGGGTTCGATCCCCGCACAGTACAAATATTTGTGTGCATGAACTGTTTGTATGTATTTACAAAAAAAAAGTATATAAGTAAGTTTATCGGTTGTCTAGTGCCCCATACGACAGGGTACTTAATAGTAGCTTAATTTGGGACTAGATGGCTCTGTGTGGCACAGTAAGGCATGTCTAAAAATATTTATTAATTATTTATTTTATAAAGCTACCATTTTAACGTAACACTTAGTTTACCTGCTGGGCAGTATATTTACTGTGTCTATGTACTTACTTGATGTTGGGGTCATGTGACTATATTATTTGTTGCCTATTTCTTAAATGGACCCACATTAGAAATTGTTCGTATGTATTAAGAGCAATGGTGATAATTATTATGCTACTACCGTCAAACCGTAGGTACATTTTAAATGATGTAAAAATAAGTTGTTTTATAAAAATATCAGCTCGTTTACACTCAGTCGATAGGCCAAGTGATTTTTATTAAATGAATATTTCTTTGATTTTTATTTAATATCCATTTTACGATAATGTGTGACATTGTCTTTGAACCTACTATTCACCAGAAAAAGGGAAGCACAAACTTAGATCCTGTGAACAATGAAATCGGCGAATCATACTGCAGCGATTATATCGAAATTGTCGCCTTCGATACAAATCACAAGGTCCCGGGCAGCGGCGCGCAACCTTAGGGAATTGATATTGGGTAGGAAATAAATAAAAGGTTTGTAAAAGTAAAAAAAAAGTAACAGCCTATATCCCACTGCTGGGAAAAGGCCTCCATCATTGAATTCAAGTTACCACAGCAATGATGGGTACTGGCATAATCACCACGCTTGCCAAATGCGGGTTGGTGATCACAAACCCGAGCAATGTTCGAAAATTCGAAACTTTTTGCTGCCCGACCTGGGGATCGAACCCGGGACCCCGAGATCTTGGCCCGGTATTCAAACCACTAGACCAAAAGGTTTGTAAAATAACTTTTTAGAGGCATTCGACCCTTGGTCTCCAATATTTTTTGGGACATAAGGTACTTGCGGCAAATAAGAGCCACTATTATTAAAAGTTTAATATTTCAAAACGTGAGAGAACTACGAATTAAACTAGAATATATTATGATAATTCGTTTAATAAACTTTGTGACAAAATATAACATTTAGTGGAAATTTTTGAAAAAAATATAAAAATAACAGATTAAAAAAAAGTCTTAAATGGCCCTTATTAAAATCCAGCTGGACATTAAGGGCCACAACACAACTATAAAAATTAACGAGATAAATCGAAAAAAAATTGAGTCACTTATCAAATAAGCATTAAATAAAAATTGTAAGTCAACGATGTTGAAGAATAGTCACTAATGTGAACAAAAAAATGTCCTGGCCCTTTTTAAAATCAAGCATAACGTTTTTTTAAAAAAAACTAGTCAATTTCGACTAAAAATATCAAAAACTTTTTTTACTAAATAAAGACTGCTTAGCCAAAGTTAACAATAAAAAGAAAACAACAAATAGAAATGATAATTTTAGAGCAAAAGATTGCTTGGCCCTTATTAAAATAACAGATTTAATATTTTAATGTTGAAGGTGATTATTATTTTTTCTGAATGATAATAAATGACGAGCTGATCATTGACACACAAGAAAATCACCTTTAACCGTAATAACATAACTATCCTTAGTACTTAGGTAGGTATACAGGTGGATATTTTGGAATCATACCTGGAGTAAGTGGACTCACTTATTATAGATAGCTATACTAAAAGAAAAAATACGTCATTTGTTTTTTGTCTCGTAGGTGGTTAAAATTTCATGCTGTATATAAGAACATAACTATGATAATATTTATACTTAAACATAAATTAGTATATATATTTTGCTGTTGGTGTACCGTATATAAATAAATAACCTAAACAGTACTGTATACGTTAGTCATATATTTATATTTAAGTTGGGTACTTTTTTTATATTAATAATGTAAAATATTTTTTAAAAAGTATGGTAACTTTTCGATGATAGTGACATTTTCGAAGTTTAATAAGGGCCGGCCCTTAATCACCGCAATACAAGTGGCTCTTATTGCACATCTAAATCACTTTTTGCAAAAAGTATCATAAATATGGGAAAATGGCAACTATTTAATAGGACTTACCTTGAGTTGTAGTTTCTGCTGTCTAATAAACATTACTTGATAGTTCTTTGATTAAAACGCACTAAAAATTCCGCGTAATTATCGTATTTATACGGAATATTTTTTCAAAACGGGCGTCGCCTACATACTTTACCGACAGACTGGAGCGTTCTAACAAGATGGCGGCGCATCTGATCATGCGGCGGCGGTTAGTTGCTTTCCTATTGGTCTATTTCATGTATGTGTGAAAGGTCTAACAAATTAAACCGTTGAAGTGCGATTTTTATCTAGTGGTTCTTATTACACGCCTGCCCTTATTTGCCGCAGGTACCTTAGATGGTGAAAGCCCAGTGCTTTTAACTCCAGACTTACTTGTCTCCCAGAGTTCTTTAACGTAATCTGACAACATCGCATTGCATACATTGCTCGGAGCCCAAAGTAATTAATATTCTTTATTTTTTATAAATAATGGGCTTGCTTTTGACTACATACTATTGTATACATAAGCTTAATTAATCTACTATTGACTTTAGATAAATAAAAAATTATGATTGCAAAGAAAATAAAGACTTCATTTACTTTAGTTACTCGAGGAAATATAACTGAAGACAATTTACTACTTGCCAAAATAACATCATAATTAGTAACGATAATGCGTCGAGCGTTATATTAGCGTCATACGAATAACAACCGTTAGGGCGGGCTAATCTGTGTAACGCGCGTTAATAGCGGGACGCCATTAAAAAAACTCGTTAGGCGCCGCGCCTCTGCCGAATTAGCATTTATATTGTCCGCGACGCGCGCGCAAGCGGGCCTTTTGCGGCCGCGAGGGGAGGCCGCCTCTTACACCAAAGCCGAATATAAATATGAAATAAAAAAATAGTACTCACTTGTTAAATTTCCTCGTCGCTGTTGACCGTGTAACAAAGAGCCTAGAGGGCCTTGAGGTTATGCCGCGTTGCACAATAGAAAACTAATTGCATCGGATTGCTGGAAGTTAACAGTTACAATGACAGTTAGTACCACAGTTAATTTTTTTGAAAGAATGCATTTTTATTGGGATACGGACCAGGCATTACTTTATATTATTTGTTATAAAAAGTACCGAAACGAAACGTTGATTATTTGAAATTTTAATTAAAAAAGAACAAACATATTGTGAAGTAACTGCTTTGTATAGTATTTTAAAACTATAAGCTTTAAAGATTTAATAAAACCGGACAAGTGCGAGTCGGACTCGCGCACGAAGGGTTCCGTTCCGTACCAAAAAGGCCGAAAAACACTTTTGTTGTATGGGGGGGGGGGGCACCCATTAAATATTTATTTTATTTTGTTTTTAGTATTCGTTGTTATTACGGCAACAGAAATACATTATTTGTGATAATCTCAACTGTCTAACTATCGCGGCTCTTGAGATAAAGCCTTGTGACAGGACAGACGGGCAGACAGTGAAGTCTTAGTAATAGGGTCCCGTTTTAACCCTTTGGGTACGGAACCCTAAAAATTAAACCAGCAATTGAATTCGTTTAAATTTAGATTGCGAATGATTGCATGTCGGTGTGAGGGTAACCACTGCAACCCACAGCAGCGTAGCATGCACCGAGGGCCTGTTTATTGCCGGGTTTTGTACTGCTTTTTAACAGTATAAGAACATAGACTAGGACAGTGCAATATAAATCGTATTCTCGTGTCTCTATCAGGAACATAACCATCCATAAGTATCTTTTAGTAGGCATGCACCATTACAAAGTAGGTCTGTTAGTATTTTGTAAGCCGGACCTTGGAGTAGGTCGTGAAATACAAGAATACGATTAAGTTTATAAGTTTCTTGATACATTCCCATGTTTCAATCAGTTAACTATCCAAGAAGTGCTTAAAAATGCTATTCAGGTCACAGTGCTAAAAGAAATACCAATATTTCAAGCTCACGAAATTCCTTACAGTATTAATTTTAAAAATATCATCTGAAGTACTTAATTTGATATGCCGTTTTAGCTTCGGGCGTATATATCCGTCTAAATTAGCGGAATTACATTATGCACTGATAAAACGTTCGGATATAAAAAGGTTGCCTAATTAGTACCTAATGGAGCTACATGACGTACATTAATGCGACAGAAACCATAAAAAAGTCGGATAATTTTTCTCTGAACGCAAAGGAAGAACCTGCCATTCCAATATCGGCTTTATAACTACAGGACTTAAAGCGTTTTGGTCGATTTTCGTGAGGCACTGTCCGGCATGTCTCGGGGGTAACAATTTCTTTCAATAATTCCCCGTAATGGCCTAAGTAAGCCAGTTAACAAGGCTCTCTCAGAGGCTCCGCTCACAAAAATAACAATTTCAACTTTATTCAATTATTTACAATGTAATGATTTATTGAACTTTCATGGTCACTATAACAAGAGTTAATTGATTCAGGCTTTGTATATCATGTACCTTGCTTTTAATGACTTTTCAATATTTTGACACCGTAAGCCCTATCGTCATGGAAGAACTGATGCATCTTTTTTTTATATATACAATGGGCTTGCTCTTGACTACATACTTAACTCTACGGTTAAGAAAAAGCTTTTCACTCTTGCTTTAAAAATTTTAGGGTTAAAATTTGTCGGGGAAACAGACGCAGGCAGTGCATTCCACTTTTCTCTAGCTGCGGGTAAGTGGTTGTTACGAGTAGACAAAACGATTTCCCTCCATGGCTGCTACTACTGTTCGCTAATTCATTATTTACTTGCCATAATTCATTATTTATTGTGATTTAAGTTCTCTAGATAAAACTTAATCTAGAGATAAGACATGGTAAAACAGGTCGAATTCTTACATGGTGAAATGCCAAATTAGACCTTTCTAATATTATTAGTCTCTTAGATTTACCATAGATGGACACACAGACAAACATACGAGCATTGTGAAACTGTTAGGGTTCCTTGTCTTGGCATGAAAACGGAGTAACAACACACAATTATTATCTGTCTATGTCAGTAGACTATTGCACGGACCTCTAGAAAGACCTCTAGACCTAAAGAAGGAATTTGCCATAATTACTAGAGCTTTAAGCTAGCTATCAGTTACGCTCAGTGATGGAGAAAAAACCTGTTGGCCGTCTCATTTAGTCGTCTTTTACGACGCCCTAGGAAGAGAAGGAGTGATGCTTTTCTTTTAAGCTGCCGACTCCACACTTTTAAAGATATATAGACTGACCGCGGTCGGACAACCAGACATACAGACATGGTAAAACTATAAGGCTTCCTTGTATCAACTACGTAACCCTGATAAAAATATGAATCGTCAACTTTCACGAATGGTGAAATAAGTGTTTCCAGCTAAAGCAGATTATTGTTCATTATTTCATTTTAAACACAATAGACCTTAATTGATCAAATTTTGAAAACATTTGTTATTCTGAAATAATTTACGGTAATAACGTAGTATCCCATTGTTGTATTAAAAATTTAGGGGCACTTGGTAAAATAGCAACCATTTGGCGAAAATAAGTAACGAAGCCCCGCTCTCCAAATATCAAAATGGCGGAAACTTTTAGGTAACGACGTGTGTGTTGACAGAAGGTACCAACTATTAGTAACTTAATATTCTTTTCATTTGGTGTAGTATTGCGGTGGTATGCCTAATACATAAGAGTCCCGAGTTTGATTCCCGGTTCGGTCAGGGAAACGATCTTATCGACATTAGGTTGGGTTTGGAAGGGGTGGGGGAATTATAACTAGTCTGGCCATAAATACTGTAACATAAAAACTTTTCTTTTTTTCAACTATTTAAGTATTTTGAATTTGTAACAGAACTTATAACTGGACTAGGTAGTTCTTTGAGCTTTGGAAGGCACGTTAAGTCGTTAGTTCTGAGTTCTGTCACAAGATGGAATTGTAACAACAAGCCTTGTCAGGCCTGTAATAAGCGAGATGAAAAACTTTAACGCCAAATAACCTTGTACAATAAACATACGAGGCTAACAATTTTATCAACATCATCTCAAGCAAACAACGCTCAAAGCTGGACATAGGCCTCCCCTAAGGATCTTCACAACGATGGGTTCATCGCCACCCGCATACAGCGGCTTTTTGCAACTTTCCCTAGATCGTCGCCCGGTGCGCGATCGTCATTCCAGAACCTTTCCGCCACAAAGACGATAGGTTCTACTAACTATGTCCCACCCACTGACACTTCAGATCCGGAATTCTTTATTCATTGTCGGTTATTGTAGTTCTCCTACGAATTTCTTCATTTCTGATTCTATCTTACAGGGAAATACTAAGCATTGCTCTCACCGTGGCCCGCTAATAAGGACCATAATAGTTTAGTTAGTTTCAGTTCCATAAATAATCACTGGCAACACGCACTGGACAAAACTTTCGTCTGGATACTCTGAGGCAATTCGGACGCCGTGGCTTCCCGAATGCTACCCATCTGAGTTGGATTACACAAGAGGAGTTTTACCACTCTATAAAGGATTGTTTTTATAGTTCCTAATAACAGTGAATGCAGCTTGTAAAGATATTCGTGACCAGAAGTTGGTATCAATAAAGAAATAAGTAACAAATGAACACGTACTCCGTTCCGATTTCCTAGCGGTTTTAAATCTAAAGTGCCATTAATATCGCCGGCAAAACTGTAACACTTGAAATAAAATCCACTTGTATTTGCCGCTGCACACTTTAAATTAATTGAAACTCGTTTCAGAACATGTTTTACATTTAAAACCGATGTAGAGGAGCGGTTAATAAATCTGTTCTCACAATTTGCGTCGGCTCCAGTCATTAGGAAGTTGGAATATCGCGTTTTTGCCAAGGCTTTTGCATGGTTAAAATACTTTGTGAAAATATTAAAATGTTACGCAGATATTAAAGTAATTTGAAGTATGCCAATTACACACATTTTTTTTAATTTTTTTTACAATTATATTATGAGTAGTGCCTAAAAAATAATCATCGAAATTAATTTCCGATCGACAGCACCAAAGTTTAAAATTATTTTTTTGTTATTTGGAATAGTCATGTATGAAAAATGTTTGATAATTGAATGAATTAAACACTGCTTTAGAAATATCCACATGAAATGTGTGCAAAGGGTAAACATGATCATAAGCAGACCATTTCCTCGTATTATCTTCATTAGTAAGCCGTGCAAAGCCGGGATGGACACCTAGTTTATGATAAAGTAAAATGAATAAAAAAACCATTCATATTAAAGGCACATCAATTAATACTTTATTTATTTATTGAAAAAGATTTACCAACGACACGTTTAATTTTTACCAGAAATGCTATCCGAAGATGCAAGATATTTCTTTTTTCTAATAAACTTTATATGGGTACATTTTTGGGCATTCAACATCATTTTATCGTGTTGATTTGTCACAGCCTTATATAATTTCAGATCATCGGCAAAGATAGAGAAATTACTAAAGTTAAAGCAGTCGGAGATGTCATTAATGAATGCTAAAAAGAGGATGAGAACCTTGTGGCACGCCGGAGAGAGAGATGTAGTCATTCGACTTGAATCCATGCACAATAACACTCAAAGTTCGCTCTCTTAGATACGAGCTTAACCAACGTAAAAGACTGCCATGAATTCCGTAAGCTTTGAGTTTAGAAATGAGGATCCCATGATCAACCTTGTCAAACGCATTTGAAAAATCTGTATAAACAGAATCTATTTGAAGTCCATTGTCCACTGATTTGACTAGATCAGTAACAAAATCAATGAAATTGCTGACTGTGGATTTGCCGTTACATGTTGAGCATCAACAATAATATTTTTTAAAATATTGGTTAATACAGGACAAACAATAATTTCAAAAATTTTTGCATACTGGTTTAAAATTGACACCGGTCGGTAATGTTTTATGTCTTCCTTTTCACCTTTCTTAAATATTGGCATAACATTGGAACGCTTCCATTCAAAGGGAAAGGTGCATGATTTGAGAGATGCTACGAAAATCAATTTTAGAGGGAGTGACAGAAACTTGGAAGTCTTTTTTATAAATATAGGTGGAATGCCATCAGGTCCGGCCCCCTTCCTAGCATCTATAAGTGCATTTGCTCAGGAATATTAGAAGAACTATCCTGATTTTGTCGGACAATGACAAAAACTTTTTGGGATGACACTGTATTGACATTTCCACCCCGCCACATAATTAGAATAACATGTGGTTATTTTAGATTTGATACGTCCGCCAATGAGTTTCAGCTCCAATGCATCTCTTGAATACTTGCAAACATCTCCCTGTCAGTCATTCCACATTTCAGATAATTGTCTAACATTTCTCGAAGCCTCGAAGGCCACTCTTGACGGACAAGTTAAGCATTAGATTGCACAAAATGGCAGCAAATCGCAATTTGCCAATCACTCGTGTCTGCAATATTGTTTAAGTTCTGCTGAATAATAAAACTCATCAATGTCATGTAGTTTTTAAAAGGTATTTGAGGAGAATAAAAGAGCAAACATTTTGAGTCTATATTGTAGATTGTGTAGAGTGAATGACAGTAAGATTACTTCATAATGAAGGCGTTGTTAACCATTTTTTTAATGATTAGAATTTCAATCGCTTTTCCGTTGGAAGTTATTGATATGTCTGTAGAATACTTCATGTTTAAAAACGTGAAATATTTATGCCTCATGTCATGTAATGCGAGTACCGCACGTGGTAAGTCATTTATGCCAAGTATTTACCTGGATTCAGGTAGCTGTTACCATCATCTTGTGTCGTGAACTACCAAGAAATAACAGTGATTTAAGATGAAAAAAAAATTTTTCTCTTATTGTTACAGATGAAAAATTAATAACTAAAAAGTTTTTGGACAAAAATGTGAGAGTTTCGGTGCGCAGAACTGACAAGTCCGAGGTATCTTTGGGAAGATTCCTCAATCAATGGAATGTACCTCTCGGAATAATGTTAGATTTATCTTGTGGGAACTCGTATGAAATACTTGAAGAGGTAAACACTGTTAAAGTGTGATGATGTTCTGCACTGAACTGATATAAGCTGGTAAAGATCATGATCTTCGCCAGCCTTCAGCAGTATAGTTCTGGGCTTGGCACTCTTCAAAAAGTGAGTTTTGATATATTCGCCTCGCTTGGCAGGCGGGTTGGCGATCGCAGTTTGGCCAATGGTGAAGAAAAGACGCTGATGTTCGTCTTCTTCTGGCAGAACCCTTTAGTCGCTTAATTCGATATTGACAAGGGTTGGTAATAATATTTGTCTGTGTCGAAAAAATGTATTCAAGAAATTTTATTTTCAATTAAAACGAATTATTATTTTTAGGCATCCCAGAAGTCGTTGTTTGACGCCACACACATGTGGCTAATACTAACGAATGACACAGACAACGCCACGGTTGAAGAAGCCTTCCAGCATCTTAATCTAAGTGTGGACGCTGATATTGTTGCGGTGCAATATGACGGTAAGTTAACAAGCTGAAGTCGCCTATTGTTAAAGAACACTACAACGTCACATAATAGCAATTAAATAAAATCTATATATATAAAAGAAAGTCGTGTTTGTTACAACACTTATAACTCGAGAACGGCTGGACCGATTGCCATGGTTTTTGATTGGTTAGATTTGTTTCCGTCCCGAATAGCAGAATACATCAATGAAAACTCGATATGTGTAATGAATACTTAATCATTTCAATAGATGCTGATTTGTTTATTACATGACAAACATTTGTTGTCCAATCCTGTCAAACAGTGTAACAACAACTGGTTGCTGAGACCTTTAAGCCACAACTTAATTTTTTTCTGAAGACATCATGTGTGCGTTCAGAAATTTATTTTTTGTAAAATGTCTACAAAGTTCAGGTTCTGTTATATTTGTTTGTTTTAGACATTAATTTTCGAAAATTGTTATTAATTATTTAATTTTTAATTCCTGAAAATAATACCTAAGATTTATTCTACAGTAAAAACATAAAATCATCGAAAAGGAACGGTATTTAGGGAATAAAAAATCAGTTGGTAAAGGTTATAAGATTAAGGAAAAAAAATCTACAGGTTAACAAAAGTGTAAGTATCTTTTTATAGGTTGTCTATGATTTTTCTTGATAAGCTATTCATACGTAGTGGTTATATATATACTCTTTGAGCTATTGTCTATGTCTCGAAAGTTCAGGCACTGTTATTATATTTGGTGGTTTTATGCGAGTGCACATTTTAATAACAATGCCGCGTCCTAGAAGATCTAATCTTTCCCAGCAAAGCCGTAATGCAATTAGGCAACGGAATATCGCGAGTCAATTATCTGATGGAGAACGAGAAATTGCACGAGAACAGCGCCGCGTTAGTATGGAGCAAAGAAGGGCCTTAATTCGTGCTTCTCAAACACAAGAGCAAAGAGAGGCAGCCCGTGAAACGGCTAGGTTAGAAACGAGAAATCGTCGAGCTTATCGTACAGATGAACAGAGGAATAATCTTCGAAGTGCAAGAAGAAATGGTTCAAGTATTGATTTGAATCGAGCAGCGTTTCTGTATGATTGCACCATCGACTACAGCTTGCATCGTTTAGTTTGCATTGGTCCAATGGACGTTGTTTGCCAGCATTGTGGAGCATTGAAGTTTGCTGCTGAAACGCCTGGTTTGTGCTGCCTTAGTGGTAAAGTGAAATTGCCATTATTGGTCCCGCCACCAGAGCCATTGTGCTCCTTGCTTTATGGCGAAACACTAGAATCACGACATTTTCTAGCGAACACTCAAAAATACAATGTCTGTTTCCAAATGACTTCATTTGGGGCGGAAATTATCGAAGAACACGGATATAATCCGACATTTAAGGTAATTTACGTTAAAAACTTAATTTTCTATCATTGTAAAAAAAATGTGGAATGTAGTTTGTTAGATTTCTGTATTTGTCTATGAAATAAAAATGGCAAATTATTATTGGAAAAAAAAGTGTTTGTAAATCTAACTATAACTATGGTTTTGACTTTACAGATTCAAGGCCAGATTTGCCATCGCATTGGATCATTGCAACCTATAGAAGATGCACAGCATAAATTCTTGCAAATATACTTTATGGGCAATATGGAAGAACAACTTGACCGGCGTCAAGGGATCAACACAGCTATGAAAAGAGCAATTCTCCAAGATCTGCAGCAAATGCTTCATGAACATCATGCATTGGTCAGGCTGTTCAAGACTGCTTTAGAGCGCATGCCAAGTGATGACTATAAAGTTGTGATCAGAGCAGATAAAAGACCAGCTGGAACACATGAACGCACATTTAATGCTCCAACAATCGATGAAGTGGCAATCCTGATTGTTGGTGAAAACTTGGAAACACGTGATATTGTACTTACACGACGCAATACTGGGCAACTACAAAGAATATATGAAACACACCGTTCATATGACGCGTTACAATACCCGCTGATGTTTTGGCAAGGAGACGATGGATATCACTTTAATATCAAAATGATTAATCCATTGAATGGTAAGATCAATATTGTTGTTTTCATTTTAACTTGATATACATTTTATTCTGTTTGCTTTTAGTACTCAAAAAAAGTTGTAATTTCTAATTTAGTAGAAAGTAGCTGTAAGAGTCGTTAACCTATTACGGGTTCTAAAATACAATTTTCACTGCATTTGTTTCAGGTGAGGAAACTACCAAGAAGGTTAGTTCGATGAATTATTACGCATATCGTTTGATGATTCGTGAAAATTATGACAATTGATCATAGTTAAGCAGAAAGGACCTAATCCACATCAAGTCACTTTTGAGTAATGTACGTTTGAAGTTTCAGCTGTCATTGCTCTAAGAGGAACATTCTTTTTTTTTTCAAAATGTCTTTTGTTTATTCTATTAGTATTATATTGTAATTGTCAACGTAAAATAAACATTATTTTTACAGAGGTTTTGAGATATTAAGCATAATGTGGGTTGAGTCCTTACAAAGAAATGCAATTTTTAAAGAAGTCTTCCATTTTTTTAATTCTTCAGAAAAAACTCAAGCCACAAAATAATTTATTAAAAATAAAACTAAATAATTATTAAAAAGTAATGTATTCAATCAGCTTCATTATGTTCTCTTTGATATAGAAAAAAATAATAATAAACTTAAAAAACGGTACAGACATGGGCATGGAGAACTTTATTATTCTTCCTCTAAATCAAAATCCAATGCTGGTCCATATCCATCTACATCTTCATTTATGTCCGTTCCTGTGAGGTTATTATAAAATGCGTGGCAATCTTCGGGTATCAAATTATACATAGATTTTAGATCTGCTAGCTTTGCTTCGGCAATAGCCTTTCCTTGAGGCCAAAGGACTTCGAAATCTTCTTCTGAAAATTTGCTCAAAATACCTTTAATCTTTTTAGATACATCTAAGATTTGAATCTCTCCACTGTTTGATATCATGGTTATTAAGTAGGGATCATCTTTTTTCAAAATAATTTGTTTTGTATTCAGCCAGTTAATTTTATTTTTATTTGTACTTATTTTGCGATTTACAACTTTCTTCTCAATTTTCTTACTGCTTAAAAAATTTTGACTTTTCATTCTAGTTACGTGAAGAGGGTTTTTCTTTTTAGCGATTTTCATAATATTCATATATTCTTCCACAGTATAAACTCTTTCATGATTCTTTAGCTCGCATTCTATTTTACTAAAGTCTGTATCATTAGGGAGAAAAGAATGTCCAGACTCTAAATATTTAAACGTGATAGTTTTAAGACTCGAATGACTATTCAGTACAGTTTTCAACATTAGCACTATTTTAATATTTCTATTTTGTCCCCCACAGGAATCGCTCCATAGAACTAAGTTTTCTACACCATCCCTCAGATGGTTTTTAATGAAATTAATTAAACAAGACCCAACTTCTTGGGCTCCTCTTCCGGCTTCTCCTTCAACCCAGATATTACATCTACCTTGATCGCTAGAGCCCACGTGGATCCCAGCATTATACACCCATAGCTGACGTTTATAAAAAACAATGTTAGTCGGTATACGGGGTAGAGGTAGGGTTTTTTCCAGATCGTAGGTAATGCATTCAAATTTTGGATCTATTTTTGCCCGCGCCAAGTCTTCAGACATTTTATTACGAAGTTCTTGAGCTCGCATTTGATGTGTATCTCGTTTCTTGATTAATAAATCTTTTTCTTCTGACACATGACATTTATTTATTTGGAGAACCAGTGAATCGCATGTTTTGCACGTATCTTTTTTTAACAATTTACATCGTAGATTAAAGTTTGTATAAAATATGCGCTTCAATGTCGCAAACGACACGTATTTTTTGTCATCACCATATATTTTTTTAAATTCAGAAACGTAAATGTCGTATATTTTTTGGACAGTCATACCGACTTTTAAATACTCCGTACCATTATTTGATTCCCTCCTGTAATGGGATTTATATTTTGGGAGAGAGTTAATAAGATTCTTTACAAAATCTATGTCTTCTTGAGGGGTCTTGTTCCAACCACCTTGTTTTTCACCCCTCTTGTCCTTATAAGTTTTTTGGGTTCGTTGTTTGGCCAAACATATGTCGACTTTTTTTGAAGATATCTGAAAGTTTTTTAAAAACATTTCTTTACATACTACTTTTCCGCAAATGTAATAGTGCCTTGCAAATTGTCTAGGTTTGTTTTTACCGGATTTAGTTTTTTTTGATACATAGGATCGTGCTTTTTCGGACTCTGTGACATTATTCAATATATATAATAATTGAGCTTCGTAAGACCCCAATGTTACAAATTTCTCGAATTCCTCTTTACGTTTTTCTGTTGACACAAGCATGAAGCAGCGCTGCTTGCACGTGCACGCATAATCGGAGAACACTTTTGATTTTATCAGTTTGTCTTTACTATGATAGGGCAAATTTAAGTATTTCCTATTTTTCTTCTCGGAAAGATTATATTCGGGATGTTTTCTTTTACGCCCACGTTTTGGTCGACCTGTAGCTTGCGGTGCGTTAATGAGTTCTGTAACGGCAGGAATAGATTCAGTTTCTGCTTCAGTAGGAACTAATTCAGCTTCAGGATTATTCTTTTCAGTATCGGATCCATGACACATTGAAATTATTTCATCAACCGTTATTTTACTATTATTAATGTGAGTAGTAAACGGGCTTTTGTTATGATGCATTTGCGATTTTCCATCAGGTCTAGAATGATCATCGTGCACCATTGCAATGTGAGTGTGAACCAATGCCTCTTGTTCGATATCATCTTCCGAACTATTGCTCTCAGGAACTTGAAAGCCTTTTCTTTTTTTGTGCTGTATATATATACCTGAATTATCTGTTTCTTCTCCACTGTCAGGAACATATTCAGAATCGGTATCATTGTCAAAGTCTTCAACTTGGTTTGGGTCACCACAGCTAATACCATCATCTTGAGGAATTTTTGAGTTATCGTTGCACTCTTGTTCTACTGTAGAGAAATCTCGGCTAAGCGTTTCAAATAGGGCTAACGTACTTGGTGACATTGGGGGTAACGGTGAATTATTTATGGCATAGTTCCGTGTTATTAGAGGAGTCAGTGGAGAAAATGCAGGGGCAGGTGGTGATACAATACCTGGTAAGAAAAAAAATGACATTTATGTACATTAAAGCCCTAATTTTCTTATATATTTTGCAACGACGAATTGAGTTGATAGTTTTTTCTTACTTGTATCTCCTATGGTTATTGACGCAAGTACATTTGGTGTTCGTGGAGGCACAAGAGGCGCCGGAGACTCCGTATCTGGTTAATAAGAAAATAGAATGATCAAGAAATGTAAGATTTCCATCAAAATATACTAAGTATTTAAAAGTGAAATACCTGATACCAGACTTTCATTATTTGTACTTATAGCTGGAAGAGCCGGTGAGCACAAAACGTTACCAATTGCCTCAAGTCCCGCATCTGAAAAAAAATTAAAGGACCAAGAACGTTGCCACTGAACTCGATTTTTATTGATTTTTAAGATAATCCATTTTAAGCACCTTTCTTTTTGGTGTCCTTTGATGCGTCTGTTTCCAATTCTGAAGAAGGCTCAGGCTTATGTAAACCTATAATGAATTGTTTTACTCGTATTACATGTATTAATAGTATATATTAGTAATAGTATATGTTTGTTTAATGTTAGTAGTCTAAAATAAACGAACTGGAAGGTAGGGCATAATACAAATTAGTGGATGTCATTCAGACACAAAATCAGGCACTCAGCACAAAAAAAAAACCCAATAACAAAGCTATTATACGTCAAAAAAAGCATTTAGCATAACCTATGCTCTTAAATCTAAACCATGGCTTATTATTGCATGTTAATGTTTTTCTCAAACACCGCTAACCAAAAAAGTGCACTAGGCATTCATTAAATCGTGCAAGGGTACAACACACAACACCTTGGTAAGTAATTATAATGCTTACGCAGATAGATCATTGTTATGATCCGATTTATGTTGACGTTAGTAGATAGGTAGATACGTATACGCCTCTATCTACCTAGTATTTCGCATAATCATCATGTCATTACAGCTGGAAATAAGATTAATATCAACATCTTTCTCTTAAAAATACCCTAAATCTAGTAAAAAGCGAGTTGGACTCGTGTTTTAAGGAGTAGGTAAATGAATTTCCGATATCAGAATGGCAGTGGATGCCACCGAGACAATGCTAGAATGAGAAACAGAGAGAGTGAGAGAGAGAAATATATGTATGATTGAATTATTACAATATTTCATTTTTAGGTTTTTGCTCATACCTACATATGTTCCTTAGTATTTCATAGGTTTCTACTTTAATTACATTTTTTTATCTATAGCGAAAGCAAAACGACACTAAATGTGTAAACTTAACTTACCTGGTGTAGGAATGTTAATCTTCTCAGTCGCCGCCACCGGCATCTTCGTCGCAGAAAATTCCTCCGAACTGCTCCCTATTTATTGAAATAAAATAAATACATAGATCATTGAAATTACTAGGTATAAAGTTACGATAATAATGAAATAATAAATGTTATTACATATCTATCTTTACCGTCCATCCATTAACGTTAGTAGTTATCCATATGTTATTAAAGAATACAACACAGATTTTGAGGTTAGAAATCTTGAAAAACAAAAGTTACTTACCATTTGAAAACTCAGTCTTTTCTTTGTCCCCTTGTCCCAATGCACTAAACAAAATACGATCAACTCGTCTCATCTTAATTATTAACAAAATTCACTTGTTTTTTCACGACGCAAAACAAAACACATGCTATGCCTGCCAGTGTCTGAGAATGGAAGAGTTGCCAGTTTTCGAAAACACCTTTACTACTATAACAAGTGTTACCACTGTAATAATATTTTAAATTAATTATAATTATTTTGTTTTTATTACCTCCGTGCCTTTAGTCGTGGATAATTTTAAATTTAATACTACTATATTTTAAACATAGTTATGCACTTGTTTCAAATTATAATAACGAAAGTCGTTTTAATTAAAATATAAGTGTATGAGACAATCACTACAATTTTTTCTTATAAACGACTTAACTTTCTTGAGTTACTTTAGGTTATTAAGAATAGTATGGGCGTTTCATATAAAACCGTTTTTCTGAAATAATCTAAGTATTTTGAGTCGTTTCTCATAAACAAAAACAGAAGTTTGTTAATAGTAAACCTAAAACACAGAAACAACCCAAATTGTTTGAGTCGTTTCAGTGATTTTCAAAAATTTAATTGTTCTGAAAAATTTTATTCTTAGAAAGGACCTAAACTGTTTGAGGTTTATCTGATAAATTATCTATAAGGATACGTACTTAGAAATTGCATTACTCAGAAACAATTTAAGTAGGTTGGGTTCGTTCAGCAATTTTTTTCTTCGTGCTCGTCATACATGTGGGATGAGTCGGAGTAGTAAAAAAATAGTTTCCATTATACTTCGAAAAATAAGGTCTTCACTGTATGATAGATTCGACCCTCAGTAGTACGATGGCATACTTAACTCAATTTCGACCAAACTGTGGTTTAGGTCCCTTCTGCTTAACTACGTCCAATTATCTGTTGCGATTTCGTCGACTGCTTCAACAATATTGCGTTGACATGTACGTTAAAATCGAAACGGAGCGCCTCACTTTCATTCGGTTGAATCAAGCTAAATTGCGTTCGGAAGAGTATATCCATTTACGCGATGCAATTAGCACAGAAGGAGATTCAGAAAATGTTGGTCGATTGACTATTTTACCGGCGACATACATAGGTAGCCCGCGTCATTTGCATGAATATGCGCAAGATGCAATGACATATGTTCGTCATTATGGTCGGCCAGATCTATTCATTACATTTACATGTAATCCGAAATGGATAGAAATTATTCAATTGCTGCTTCCCGGACAAACATCAAGTGATCGACACGACATCACCGCACGTGTTTTCAGGCAAAAAATTCGGTCACTAATGAATTACATTGTTAACCAACACGTCTTTGGGAATACTCGATGCTGGATGTATTCAATCGAATGGCAAAAACGAGGCCTACCGCATGCTCACATTCTGATTTGGTTAGTCGAAAGAATTCGGCCAGATCAAATAGATGACATCATATGTGCGGAGATTCCTGCTCCTGAAACCGATCCAGACCTACATGATGTTGTAGTCACGAATATGATCCATGGACCGTGTGGCACTATCAACCGACAATCACCGTGCATGGTCGACGGCAAGTGTTCCAAACGGTATCCACGAAAATTGACGGCAGAGACCATTACAGGCAACGATGGTTATCCATTGTATCGGCGTCGATCGCCCGATGATAATGGTAGAACTATCACAACTAAAGTGAAAGGAAACGATTTTGTAGTTGACAACAGTTGGATTGTTCCATATTCGCCACTTCTTTCCAAAACATTCAAAGCACATTGTAATGTTGAGTATTGCAATTCGGTCAAGTCAATTAAATACATTTGCACATATGTCACGAAAGGGAGCGACATGGCGGTTTTCGGTATCCAAACATCCAATACCAACGATGAAATCACGCGCTATCAAGTTGGTAGATATGTGAACTGCAATGAAGCAATTTGGCGTATATTTTCATTCCCTATTCACGAACGTCATCCCACTGTTTTACATTTGGGGGTGCATCTAGAGAACGGTCAGAGAGTATATTTCACAGCGTCGAATGCTGCTCAACGTGCCGAAACACCTCCAGCGACAACACTGACCAGTTTCTTTGCGATTTGTCAAAGCGATCCGTTCGCACGAACTTTGCTTTACTCAGAAATGCCACGTTATTACACTTGGAACGCTACATCGAAGAAATTTCAACGTCGGAAGCAAGGCGATGCAGTTCCTAGTCATCCAGATATGCGTTCTACTGATGCTCTTGGTCGTATTTACACAGTTCATCCGAAGAATGATGAATGTTTCTATTTGCGGTTGTTGCTGGTACATGTTCGAGGGCCAACATCATTTGAATCACTACGAACTGTTAATGGTATCGTGTGCCCCACATTTCGTGCAGCATGTCAAGAGCTAAATTTGCTTGAAAACGATACTCATTGGGACACGACAATCGCTGAAGCAATTATTTCTGCATCTCCAAGACAGATACGCACATTATTTGCTATCATCATTTCAACATGCTTTCCATCGAACCCACGTGACCTGTGGAACAAATACAAAGATAACATGTCAGAAGATATTTTACATCGAATTCGCGTCAGCTCAAGAAATTCCGATCTTGAGGTGAATGAGGAGATCCATAACCAGACTTTGCTCTTGATCGAAGATATGTGTTACCTCATGTGCGGCAGTTTGTTAGTTAGGTTAGGAATGCCAGCGCCAGATCGCGGAATGAATGACGCATTTAATAGAGAATTGGAACGTGAACGTGAATATGATCCACATGAACTAATCCAATCAGTTCAAACGAATGTACCTCTGTTGAATCCTAAGCAGAGGGAAGTCTATGATACACTGATTAATGCAATTGATGATGGAAATGGCGGCTTATTTATTTTGGACGCCCCCGGTGGAACTGGGAAGACATTCCTCATGTCATTGATTTTGGCCACTGTACGTGCGAGATCCGAAATTGCGGTAGCAATTGCTTCTTCTGGAATAGCGGCCACATTGTTAGACGGATGCCGTACGGCTCACTCAGCGTTAAAATTGGCATTAAACCTTCAAACTACTGAACAACCGACATGTAACATTTCGAAACACTCCGCAATGGCCAAAGTTTTAGTAGCATCAAAAATCATCATATGGGACGAATGCACAATGGCGCACAAACGCGCATTGGAAGCACTAGACCGAACATTAAAAGATCTGCGCAATGACTCAAGATGTTTTGGTGGTGCAATGATTTTATTATCTGGCGATTTCCGACAAACACTACCAGTCATTCCAAGATCTACTGCTGCCGACGAAATAAGCGCTTGCCTCAAAGCATCAAATCTGTGGCGATATGTAAAGAAACTTCAACTGTCTGTAAATATGAGAGTTGCATTGTTGAACGATCTATCTGCTGATGATTTCTCGAAGCAATTGCTGACTATCGGTAATGGCCGTGTTCCTGTTGACAAATCGAGCGGTTTGATTTCATTTCCTCCAAATTTTTGCAATTTCGTATCATCAAAAGACGAGCTTATCAACAAAGTATTCCCGGATATCATTGCTAACCACAAAAATACTAAATGGTTAAGTGAGCGAGCAATTTTGGCCGCTAAAAATAAAGATGTAGATGAACTCAATTTTATAATTCAAAATCAAATCGTAGGTACTCTGTATTCATTCAAATCTATCGACTGTGTAACAAACGAAGAAGAAGCCACTAATTATCCAACTGAATTTTTAAACTCCTTGGATGTGCCTGGTTTACCACCGCACAATTTAAAACTTAAAGTTGGCTCGGTAGTCATCATGCTTAGAAATTTAAACCAACCAAAACTGTGTAATGGAACGCGTTTGGTGATAAGAAAACTGATGAGCAATGTGATTCACGCGTCGATACTTAAAGGAAAATTTAAAGATGAGGAAGTTCTTATTCCAAGGATTCCGATGATCCCAACTGATATGCCCTTTGAGTTTAAACGAATTCAATTCCCGATTCGTCTTGCCTTCGCCATGACGATCAACAAATCACAGGGCCAATCCTTGACTATTTGTGGCCTCAATCTAGAAAATGCATGTTTTTCTCATGGTCAATTGTACGTGGCATGCTCACGTGTCGGCAAACCATCCGCTTTATTTGTTCTTGCGCCTGACCAAAAAACAAAGAATGTCGTTTACCACAAAGTGCTTAAATGAAAATCCTATTAATGAACTAATTCGAGTTTTTTTTTCCTAATCTGCACAACATAGTTTTCAATAATTTTTTTCTGACATGAGTTTGAAGTAAGTACTTAATTATTTTTTTTATTCTCATTCTGTATGTATGTTTTCATCATCATTCATCATAATAAAATACTTTTTTGTTTCTATCTATATAAATATATTATTTCGTATCATTGTTTTACGTTCATCAAAGCCTAAATTAGTTTAGCTAAAAAGTAACACGACATTTATTGACTGTTAGGCGGTACGAAGTTCGCCGGGTCAGCTAGTATATATATATAAAAAACACGATATAGTAGAGACGCAGACTGTGAACTGGCCCATCACATCACCAATGCCTGCACCACATGACCATTTGCTTTTAAGAATGCTTAATCATAAAAGGAAGAGCCTGAGAAGTGACTGTCAATGACACCTTTCGGCTTACCTGGCGATTGTCGCAACCCTTGGTACCTATATATTTTGGGTGTCGACGAATATATTTAGCTTTTTTTTAGATAAATAATGGGCTTGCTCTTGACTACATACTTAACTATACGGTTAAGAAGAAGCCTAAGATGGAGCAAGCTTACCCAGAGGTACTGGTTTTCCCACACACCAGCGAAACACAGAAAAACTGTTTGGCGCTGGACTCCGGCAGGAGGGTCTTACGAAGCCTACTACCGCAGAGGGATCTGTTAGCCGTCATCATTGGTTGGAAAACTAAAGACGCCATTGCCCAGGGTGGACCACTAGGAGGTAGATCCCACCAACCCGTAACCTTTACGCCAGCAGAGTTTTCTTAAGCGGCAAAAATATGGCGGTTATGGCTAGATCCTCTTTTTAGAGAGGCCTGTCTCCAGCAGTTAATTGATTTAATGGTTAGCTGAATGATAATGAATTATTTAAGACGCAGTTAATTAAAATGTATGGTAGGATATTCAATTCATAATTCAACTCGTACGAATACGAGTTAATGAGTCCGATATCTCTGTAAGCAAGTTCGCGATCACACCCTTAATAAGGCCAAGGCTGTGTAAGATATTAATTATCGCGTTGTTGAATATCCCTTACAATGTTATTACTTGTTGGTGTTACCATTAGTCAAACCGGCTTACTAAAATCTATATTGTTAATTTTTGAAGTGAAAACTTCTTTAGAGGCGCTGAGCACTTTTTTGTTGGATGGGTAAAAACTTCCAAACTCGCGTCAGGGTCACGTGATGCTGATCGAAAAAGCGTAAGATCGAGGGGAAGGGAGAGGAACTAGTATCTCCCACTCTTTCTACCGTGCCTGAGTGTGCTGTTTTCTATTATTTTTGAAGTGAAACTTCTTTATCGGCGTTGGAAAAAATTTACCGTCACGTTTTGCGTCAAATTTTCGTCACATTTTTCGGTTACGCGCCATCTTTTTCTTGCCCCTACCACGGTTGGTTCAGACGATAGCAAAAAGGTAAAGTGAAATAATATTTAACCAATTTAACCAATTTAACCAATTTAACCAATTTAACCAACTTAACCAACTTAACCAACTTAACCAACTTAACCAACTTAACCAACTTAACCAACTTAACCAACTTAACCAATTTAACCAATTTAACCAATGTAACCAATTTAACCAATTTAACCAATTTAACTAATTTAACCAATTTCTGGAAAGTTGCGTCAAATTTTCGTCACATTTTTCGGTTACGCGCGATCTTTTTCTTGCCCCTACCACGGTTGGTTCAGACGATAGCAAAAAGGTAAAGTGAAATAATATTTAACCAATTTTACCAATTTTACCAATTTAACCAATTTTACCAATTTTACCAATTTTACCAATTTAACCAATTTAACCAATTTAACCAACTTAACCAACTTAACCAATTTAACCAATTTAACCAATTTAACTAATTTAACCAATTTAACCAATTTAACCAATTTAAACAATGTAACCAATTTAACCAATTTAACCAATTTAACCAATGTACCCATTTTAACCAATTTAACCAATTTAACCAATTTAACCAATTTAACCAACTTAACCAACTTAACCAACTTAACCAACTTAACCAATTTAACCAATTTAACCAATTTAACCAATTTAACCAATTTAACGAATTTAACCAATTTAACCAATTTAACCAATGTAACCAATTTAACCAATTTAACCAATTTAACCAATTTAACTAATTTAACCAATTTCTGGAAAGTTGCATGTAGATAATTTTTCGAAAAATAAGGCCATAAAGAAGTTTCACTTCTTACGTGTGTACACTAGTACACGCACAACTTTTTTTTTTTTATAAATTTGGACAACATCACATACATTGTTCTGACCCCAATTTGAATAACTATTTAAAGCATTCGTATTTTGGAAACCAGAAACAACGAAGGTACCACAAACACCCAGACCCGAGAAAATGTAGAAAAACGCATTTTTTCTACATTGACCCGTCCGGGAATCGAACCCGGGACCTCAGAGCAGGCGACACCTTGAAAACCGGTGTGTACGCCACTCCGCCACGGAAGTCGTCATTCGGTCGTCGTCAAAATTATTTGTCTTGACTAGATATGAGCGTTTGTGATAGTTGCGTCTAACTTTTAATAACTCGTGTTTTATGTGATGTAGAGTTTTGTAAGGAAAATCACACACTTTCACGGATGAAATCCCTATTATTGCTGCTGCCAGTGAGGTAAAGATATTTATCAGTGTTCTTTTATAATTAAAAAAAAAATTGCAACAAAAATGTTTATGTTCCTATTTTCCAACCGAAACCTTGTTTTGAAGTTGTTGTTGGGCGCTACCTTGTTGAGGCTTCACACTTCAAGTTTGTTGCAATATCTTATTACATTCATTCGTATCTGTTCAACGTCTATCTAGTAGGCCCCTAATTCGCGTAACCAAATCGTATCACAAATATCACAATCGTAATTGAATAGCAGGTTTTTGACAGTTCTAGTATGGGCTAAATGTCAAAATCGTCCAATTCAATCACGATCGAACTGCGATTGAAATAGCTGAATAAGGCCCCTGGTACGCGAATGAATCATCTACAAGTTTATTAAAGTTATGAGATACAGCCTGGTGACAGAGCGACGGACAGACGGACAGACGGACAGACAGCGACGTCTCAGTAATAGGGTCCCGTTTTTACCCTTTGGGTACGGAACCCTAAAAAGTACTTATAGCAGGATATATCCTTCACCAAGTACAACTGTAATCGCCAACTAAACCACCTGACAAACGTGGCGGTTATGGCAAATTCTGGAGAGGCCTCTCCATCTCTGTCTGATAATGATGAGTTATAAAACTTTGACTTTAGTAAATTTTTAATTTACGCCGCAAACGCTATTATAACACTTTTAGTTTTAGTTAGTTCTGTGTATGATTTAGTATTAATAGAAGTTACGAGTTATCATTTTGATAATATTAGGTTACGGGTTATCATTTGGAAAATATTAATTAATGATGTTTTAACATTTTTTTTAGTTTTGGTTCACGTTAATGTGCCAAGTGATACTTGCCACACAAGCAATTAAAAACCTCATATTATTATGTCAAAACCCTACTTCTGAGCTTCGCCGCGACAAGTTAAATGCAGTTGCATTGTTTAATACTAATGGAGTCACAAATTTTTAGTTTCACATAGAAGAAAAGTTTTTCTTGTTTTGTCCAGGCTTACAGTACCAGCTTACGGAAGTGTTCAACTTCGGTCGCATCCAGGGGAACGGCTTGGAGACGTATCACCTCGGCGCCTGGGGGACCAATACAGGTAGAGATAACTTGTTCTTATAGATATCGTAGGAAGCCGCCATATTGAATAGTTAGAAGTACAGACTCTTCGAGTCGTCATTACGTTTTGAAACCATGTTTTATAAGCAAATAAATTTCTGGTGTTAATTAAAACACAACATTAAATAAAATAAAAAAATCTACTGTCTTAGGTTATAAAGCTGTTTCATCTTAACCTATTGTAAAATATGTTTTTGTAAACTATAAAAATTGATGAAACGCCGCTGGTTCACAGAGCAAAAAGACTTGCATAAATTTGCCGACATAAAACATTTCTTTTATAATATAGTTAATTAGCTCAATTAATTAGTGTAATCGCCCAGCAGGCGCAAGGTTGTGGGTTCAAGTCATACCTAAGACAGTCGAAATTTTTATTCAAGAAGTTCTAAGTATTTTTAAGTCTCACCAGCATTTTATTTACTGATAATAGTAATAGTTCATGTTGAGTTTTCCGATATAATTCAGTAATTTGAATATCGAAACCTATGCGGTTTTTTGTTATTGTTGTTTTCTAAATTTTAAGGCTTAATCCTTTGATTCATATTAATAAAAATATATTTTTTCTTGCAGGGCTGGAAATAAACGATGTTGGTTTCAAATATTATCGGCGATGGAATTTCCATAACTTAACACTGCGAGCTGTGACAGTGGTAAGAATACCAATTATTTAACTGTGACTTCTAAGAAAATAATTTTGTTAACAATATGGTACCTACCCAAACAATAATATATTCATTACACTGGAGATCAGCTTAAATACAAGACGTATTAAATTTAAATTCACCTGATGAGTAATGTGGGACTTTTAACTGAAAATAAAAAATTATAATACATACATACATACATACATACATACACTCACGACTTTTTCCCGGAGGGGTAGGCAGAGAACACATCTTTCCACTTGCTACGATCCTTACAGACTACTTTCGCTTCATCCACATTCATTAATCTTTTCATACACGCTCGCCGGTTTAGGGTACTCTTGACCTGACCTTTCTTTAGAACTTCCCCGATTTGATCAAGATAAGTTCGTCGAGGCCTTCCCCTTCCAACATTTCCATTCATACTCGCCATATATATCTTTTTAGTCAACCTGCTTTCATTCATCCTCTCAACATGTCTAAACTACATCCTCTTTTACACCACATCGATTCCTTATCACACTATTTTTAATCCTGTCACTCAGATTGACTCCAATCATACTTCTTAACGCTCTCATTTCTACTGCATTTACTCTGCTTTCATGTTTTCTCTGCCACACCCAACTTTCACTCCCATACATCAGTGTTGGAACCAACACCCCTCCATGCACAGCCAGGCGGGCCTTTTCGGAAACCTTCTGACTGCTCATAAAAGCGTGCAACGCTCCATTCACCACACACATTCAAAATAATAATATATCAATAAAAATCTCAAAAGCCATGTTAGTGCACGATGATTGACAGTTATATCTTTAGCACTGACTACGAATTGGTAGCTTCTTTCGTGATTTTTATTGCTCGCTTACTTTAACTGCAGATTTTTCCCCAGGATAATAACGCCTGGGGTACAAACCCGTAGCTTTAACTTTTCGAATGGCATCGAAGGTCATGCACAGTAGTCCGCAGTGTACGGGTAAATTCATTTTGCACCTCAAAAAATGTCGATGAACTCATTTGCTGAACATCTCATCTGCCTCAAAGTAACGTTTTGTTCTATATGTCGGCATTTGCTTGCTAAAATCTTCCTATGTATCCCTTGTACCCGCGACATTTTATCAAAAAAACTGTTTAATATACCAACATGTAAAACAAATCTTGGCTTTCATCACCCGTTGTCTCGAATTTGTATGAAATACAATGATATTATCAATAAAGAACCAAACATTGATATCTTCAACGACACACAAAAGGTATTTGGTGTTAAATTGCTGAAATCATTTAATAAAGCGTAAATAGGTAATTTTGTGATTTAATTCATATCTGTATTTAATTACTAGTTTTAATTTTGGTCCAAATATTATCTGTTAGTAACTATTTTCTTTTACTTATTGCAGTTAAAGTTGTGTACGCCTATTATTGGCATACGCATAAAAAATGATAATTGTATACTCATTGTTTTTATATTTTATACATGTGGTGTGCTGTTGGTGTACCTTATAAAATAAAATAAATAAAATTCTATATCGTTTTGTTTATGTCAATAGATTCTAAAAAAGCCGAAACTGTTTAAACCAGAGATGTTACTGGATGTAAGATACACGGAAAGCATCGCAGCGTTTACTAAGGTGCCCGCACAGCTGTTCAAAGCACTAATGGATAAACACAACTTCAGGTATCAAATTTTTATAGTAAATTTGATTACAAAATCAGTATTTGAAATAAAAATACACAACCAAATATTTCGTGTAATAGGTCAAAGAACTAAACTAACTAAATAGGTTTTTAATGAGTTGAATAATCAAATTTAAAATCAAAGAAAGCAAAAAATACCGTTTCCTATTCCAATTAGCCATGATTACCTTATTCATTCAACATTATCATCTATGTGTACATTTAAAAATGTTTGCACATTTCGTGCACTAAGCCGTATGCAGTTTTCTGAGATCGTTGCCTCAGCCGTTTCCAGAAAACTTAACGGGAGTGCATTTCCTTCATTCTGGTTTTATAGCATCTCATGAAGATTGGCGAAATCTAAGTATTCTAGTTTGTTAGAAAAAATAAGTAAATAAGTGAGGAAACCGCTGGTGCCGTTTGGCTGAGATTACGAAGATGATGATAAAAGGTGAGCTAGTCCTAACTGCCAACTTGTTTCGTTACCATACATAGTATAGTCTACTTTCGCATCTTTACGAGCAATGAGAATTTATCAAGTAGGTACTACTTCTTCTCCTTAAAAGTTTCGAATTTTCGAACATTGCTCGGGTTTGTGATCACCAACCCGTATTTGGCAGGCGTGGTGATTATGCCAGTACCAATCATTGCTGTGGTAACTTGAATACAATGATGGATGCCTTTTCCTTGCAGTGGGATAGTTATAGGCTGTTACTTTTTTTTATTTAATTAATTCGTGCTTAAAAGATATTAAAATGTTATTGACATTACAAACTGCTTTTTAGCAAAAAGTTGCCGGTGTAAGTTAGAACTGCAATTGCTTGAATACAAAGTTCGTCGACATTTTTATTTAAGAAATCGTAATTTTAATTTAAATAAGTCATCACAACATCTTTACACAAATTTATCAAGATACGTAAAACAATAAGTTAATGATAAAAATATTTTTAGGTTCCGCTACACTATTGCTAGCCGATGGATCGGCGAGCCAGAGAGGAACTCGACATTGGTAATTCTTTGGAAAATTCTTAACTACCAATTTATTCCTGTTATACTCGTACTCTGATGTTCGCGTTTTCCATGCCGTATGTTACAGGCCTTGTACATGATTTATTTTCATGGCTCCCATCTAACGTGCTGTTCGAAACACGACTATCCTTTGAATGAGAAGGACCAGAGCATATTCAGAAATGTTCGTTTCTAAATTCGACCGAGAGTTCTACTCGGAACCCTTGCATAGTAGTATTTCACCACTATACTGACTGGATAGGCCTTTGTCTAACTGTACTGATTATGGGCTCTTAATAATAATGATGATTAATACTCAATAATTTGTGCCTCCTCTGGAATAATTTTGGGCCTCACGTTCCAATCATAATAATTAATAGTAGGTATTCTATGTTTTGTTCCCAACAGGCCGTGACCAACTCCCTGTTCTGGCGGGAGCAGGACATCTCCTGCACGTCTGCGAGAATCTTCCCCAAGTGGCTGGAGTGGGTGGACATCTTCTACCCTCCTGCTTCTACATTCGAGTATGAAGTTTTAATGATAATAAAAAAAAAAACAATGTGAAGCACGAAGTAAGCCAACTATTTTGCGAAGGTGCAATAAAAGTACGTAAAATCATTAGTATTTTTTTTTCCTGGATTTCAAAAGGAGTTTGAATCATTTTCCAAATATTTGCACTACCACCATTTATGGCACATATAATTTTAACTAATATAACTATTAGTAATATCCCAAACCTGGTGTTTTATTGCGTGTTTTCCGATGATATTTTAAATTTAAATTATTTTGGACCGTCTACCGTACTTTCATAAGCATTTCATATTCATTCATAAGGTTGGAATTTTCTTTGTGTAGGAAGTGTGGTCGGAGTGCCAGTGCCGCCACAGACCATAGGAAATTGTTAGAAATATAATTTATACCAACACTTTGACCGTGACTTTGTTCACGTTTAATTCGATTATACGGCCTTTGCTGTTATATTTTACTCATAAGGGATAGTTTGCAAAATTAATAATTTGCTATGGAATTTGGTTAAATCATCCACGGTTATATAGCGTTACTTAAATATCTTGCTCCTTTAACACATTAAACGCCAGTAAAAAAAAGGCGCTATTCCATTCGGGCCATGGGGGACAATGATGGGCGACACTTAAACATTCCGTTCGGGCCGCGTCGGACAATGATGACCGCGAGTCAGACCTATGTTCCAACCTCTGTATTGAGCCAACGGACAACATTTCTTAAATAATTCTCTTATAAGCTGACCCGCGCGGCTCCCAAGATTAGTGTACGTCACTTGGTTCTCAAGTAAAGCACGGACTTAGAAAAAAAAATGTAGATATTGGTAGCGCAATGTAACATGGTAGTTACTACTTCAAGGCATTTTTGGAAATGTAATGAAATGTATCAACTTTTTAATAAGATAATAATGGTTTAATTTAAAACATATCCTTAACTTATTTTACATAATCTATATGCAGGACAAAAAATTTTTTACTTCGAAAATATTGATATGATTAGGGCAGTTAATGCAAAAGGTGTTGACTTTTTTAGTTTTATTTTTAGCTACCAAACGTCCGTAGTCAAAAACATTGTTTTTATAACACTGTTGGCACGCTCGACGGCTTTTATTAGACGGACCTTCTTTTTTCTTTAGTTGGTGCTTCACTCTCTTTGGTCTTGTGTTGTTGGGGCAGGATCACCACTAGAAGAAGCTACAAAACTCCGTAAAAGGAGATGTCCCAAATTGTATGGAGGCTAGGCCCAGATCCTGTACACATTGCCAAAAGTTAGGGCAATATACCTACAACACTTTGTTACAATCCAAATTCTTTATAATGGCTTCGTTTAATGGCTCAAACAAAAATAAACTTATAAAAATAGCAATACTAAACAACAAAAACTATCATGGTGCAAGATGACACTTTGATGACATCT